>JAVTVJ010000330.1:485000-1000104 GCA_034509425.1 Eopsaltria australis | reverse complement strand
GTGCCACCCCTGCTATGGGCAGGGACACCTCCCACTGTTCCAGGGTGCTCAAGGTCTTATCCAACCTGGCCTTGGACACTGCCAGGGATGGGGAGTCCAAAACCTCCCTGGGAAACCTGTTCCTGTTTCTTACCACCCTCACTGTAAAGAATTTCTTTTAATAACCAGCCTAAATTTCCCCACCTCCAATTTATACTCATTATATATAAATATATATATACGTATATGTGTATATATATATGTATGTATATTAAACCATCTCAGCTCAATGCACCAGAGCTGTCACATTTCCCACCTGTCACAACAAATGACTGGAAAATTGGCTTCCTGAAATGCAGGAATTCCACTGGAATGTCAGCTGTACACGAACAGCTCAGGGATTCTGCAGCCAGGAGTGTCCTGCCCAGGGCTGCCCTGGGCCCCTCACCACAATCCCAGCTTTCCAGGGGAGCTTTGCATCTCCTGCTGGGAAAAACTGAGCTTGGCTTCTCTACAGGTCAGGAAAACCCTGCAGGTCTTGCCTTCCTCTCTGACACCAGCGGGATAATGGATCCCACACAGGCTGGGAATGAATTCCATAATCTCATTTTTGCAGAACTGATGAGCACCCAGCAGTAGCATTTGTTCATTAATGAAGGCTGCTGCCTTTCCCCAAGTGCCATCTATGACTGTTTTTTTGTTCTCTTGGTACAAGACTGTGGATAAAACTCCCTGGGAGATTTAACCTTTCACTAAAACTCATCTTTTTATCTATTTTAATTCACAGTTACCCTGATAACTGCACCAAGGGCAGCTCTCTGATCCCATGGCAGCTTTTCCAGGCTGTCAGCTCTGGGATGAGCATTCTCTGATTGCCTGGAAGGGCAGCTCCTGCAGCTCTGAGGGCACCAGGAGCATTTTCCAGGCATTTTTGGGATGCTGTTGTCATGGACGTGGCTGACAGATGGAGCTTTTATGATGGAAAAATTGTCCTGGTAGTTTTGCCACGTCTGAAACTTCGGTGGAGCATTCATTTGTGCAGTGGAAATGCAGATGTGGAGCTGAGGAAACACAGCTGGAGGGAAGGGAAGGGGAGGCAAGGAAAGGCCAGGGATGCACACACAAGGGATGGAGACTGAAACAGTGAGAGATCACCCCAGGCCAAAACTCTGTTGCAAAATAGTTTATTGAACTGGCAAAACCTTTAGCTGTGTGGTTAAAAACAGGGAGAAGATCCAGTTTGATATTAGTGATGGTGATCAGAAGGTCCAGCAGGGCTCTGGGGCTAAACTTGGGCCCAGTCTGGAAGTTTCCTCTCAAAATCCTTGTCCAAATCCCTGTGCTGGCTTCTCTCTGCACCTCCCACTGCAATAGGGTTTAGCACTTCCTTAAAATGGTTTGAGAACAAAACATGCATTGAAGTCCATGGATTGTGTTTCAAGGGGTGATAAGTTATTGAGTTATTGATATTAAAATGCCTGTGGATTTTCTGTGCCATATTTCAGCACACAGGAACAAGTAAAGCTGTTTTTCATCTCATCAGCTGAGTCCCTGCCTATAACAGGGAATACACTGAACTTCTAGAGAGAAAAAAACCCAAAATTTACTAGCAAATACAGCATAACTACTTGGGATTTTTATCCTCCTTAGTTGTGATGATGACAATGAATAGTTCTGCATTTGAACCAGCAAGAAGGGAACTCTTTCTGAGGGCTGCTGCTGTGTCAGATGTACCAAAGGCAACTTTTTACCTGGCTCTGGATGCCCAGCCTTGGTTTCTGGCTGCCCTCCCCCTGCAGATGCTGTGTCTGTGCATTTATCCCTGATGCAGCAGAGCAGCTCCTGAGCTCTGCAAACTCTGATTTTACGTGCTCAGACTCGCAAAGCCGAGGGAAGGAAGGTGGTTTCCAGCAGGGAGTGTCCCGCGGCTCCTTGCCTCGGAAAGCTGAGCAGAGGAGGATACATCGTGTCAGCCCCGAGTTTGTGCTGGGTGAGGAATGGGTTTGCGGGCTGTGCTCCCAACCACAGCCTGTCCTGTTTGCTTTAACAGCAGCAACGCAGAGCAGCCTCACCGAGGGGAGCTCTGGAGCCCTCCCTGCCCCGTGGAATGAATTCCACTGGCGTTTATTTTTTGCGTTGTGTTATTTTTTCATGTGTTCATGGCTCTCCTCATCCTCTTGACTGACCTTTCACCTTATGGAGGCCAGGATTCTCTCGTGATGCCCCAGCTGGGGCTGAACCTGAGAGGCTTTTCAAACGTGTCTCATGATCAAAAATTCATTGTAGCCTTTCAATTAATGCTGCAATGACTAATTAACTCAATGACCAAACACACTATTTCTGGTCAGGATTTTATTGTGGGTTTGTTTGTGTTTCAGTGGGGGGCTGAGGGCTCCTCCTGCCTCGCTGGGTGTTTCCCTGTGTGTTCTCCAAGCCACCACAACTCTCCCGAGCTGTGTGTAGTGTGAACTTTCCTTCCTTCCCTCAGCAGAGTTTTCCCAGTGCATTCCCCCTGCTCCCGGAACTCTCTCCAATATTTTGCTGAGTGCCTGCCAGCCCTGGTCACGGGATGCCCACGGCTGCTCTGCTGCTGCCAAATACCAAAGTGATGGAACTTTTCCCTTTGAATTCCGACTTCCCCTCTCATTAGTCCTAAACCAGAGCTGGGATCACACTCTGTGAGCTGGAAACCTGAGCATTCCCCCGTGCTGTTCCAGGGCTGGGGCTGGGGCCCATCTCCACTTGATTTTTAGGTGATAGAAACTCATTAAACTCTTGATTTAGCCAAGCATTTGGGATTCCCTGATTCCAGGGCTCCTGTGGCAGTGAGGACCAGCTGAGCTACACCATGGTCTCCCTGGGTCTGGCACTGAGCCTCGTCAGGCACAGAGGTGGGAACATCATTAACAAAAATATTCCACTTCCCTGAAAATGCTGCCAGGGCTCCATCCCTTCCCCTGCCTGTCCCTGCTTCCTGGATTACAATGGAATCCAAACACATCATCAGGAGAACTGCCACAAACCCTTACAACTTGTGAAAGATCAGTAACTACATTCTGGTTTATTGACTGCAGTCAAGTTTTATTATGCCTCAAATAATTAAATACTGCAACCATGACATTAAAAATACAGGCCAATTTATCAAAATAATTGTATTCTGAAGATTATGTACATATTATACATTTTACAGTCTCATGTAAACTTCTTTTTTATACATAAGGTAAATCTGATTTATGGTAACTAGAAAACCCAAAATACTCACTGACAAAAATCTTCCTATGAAACATAAGCACTGGATCTGGGACAATTAGGAAAATTGCAAAGAATGGAAACCAACTATAAAACATAACATAATCAAGTTAGTAGAAAAATGAATTAAATTACATTCATATAAAAAAATTAAACTAAAAACATTGCTATGCATCATTATAAAAAAAAAAAAAGGGTAAAACCCCCACCCCCTCTCCCTTTATATATTAACACAGCCTTTGATGGGGAGCTCCCCTGTGCCTCATTTCCAGCAATGGGGCATAGCCTGGGAAATCCAGATTCCCATTCTCCTTTAACATATATTAAATAACTAAGTGTCTGTACCAATACAAATATTGTATCATTCATGCACTGGGATTATGTTCAGGGCAGCCCACACCAAGGCACAATTTTTGTGTCATATTCCCCCCCCCCCTCCCCTCAGGTTTCAGCATGCAGTGCTGGAGATGTTTGCTGGGCTGAACAACTTCTGTGGGCTTTGGCTCGAGTCTGAGTCTCACCCTGGGGCACACAGAAATCCTTCCAGCAGATTTTTGTAAATAAATAAGGAAAAGAAGATAAAGGCCTTAAGTTCAACATCTTGCACCAAGTGTGTCAGCTCAGCCACCACACCCTCCAGAAAACATGGCACTGAGGCAACATCACTCTGGTTCTGGTCAAATATTCTAAAGATTAACCAGGACAGGGAAATTGCTGCTGTAAATCTCCATCTCTGTGACAGCTGTAGTGTTTTGATTTGGCATAATAGAGCTCCAGGTCTAAATTGGTTTTTAGCTCCCAGCTCCTCTCAGCACAGCCCCATTTGCATGAGCAGCCAGGTACTGCCTGTAATTGAAGTACCTGGGAATGCTCATTAAAATAAATGCATAATTGAACCGTATCTAAACAGCTGCCAAAATTAACAGCTGGCAACTTGGCTGTATTCTGAAGGCTTGGAAAATTTGCATATTTTATAACTGTTCTGCACCTAGAAAAGGCCTGGTCCTGCAAGGAGCTTGGCCCGTGCTTGACTTTGTGAGGTTACAAGGAATAAGCAGCCCTTGGTCAGGATAAATCCATGGAAGACAACGAGCTGGAGTGACTGAAGTCAACTGGATTTAGGCACTAGGAATATTCCTTCAGTGTTGAGTGTACCTGACATGACAGGAAACATTCTGTCAGGCCTGGACAAGGTCAAAGTGTATCCAAAATGGCCTCTAGAAAAAAAATTCAACCTAGAGGATGCCAGGTTATGTACAGCCTGGATAGAAAAGAAATCCTAATCTAGAGTATCAAAATATTGTATTCATATAAACACAGGACAGCATCTAATAGAAAGGTAAAATGTGGAAAACACAAATTTTTTCTGGTTTTTTTTTGGAAATTAAATACCCTAAAAAACGTTGGTTTAAAAAAAGCAACAGGAATTTGTGTACTGGAAAAAGAAAAAAGAAGTGGGGACTACATCTCCCCACGTCTGCGAGTTTTTGCTGCAGCAGCTCTGCCTTCCTCCTCCTCCTCTTCCTCCTCCTCATAATTTTCTTCATTAATTTCTTTCTGATTGTTGTCTTCTTGCATTTCCTGCTCTTGGTCTGTCCCTCTGTTATTCTTTTCATCCGCCTGATTGGGGAAAACAAAACAAACCAACCTTACACACAGATTCAGTGCAGGCTCCTTACAGCTTATTTTAGAGCAGTGAAATTATTTTCAGCTGGAGTTGTGAGAACTGATGGACAGAAACAGAAAAATAAGATTTCCCAAGGCCTCCAGGGAACAAGAACTGACTTGGAGATGGAAGGGTGAGCAAAAGGAAGTTGGGACAGCATGAAATGTTAAGGTCTGTGAGCAAACCAGAACAATTATTATGTCACATCCCTGTGCCAGGAGCAGTTGTGATCAGGATTTGATCCTGTCCCTGAGCCCTGGGCTTGCACAGGACTCACATTTTCCTCATTTTCCCCATAGGGCTCCTCAGCATTGTGCTCCAGCTCTCGCTTCTTCTCTTCAGTCAGATCTTCCTGCACCTGCAAAGCACAAGAGATGCTCTGTATGGTTTAAATGCCTTTTAAAGAGTGGCCTGTGCCATAACTGGACACATTTTCACAGTGGTATTTTTACAGAATGAAGATTCTAAAGAAGGGAGAAGAGAGCAGGGAGAGGTTAAAGGAGGATAAAAAGAACCATAACCACCCAACAATCAGGAAACTCGCTTCTTCTGAGAGCATCCAACTTTTAAATACAATTCTCACAGACCTCTCATCATCACCTGACCCCTTCAGCTTTCCATTCCATGCTTTAACTTTACATATACATGATTTTGTCCTTGTCCTTCCTAGCAGCAGTGTTGTGTCATCACCAACACTTCCACCCTGCTGTGCACCCCAGAACTATTTCAGTTCTGACATAAATACAAATATTTAATGGTCACTTTGGCTGTTTTCCCAGCAGTTGAGGGATCCTTCTGCCAACTGCTCCTGCAAAACCACAGAAGAGCAAGAGGGGAGGGGACTGGGAGCAGAGAACAATCTCTTCTAATGCTCTCCTTGGAGAGAGAGCAGGTCATGCTGAATCTGTGTCCCTGATGCTCCATGTTTGGATCTCTCATTCCTCTCTGTCCTGTCAGCACTCTTCCTCAATTCCATGCTCCACCTCCCACCTTAGATGAAAATTAGGAAGATGAATGTTTTGAAATAAAATTGATTTCCTTTTGGGCAGTGCTGCTGTGCTTGTCAGCTCCAAACAGTGTCCTGTGAGCTGGGTCAGAGCATCCATCACACAAAGATCCCTTTGGGAAAGATCTGAACAGGAATGAATATCTGAGTCCACCTACTACAGAAACTCATCCCCATTACTGCATCTCTTGTCTCTCTTAATTGCTCACTCAGCCCCTGCTCCCAGTCAGCACAGTGGGCACATCCTTTATGAGATGTGCACAAATTGCTTCCTGTGAGCCAAAGAGCAGCTGCCAAAGGCCAGCTCTGCCCAGCTCCCAGTGGCCTGCTTGGATGGAAGCAGCAGCATTTTGCACTGGTGAATTCTAAGTGCATCCCATCTAACCCAGAGTGCTCCCCATGAGGGAGTGACAGCAGCCAATTCCAGGGCTTTCTTTGAAAGGGGTTTTGTGGGAAGCAGCAGAAATGGGAATTATTCAGGTACTACTGAGGGGCTGTGGGGTGGCTCAGGGTGGTGCCTGCACACTGAGCATGACATGAAGGAAAAAGTCCCTTCCCTCCCTCTCTCCTCCAGCTCAGTGTGCTGTCAGCTTCCTGAGCAGCTCCATGGATTGCAGCCTGGATTGCTCAGGAGGAGCACAGATAAATCAAAGTCAGAGCTAAAGAGTAAGTGAATGGCCAAGAAAGCAGTTTGCTCAGAACTGCAGAGTGTGATTAGAGATTAATGAGGTTTTCTGTGACCTTGAGGTTTCCAGGAAATTTTCCTTGTGTTGTGAAAGGCTTAATCTTTTCAATTATTGCACAATTAATGCTGTGTGGCATGGAAGACTAATGGATTGCAGCACAGGAGCATGAGTAACCCAGAGTGTATCCAGAAGGGGACAGCAGAGCAATGGCAAAGACTTCTCAGGCTTGCTGAAGTCAAAGTGATTTAGGTTCATCCTGCAGTTCTGGGTGTCAATGGAGCTGTGCTCTGCTGCCTGAGCCTACACCTGCCTTGGGTCTCTGTTCTTACCTCTTCTTCTCCCTCCTCCTGGTATTGTTCATCCACGTTATCCTCCTGCTGGTCAGGATTTCCTGCCATCTGCACAAAGATCACATAAAAATTCAGTTCTGTGAGCTTGCCTAATAACCAGAGGGCTGAAGATTAAAGCTTCTTGTTCTGGAACTGAAACTCTCCGTAAAGCTGAAGTAACAATAATGGCAGGAGAAGTTTTAGTGCATTCATTAGCAGCAGTGAGAGCCCAGCTCTGTGATTTAAAATTGCCCTCAATTAAAAAATAGCAGGATGAATATAAGAAAAATCACTTCACAGAATAAAGCAAGATTTTCCATACTAAGCAGGAAGACAATGAAATATTCACTCAATTGAAGACCAAAGCCATGAAAATACAACCTCTCTATGCCTGGAGGAGTTTACAGCTCCAGTACAGCTGAAATGTGCAGCTTTAACCTCCTGAAGGGGCCCCAGAGGTGCCTCCTTTGCCTTTACCCACCACCAAGTGCTCCTCCATTCCTGGATGTCCTTGTTTCTGACCCGTTTCCTTGTGCTTCTCATTTTCATCAGGCAGGTTTTCTTCCCTCTCTTGCTCAGCTTCTTCAAACTCATCTTCTCCCTGATTATTGGGGTCATCAGCAGGATTCACATCTTCCATGGCTGCCTTCTGCAATTTACAGAAGTGAGTGTTAAATACTTGTAGCTCATGGTCCAGTTGCATTTCCCTTGAAAGAACAGCAGCATGGGCTGTCCGAGCCAGCTCCATCCCCACTGGAAGCAGATGGAATCTCTGCAGGATCAGGGACACAGCAGCAGTCCAGGTCCCTGTCTGCTGAAAGCCACAGTGAATCTGAGCACTTCTGTCACAGAGGCTGCTGAACAACCTGTGTTTACTGACTAGCTGACAGGGCCTGATAAGGCCATGGGAACACAGATAAGGGTTTAATGCTCACAGCTCCACGGAGCTGATGGCATCATTTAGCATCAGCCTGTCCTGCTCTGTTGACCTTGCCCATGTCTACAAGAAAACAAAACACTCACTTTTCACCTTTGCTGTGCAGAAAAGGAGCATTTTCTGCTTATCATCCAGTAAAAGCAGTTTTGTATCTTTACAGCCAACAAGTTAAAGATCCTTTAGAAATATTCACTGAGCACCTTAATTTGCTGAAGGGGAGGGGGAGTAAGGAAGCTGCACTTGATGTTCACAGCACCACCAAGCTGGAGTTTGGGGAAGGCACGGGGTGATTCTCCTGCCCCAGATCTCTGTGCAGTCAACACCAGGCCTCAGTTCAGTGCTGATCTACGTCCTCTTTGAGGACCTCACACCTCTGTGCTGACTCCAGCAGCTTACAGTGACTCTTGAGTTGGCCTTTAATTAATGACAGCAGGAAAAGTACCATCCCCTCTCATTCTGACTGGCCACTGCTGGTATTTTTTGAAGCCAAATGTACCTGTTCAAGTCCCAGCTAAGACCAAATCCTTTATTCCACCGAAAGCACAGATCAAAGAAACGTGGAAATAAGCACCTTGCTTCCAACATGGAAGCTTTTTCCTTTTATTTCCTCCCAAATGAGTAAGGACACCTTTAAATAGATTTTAGATGTTGTTTTCAACTGTCAAGCCTGTCATCCTAGCAGACCTCTGCTTATCTCATTTCTGTGAGGTGCAATTATGTCAGACGAGACCTGTGGGTTCTCACTTCAGCAACACTGCAACCCTCAGCATCTTAATTCATACTCACTGATTCATCAGCCTGCTGATTTTCTGCCTGATGCTCTGCCTCTTGCTGTTCATTTGCATTATTCTGATCATCATCTTCACCTTCATCCCGGTGCTGGTTGTCGTGTTCATAAGCTGAGGAATTTTTTAGGTGATTATTGTTTTACAGCAGTTTTTAGTTATCCTTTTAAGAGTCTCCTATTGAAAAGGTTCCACAGGTGCTTTTAGCAGTGGGCAGCCTCTACCTAAACAGACAATGCTCAGAGAATTGATTTACTCCTCATAGGAAATAGAAATTAAAAGATCAGGCCATGTTGGATGGGGCATTGAACAGCCTGGGCTAGAGGAAGGCGTCCCTGTCCATGGCAGGGGTGTGGAATGAGGTGAGTCCCTTCCAATCCAAACCATTCCATGATTCTGTAATTTAGTAAGATCAAACCAACCCACATGGAGAGCCAGGAACATAACCAAGATCCACAGAGCCCTGTAATAACAGCTCAGCCAAAAGGACACTTCTCCTTTCAGGAATGTGGATATGATCTTTAGTAATTCCTCTATTTCACTCTGTCACTTCAGCCATGGTTATTTGAGCTTCTGGTTTTAAATTGCAAGTTTATGTTTCACTTGAATCCAATCTGGATATGAAATGAATATTAAAATCTCCCATGCAAGGCAGTATACAGGGAGCTGTGAGCATGGCAGGGACAGGAATTCTCTCTTACCTCCTTCCTCCTCCTGAATGCCTTGCTCTTCCTCCCCTTGCACAATGTCCTGGTCCATGTTATCATAATGAGCCTGTTGGCTGAGAACATTAAAAGCCAAACATCATTTCAGTTTCAAAAGTGTGTTTTCTGCTTTAATAAACAAACAAACCCCCCACCTGCAGCTCTGTCTCTCTCAGCACCTGCCAGAGCAGGCCTCAGTTTCATGCTCTATTATCTGGTATTTTCTCAGATCACCTTTCCTGAAATATGCTTGATAGAACAGAGACTTTCCTGTGCTGCTACACTGACTTTGTGCCTGTGTGTCTGCACGTGGAGTCTGCAGCCCTGAAGGACACGGGTCAGGCAAAGAGTAAAGTCAGGACTCTGAATTTTAGGGAACAAACCTCCAGCTCTTCAAGGAATTAGTCAGTAGGACCCCCTGGAAATCTGCCCTCAGGGACAAGGGAGCAGAACAGAGCTGACAACACAAAACCCAGAGCACTGAGCACGACAAACTCAGGAGGGAGAATTGAACCTGAGGCGGTTTTTGTAGAGTCTCTCCCCTTGCTCTGCCTGTCTCTGCAGCTGGAGCTCTCTCTCCTGGAGCTGCTGCTGCCTCAGGAGCTGCCCTCGCAGCCTCTGCTGGTGCAGGGATTCCTGCTGCTGCCGGAGCTGCTTGGCCTCCTCTGCTCTCTGGGCTCCCAGGTGCTGCTGCTCCAGCTGCTCCTCGTAAGCTGCTTTCTGTCTCTTTGTTGGCGTTACCTGTCGCAGAAACGTGTTAGTCACACATTAATCATCCTCTCAGTGATCAGAAACAAGAAGGGAGAAACCTTCCCAGAGAGAATAATATGCTCCATGCAATAGGGAAAATTACAGCAAAGTTATTTTTAAGTTTTTGTGTCCCTGCTTGAAGTTTAAATATTTTTTGGAACACAGACTGGAAGTGTTGGGGTGTTTGTGGAGGAGCCAGGGAAGAAAGAGGAGATTGTGGGCTGAGGAAAGCCATGCTTTTCCTATAAATAACAATAAAACCTCCCAACATACTACACAGGAAAAGGAGGTTTTGGTGACTGATAAGACAGCAAAAGTTTCCATTGATTTAAGTGGTAATCTCAGTGGGAGTTGCTTTTAGCTTTAAGTGAGACACTGCAGAACTTTTTATACTCAGCAATAACTTTAGCTCCAGTTTCACAGCTTAACCCATTGCTGCTGTTCTGACCCTCTGCACCTCTTCAGCTCATCAGCAACAGCTTCTCATTACACCAGAGTTACACAATTCATCTGCCAGGAGGGGAGGTGTCTACAAAGCCTAAAGTGGGACCAGTGAAACACGTTTCCCACTGCAGATCTAATCTAGAATGTAAATCCAGGATTTGCTGGTTTTATTCGGAGCTGCACACTGATTTCCCCTGGCTGTTTTAGCCATGTTTGTCTGGCAGTTAAAATTCCCTGTCAAATGGCAGTGAGCACTGAGCTGGCAGCGTGTGTGGAGAAGGCAGGCACCTCTGACAGGGAAACACTCTGCAATTTGCTGAGATGCATCAAACTACCAGGGCAGGACACTTCTCCATCCCAGCCTCTCTCTCACCTGCTGAGTTCTTCATCAGCTACCACAAGCCTCAGGTTTTAAGTGGGAGATAGGATTCAGTCTGCTGCTCTTTTTTTTCCCCATCTGTTGCTTCTTATCAGCAGAATTAATGTTCATTAAGATCTGGCCAGCACTGCAGTACAAAGTGTGCTCAAGTTGAGCCTGAATCCTATTGCATCCAAGTGCTTTGAATCCCAAATTTTCTATAAATGTGACAGTAATTTTATATAAAGACCAGTGAGTGCTCTGCATCCCAAACTTCCCATAAGAATTTGATTTTGCCTAGAAATAGGTGACTGCAATACAAGCCCAGCAACGACAAGAGAAGCCTCCATTTAAACAGCAGATTTAATCAATTAGAAAAGAGTTCCCTACCTCTGACTGTGGGTGATCACCCAGCATGTTGGTTTCTTCTTCCTTTTGTTCCTGCTTTTTCCATTCGTGCTCTTCTGGGACTTGGTCCTGCTCCTCCTCCAGGTGCTCAGGCTGCCCTGCCTGCTCCATTTCTTCCTCTTCCAGCTCCTTCTTGCGTTCCTCTTCCATCTGCTCTGCCCGTTGCTCCTCATCCTCTCCAGCTTCCTGCTGCTCCTGGATGTTCAGCTCCTTGGCATTCTGGCCCTCAGGAGCCCTTCTCTGCCCGTGGAAAGGCTCAGCCCTGTCCTGCTCCTGGGTATTTATTTCTTCTCTCTCCCTTGGCTTCTCATTCTGCAAAACAGACACAGGATTATGTGTGTACAACACATTATGGATTACAGTTCCAAGAGAGTCAAGGGCAGACTTGGATCCTTTTTCCCAGCCTGGAGCTGTTGTCAGGAGGGCCAAATGCCTGGTTTGGAATGAGCTCCTCCTGCCAAATGGGGTCATTACCTGGTTTGTGGCTGCACTGCTACACAAGGTGTTGTACAGTTCCACTACAGAGTAAGTAAAGCCTCATTTTAGCTGAGGTAGAACAAAAACTCTCACAATTCTACAGAGCAAGTTTTGTGTTTTAGAGACACAGCTTAGTGCTGGCTTTGGCAGAACTGGGTTTGCAGCTGGACTTGAAGATCTTAAAGTTCTTTTCCAACCTAAATGATTCCATGATTTTTATTTCCTGTAGGTCCTCCTGGCCAAAAATTCCTGTAAAACAAAATCATAACCGGTTTTTCTTAACTTCTAGATTGCACATTTTCTGCTTGAACCTGGGTGTGCCAATTTTAAATACACTGACTTTAATGTGCCACTGGAACTCCATAAAATAAGAATTTCTTCAGAACTTGTTAAAGCTTTTCTGTAAGACTTGAGATAGCTAAAATTTTAGATTTCTTATTCAAAAATTTAGAGTTTGAGCAACTTCTTGAAACAGCTGGCATAAATACACTTAAAACTGGCTTAGTCATGTGAGAAAATGTCATAATGAATACATGATGACAAGAGGAAACCATTCCTCACCACTTTCCTCCAGAACTGACAAAGATGCACAGTCAAACACAGACTCCTGAGAGACATTCAGCACATTCTGCTGAATCAGAACAGTTCCTGGGGTGTCTGTAGCCTTTTACCTCCTGCTGCTGCTCGGCCCCAGCTCTGTGGTGCTCCTGGGGGTGGCTCTGGGGGGACGGGCCCCGCACCTCGGGCTGCTCATTCCCTCCTTCCAACTTCTCCGGCTCTTGGAAACTTGGGATTTTTTTGAGCGTGTCCTTCAGCTGTTTGTACTCCTCCACCTGAGTCTAAAGCCAATACATAAATTACAGCGTGTCCAAATTCATTTCTCAATCAAATGTAGTCACCTTGGAGTGAAGTTGCTGGCAGGACACGTGGTAGAAAACTTGATATTCCAGGGAGGAGAAGGGACGGGAGCTTTTAAAATAGAAATTTTTTTCTCCAAACGTCAGATGACACTGATCCATCAGGATCTTTTCAAAGTGCACATGCATACAAAGTGCATTAAAAACATCTCTGTGGGACAAAGAAGAGGAGCTGTTTAATTCATGCCAAGCAGGAGAAGTGTCAGAAGGGGATGATGCAGCTTTCCTGGCAGACTAAAGCGAGGGAAGTCAAGAGCACCACAACTTTTCCTTTGCTGGTAGGAAGAAGTGTAGTTCTTCCAGAAACAGAAGTTTTAAAGTACATCTATATGTCATGAAAATGCCAAATCCTCAACATTTAGACAGGTGTTAGACAAGACAACAGCCAACATACGGAACTGAGGCAAAGAAAGTCACAGTGGTGAAGAGCAAGGGGAAAAACAGAAGGAAAAAAAGGAAAATGTAAATTTCTAAAGGCTTCCTGAAATGCAACAGTAAAATGTTGGAATTTGATTTGCTGTTTAACTTTGGACAGGATTAGGAAGCTTTACAGAAAATCCAGCAGGGTTGGTACCCCAATCCCTGGCTCTGCAGCAGGAAGATTTCCAATTAAAGTGGATTTTTTGGGGTGGGCAGAGTGAGTAAAAGCTGACCAGCTGCATACACAATGGGTGCCCCACGAGAGGGTTTCTGAGCTCCTCCAGTGGAGGTGTGGCTGTGTTTGAGCACCTCCACAAGCCTATGCCCCCCCTGAAACAGAATGGTCTAAAGGGGAAGCAGAGTGCACAGTGATTACTCCTGCCATTCCAGGGGGATGCTTCTGCTCCCTCATTAACTGCTGGAGAGGACGAACTTCAGAGGGAAAAGTAATATTTACTGAATGTAAGACTAATACTCAGGACTCTGATTTTTTTTTTGTCTCCACTGGGTGACCATGCAGAGAGATGAACACACTGGGATATGCTGGAATGAGTCCACATGAAGCCATGGAGATACCCCAAGGGCTGGAGCCCCTCTGCTCTGAAGCCAGGCTGGGAGAGCTGGAGGTGTTCCCCTGGACAAGAGAAGGCTCCAGGGAGAGCTCAGAGCCCCTTCCAGGGCCCAAAGGGACTCCAGGAGAGCTGGAGAGGGACTGGGGACAAGGGATGGAGGGACAGGAAAAGGGAGAGTGGCCTTAAGCTGAAGGAGGGAAGGTTTAGATTTGATATTAAGAATAAATTCTTTATTATAAGAGTGGTGAGGTCCTGGCACAGGGTGCCCAGAGAGGCTGTGAATTCCCCATCTCTGAAAGTGTCCAAGGCCAGGCTGGAAAGGGCTTTGAGTAACCTGGGATAGTGGAAGGTGTCCTGCTCATGGCAGGGGTGGAATGAGATGAGCTTTAAGGTCCCTTCCAATCCAAACCATTCCATGATATTTAAAAAGTGTCCATCCAGATCACAATTCAAATTCTCTGTTCTGCTGCAGAGTCACTAAACTGAACATTCTGATTCAAGGCCACAGCTTAAAAGGTGCTGATACTGGCAGAAAACAGGGTTTATTAAAATATATAATTAATCTGCCTGGCTGGGGAAAAGCACAAAGACTAAAAAGCTTTAAAGATCCAGGTTAGTGCAGTATTGACTACTGGTATTCAATGTCTGGAATACACCTAGAAACAGAGGGATCATTTATGGAGCTGTGAAAGAATCCCTTGGGGACTTTCTGCAGCTGGTTTGCAGGAGAAACTACACAAAAGTGTGAAATACCTTCTGTTCTCGAGGCATGTGCAAGACCCTTCTCTGGGGGGTCTCCACAGGACAAATGTCACACCCTGACTGCACACAGAGAGGCTTTGTGTGACACACTTTCTAATTAAAGAACTGAATCCAAAAGGAGTGTGGGGAGCTTCCCTTTGGGTTTGGTGAACCTTAACTCAGCCCCTCCAGGTGGCCTTGTGGAATTTCAGATGTTATCAGCACACACCACACAGCAAACGTGGCCAGTGGGAGAAGAGCTCAGAATTAACTGCCAGTGTGATTATGATTCTTCAGATATTCAGTCTATGAGGGACCTTCCTGATCTTTCCCTGTTTTCTGAGTATCTACACATATTGACAGGCACAACAAGCAGAACTGAGGGGAAAAAAAAAGATTCAATGCTTTTAATGATGCTAATGACTTTGTGGACTGTGAAAATGCCTAAATGAAGAAAATCAGTCAGGAATAAAAATAACTTCACACTGCCTCATTGCCTTTTCCTCTGATCTTTCACCAAAAGTCTTCCTCTGCTCCAACATTACTCCCACTTTCAGATTCCCTGTGGCCTCCACAGCTTGCACTGGCACAGCTGACTGAGCCTGCAACAGTTTGTGCTTCATGGATAGTTCACTTGAAAACGGCATTTAAGAAACTTAATGCTGCTGGCTCTTCTGAAAACTAATTTGAGTTGCACCTGGAGTTTTCATTTCTCCATACACATCTCCATCTGTGTTCTGCTGCTGCTGCACTGATGTGAATTGCCCAGAGAAGCTGTGGTTGCCCCTGGATCCCTGGAAGTGTCCAAGGCCAGGCTGGATGGGGCCTGGAGCAGCCTGGGACAGTGGAAGGTGTCCCTGCCCATGGAAGGGTGGAACTGGATCAGCTTTTCCCAAACCACTCTGGAATTCCACGAAAGCCTCACAACCTTTCCAGTCACACACAAGAAGAGATTTTACAGCAGCATCCAGGTGTGAATAAGAGATAAATGTGAAGGTCAGAGTGCAGGATGCTCACTACCAGCAGTTCCATCAGAGAGGACAGAGAGAGAGGAAGGCACTGACAGCTCTCAGAGAAGCAGAGACTCTTTTACCAGGAACTCATGCACTGCTGTGCTGGGCTACAGGCTGCTCTGTCCCCTGAGCCCCGGGAGCTGCTGCAGCCTCAGGAGCAGCCCCTCCGTGTCATGCACGTCCTGGGATCCCCATGCCAAAGGCACATGCAGCACCCTGCAGCCAGCCCGGCCAGAGAGATTTGGGAGACAGATTTGGGAAGCTGAGAGCCGGCAGGAGCTGCTTTCCTTCTGACCTGAGCAGCAGCTAGTGCACTCTTGTGGTCTTCCAATGTCACCACAAGCTCGTTGTGCTGGGACAGCAAGTTCTTATGCTGTTGCTACACAAAAAGAAGAACATCACACGTTTCACATAAAATTAATTCTGAAGATCAGTTAGGCTGGGGGGAGTTTGAACTAGGAAGATAGTTCAATTTATTGTGAAAAGAAAATCCTGAGCTGGAATGACAGCACTTATTTATTACACATGGAAATGCATATTAAACAGACAGAGGAAGAGAGCACACCAGGGAAGGCAATTTGGAGGCCAGGATTTGTGTAACTAACATAAAATTAAAAGTAGGGGTAGGCGTTGATGAACATTTAAAAAAAAACGGTGCTGGAAAATATGGGGCATTGAGTTTTGACAAAACTCAATTCTTAACTTGTAAAACCAAATTCTGATTTCTATACTGAATACTGCTCTTTCTTTTTTTTTCAGTGGGCATGTACCTAAAGTGCAGGTGGCCAAAGAAAAATCCAGTTGAGCCTATTCCTCTCATTTTTCCCACATAACAGAAACTACAAGTCTTCAGCACAGCCTACTTCAGGCTTGGGAAAACTTGGGAAAAGTTTTTCCTAATGAAAGTTCTCCTCAGAGCAAAGCCTACCTTGACATCCTGTAGCTGGGTGTGAATGTCTTGGTGAGCTTTCCTCAGCTGCCTGTTCTCCTCCCGTAAGTTATACAGGGATTCTGTTGAAAAGAAATGAAAAGAAACACAGAGTTTAAACCTGGCTGGATTTATAACACCAGGCTAAGCACCAAAATTAAGACTATAACACAATGTACATAAAATCCCACACGAGTCCTGTAGTAAAAATTAAAGAGAATAACTGTATGGTTTGTTTTTCTTACTTCTCAGCCCTACTCAAAGCTTTCCATTTTCAAGCAGAAAATGGTAACATTTGGTGAAGTTTTCTATCTCTGCACCCAGCCTGCACCTGGAATTCTGCATCACTGCTCCTGCTGGGCACTGCAGATGGCAAAATTCCCCATGGAAATCTGAATCCTGGAAAGGGAGAGAGGGAGGCACCCTCCTCTCTTTCCCCACATTACACCTGGCCAGTGAGAATTTTCTGTCATAGGATCCAGCTATTCCTCTGCAAGGTATGCCCAGATGGCTCCAAAAACTTCTGGAATCAGGGAGAGAAGCTTCTATTCCCACTTTTTACACAATGTTGATGTGGAGCCAACAAACAACCTCTGCCTGCAGAACCCTCTGCAGACAAAGCTGCAAACAGCTCCAGAACCAACCCCTGTGCTAGGGACAGGTGGCAGAGAAGGCTCTGATGGACACAGCCCCATCCTTTTGTCTTATGGAATTGTGTAATGAGGATGGAAGAGGCCTGGAAACTGCCCAGAATCTCCAACAGGAAAATGGATGCCAAGAGTAAAAACATAATTTATCACCAAGTGAACAGGTGCAACGTGCTCCAGAGAAGCTGGTACAGACAGGGAAAAAGGAGGTATAAAATGTAAATAAAGCCACTTCAAAAAGAGGCACAATTACATCTCTGCTAGCAGTGGCAAAGATTCTTAGATTGCCTTTCAGTTACAAAAAAGAAGAGGCAAACCTTTTCTTCCAGGTTTAGAATTAAAAATTAAAGACTGGCTCAACAACCTCTGACACTTGACAGGCTTTTAAGTGCTGGGCTTTTTGCTATTTCTGTAACCCAGCCGGAAACACAGAGCACATGTCAACAGATTTCAGAGAGAAAAATTATCAATAAAATGTAACTTGTCAAAAGGCAGAAGATGCACGAATGACCTGTGAGTGAGAACAGAGAAAATGCCTCTCACACCACACAAAACACAATGGCAAACACCCAACTTAATGTGGGCAGCCAGACACAGGTTAAATTTACCCTTCAGCTTGGAGATCTCCTGCTCCTTTTCCTGCTGCAGCTGCAGGTATCGCTCCTTGTGATCACTGAATGTCCTGCTAAACTCTTCTCCCTGTTTTCGGTGATCTTCCTCAAGGTCAGCGTGCTGTTTCTTTAGTTCTTCGTGTTGACTCTGCAAATACCAAAGTTGGGACACTGGAACAGCTCTGTATCTGCAGATCTGGCTAATATTGTCTTTGGCAATTTGTTTAATAAGTGCAGATGAATAGGAAGCATTCATAACAGGAAGGTTATTATTCAAAGCATGCACATTGCAGCTCCTTTCAAACACAAAATGATCTCTGTGATGAGCAGGCTCCTGTTCCAGGGCTGTGTCACCTCACCCCAGAGCTGCACTGTCCCCCTGGGAGCTGCTGAATGTGTCTCAGAAAATCCCTACGTGCCAAACTACGTGAAGGCTGATAAGTCACCGTTCCCTACAAGTAATTGCATCTGATAAGATTAAATTACCCACTGGAAAGCCTGACTAGGAAAAACTGCAGGAAAGCATCTTTTAGAAGTAAGAGGAAGGCACTGTCCACACCCTGACACTGTGCAGGGATACCAGAACCCAGCATAACCAGTCCCACAGGTGCTGTGTTGCCCCAGTCACCCACCTTCAGCATCTGGTGCTGCACACTCAGGGCGCTGTACCTGCTGTTGGAGTCTTGCTGGAAAACAAAAGCACTCGTGTTAAACCCCCTGACAGACACTGCCCTGAGCCTGTGTTAGACCCTTAACACTGCCCTGAGCTCATGTTAGACCCTTAACACTACCCTGAGCTCCTGTTAGACCCCCTGGCACTGCCCTGAGCTCGTGTTAGACCCTTAACACTGCCCTGAGCTCGTGTTAGACCCTTAACACTACCCTGAGCTCGTGTTAGACCCTTAACACTGCCCTGAGCTCGTGTTAGAGCACTGCCCTGAGCTCGTATTAGAGCACTGCCCTGAGCTCTTAGACACTGCCCTGAGCTCGTGTTAGACCCTTAACACTGCCCTGAGCTCGTGTTAGACCCTTAACACTACCCTGAGCTCGTGTTAGACCCCCAACACTGCCCTGAGCTCGTGTTAGACCCCCAACACTGCCCTGAGCTCGTGTTAGACCCCCTGGCACTGCCCTGAGCTTGTGTTAGAGCCCCGGCACGTGTTAGAGGCTTGCTCATGCAGCTTCTGGGAGTCACCAGCCAAGGGATGCAGCTCCCCAGGACACAAATCCATCTCTCCCCAGCTTTGGAGCAGAGCAGGCTCCCACTCTGCACCTACTGCAGCAACAACCTATTTTATGTTATCTTACTCAGCTCCCAAACTGCTCCCCAGTTTCAATATGAAATAGCCATAAAATCCTAATTTACTCGCTTTATAAAGAGTTCTCTACAGGTCTCTGGGTCCTCTGCCAGATAGAGCTTTTCCTTCTGGCTCTTGGTATATAAAACAAAGTTTCTTGATGTTTTTATACTTTCCAGTTCAAAGCCCATGTGTTAGAAAGCTGTCACTGTTCTTTTCCCTGGGGGCTAAGCTACAAAAAGATTTCTAACACCTCCTTATTCCCCTTTCCCCTTAAATATAACAACATTACGTTTGAACTACCATAATATAAACAGGGGATTATTTTCTACATTAATTTTCTGGAGAGGTATTAATATCTCCCACTGTAGCTCAAATAATTAGGAATTGGAGAGTACTTATGAATGCAGAGTGGAACTGGGATAAGTGAGAGCTCTTTCAATTAGTATTTTGCAAGATCTCTTCCTTTGAACAGTCATAATTGCAAAGCATTTCCTTTTCCTTGCAACTCAAATAGCATCAGCTATTAAAAACTTGTACTAGGAATGATGACTTACCCTTCCTTTATTTAGTGTTTCCTGTGCTTCTAGTTTATAAACAAGAAAATCTGCAACATAAAAGGGAAAGTACTGATGAAAAAAAAACCACCAGGAAGATGAGAATCTGTGCTTGAATAACTTGACTGTTCAGTACATAAATTCTCTTTGAGAGCTGAATATTTATGCAGGAACAATTTTCAAAAGGATCTTAAAAGAATAAAAACAACCTATGGAGAATTTGATAAAATGCACAAATTTTGCACAAAATATTTTCTTTAAAAAGTTTTATAAAATATTTTCTCTTAAAGCTTTCATACCATAGTGAGAGATGCAGGGCTCAGGCTCAAATCTACAGATGGGTAATTAAATCTGTTACATGAACTCTCTCAACAGAAGCCCAAGAGCATCATTCAAAAGGAAAAGGACATTTATGAATTGTGTATTCTTGGAAATAATAAAACATTTCCTCATTTATTTCTTGCTCCTCTCTCCTTCCAGGGCTTGAAAAGGTGCCTCCCCCTCGGGTAGCAGCAGGACCATTCTACACTAGATGGCACCAGAAACCCACCGAGACCTCACGGTGAGACTCATTCCTTACTCCTTGTCAGCTTTGCTAAAGTCATATTTTTAATTCAGCAGCTGAGTCCTCAGTTTTAGGAACAACAGAGGCTCTACTCTGAAAACTGCAGTGAATTTAGAGACTGAGGAAACTCAGAGGATTGGATCCTGCTGAATTTCCATGGAGGGCAGAGGTGTAAGAAACACAATTTGTGCTTGCCTCACACACACCTAGAATTTAGTTTTGATCAGAAGTCTGACTGTGCTCACCCTAAAGAACATGTAAAGCTAGTGATTGCAAGTTTAATTTCCCGTTGATGGAATGCAGGAAAAGATCCCAGGGTTTTGGTACAAGTTTTGAATTTCTGGCATGCCGGGACAGGATTTACACGTGCCCATACCCCACACACGTGTAGGGATTTTTATGTACATGGATACAAACATATTCTCTGTGTGTATTACTTCATGTTGCAGTCATCTGTAAATAGTATTAAAAAGATGATTGCTTTTAAAAAGATCTGATTTAAAAAGATTAAATAAAAAAGAGTTACTAAAAAGAGCAGCACAGCTCTGCCAAATGGATGCTAATATATTGCTACTATCCAACTCATTTAAAATTGAACAAAAACCATTTGAAATTACTTTCTACTATAATCAAGTTAAATGTCAAAGTATAAAGCACATTTTTACCTTCTTTTGCCTTCTTATGTTCCAGCCTTTCCTTTTGCAATGACTTTTCTAATCTCGACCGATGCTCATACACAACTGAGAAGAGAAATTTTGTACAAATTCCTTTAAAAAGTAACATACACAAACCCCAGCATCCACCCCAACACGCCCAGGGAGTGCTGGCACAGAATGCACCAGGAAAATACAAGTGGAATGAGGTCATGGGATAAAGGGCTGCTTGTACCCCTTGTGACAGTAACTTTTTCCCTTTTTGCACGCTTTATCAATCCCAAATCCCAGGTTATTTGCATTGCTGAACACGGAATGTGATAACCAGGTGAGGGATTTGTTTGTGGAGGCAGCCAGCTGTGGTGGAACCCTCTTTCCTCCTCAGGAATGCAGGGACGTTTTCCATGTTTCCATCCTCCCCTGCCTTGTTTGCACAGAGACAAGGAAATAAGGCAGGACAGCTCTGCTGCCAGAGGAATTCCTGGCAGCACACGGAGTGTCACAGGGAGGGGAGGGAGATGCCCAAGGGCAGGACGGCTCCAGGAGGTGCAGCAGGGCACTGGGAGCCACCCTGAACTGTCCCAAAAATGAGAATACAGTATTCCTCTGTCTCCCAGCAAAAATTACTCCTACAGACTGACCAAGCTGCCCACGCAGACACCATCCCAAAATGAAGTTTACATTCATGGCTTTGTTTGTTGTATCCAGGTGTGTTTAGGGCATCCAACAACCTCTGGCACAAAGCTCCCCCATTTGGCTGCCAGTAAAGCAGGATTCCATTCAGTCTGGAGTTAGGGATGTGGCAAGTCCCTACTTACCTCTCATTATCTGAAACAGCCAAGTTTGCAGCAAAGATATTGATTAAAACTCATGGAAATGAAACAATTATATGTGTTTAAGCTCATTTTAACACAAGTTTCTTTCACTGCCCAAATTACAGTTTGCATTCTTTTCATGAGTTAATTATTTGTATTAAAACAATGAGTGATTTTTCCACCAAAACCAGGAAAGAATAAACCATTGGTGAATGCAAGCCTTCAACAAGAAGCATCAAATAAAGATTTGTATCTTGGCAGCCACAGAAAACTCCTCTTGCACCTTAAAACATGTTCTTAATTCCACCAAGGTGCATTCTGCAGCCTTATCTACAAGTGTTTACATTTTTGGCTGAAGCTGGATTGCTAATCAATCCCTGGCACCTATCTCCACTTTGCTATTTATCTTCTAGAGTCAAGGGCATCAGCCAAGATGAGCCAATGTATCAACACCCTCTGGAAGGAAACAAGCAGGAAATGAATATTCACAAAGTCACCAGCAGGCCTGGAGAAGGGAAAAAAAATTAAAAAAAATAGGCAGCACTACAGTGATGGTTTTATTTAGGCCCTGGAGGTGGTGAATGCTGAATTATTGTGCAAAAGGAACAGTGGTTGTAGCACAGCAGCTCAGGAGAGCAATGAAAATCCATAATGGGCTTCCCCTCCCATGCAGTCAGGGTGGAACAGGCTTTTTGGCAAACACACCAAACCACAAATGGATTTGGAGGGAGCATTTTCCATTCCACTTCTACATCTGCAAGTGCACCTTCCACAGCTCCTCCTGGTGCTTTAACAAGGGTGAGTGTGGGGGGAAACCCTGCACAGCAAACCAGCACAGGGCAGGAGGAAAAGGGCAGGAG
The DNA here is from genome assembly GCA_034509425.1 of Eopsaltria australis. NCBI lineage: Eukaryota > Metazoa > Chordata > Aves > Passeriformes > Petroicidae > Eopsaltria > Eopsaltria australis. The sequence goes on along the minus strand of JAVTVJ010000330.1, from coordinate 977,729 downwards.
AAAGGATTTGGGGTTTAGGGGAAAAACCCTGCACAGCAAACCCAGCCCAGGGCAGGAGGAAAGGGGCAGGACAAGGCAGGGTTTGGGGTTTAGGGGTGAAACCCTGCACAGCAAACCCAGCACAGGGCAGGAGGAAAGGGGCAGGACAAGGCAGGGTTTGGGGTTTAGGGGTGAAACCCTGCACAGGGCAGGAGGAAAAGGGCAGGAGAAAGGATTTAGGGTTTAGGAGTGAAACCCTACACAGCAAACCCAGCCCAGGGCAGGAGGAAAGGGGCAGGACAAGGCAGCGTCTGGGGTTTAGGGACCTCTTAGAGCTCAGAGAATCCCTGCTGAGCTCTGTTTCACCCTGCACTTGCAGGGTCTGAACACAGCAGTGCATCCTCCCCTCTACCTGCTGCATGCTGACCCTTGAAATACTGGGACAAAGCTGGAGAAATCCTGAAACAGCCCCTCAGGTGGCTAAAAAGGGCAAGGCAAAACCTCCTCCTACACATCTGCCCTCTGAGTTCAGTTACTGGCTGGCTCAGCATGTTTCCCTCTGATAAAAGTCCATAAAGTGCAATGTACTGAAGGTGTTGATCAAAAATAAATATTAACAAAGCACACCTTCCATGTTTTCTCACTTGCTCCTTTGGGGAGTAGGTTGTAGGTCAATTTTATAAGTACATATTGGAGTTAATCTCCCATAAATTTGAATTATTAGGAACTTCAGGAAGAGCCCAAACTACAAAGGGCTTGTTACTACAGCAGGAATTTCTCCTTTTTCACTACCAGCCTGGGTAGATGTCTGAGCAAGAATCTGGAAGAAATAAATACACTGATACACGGGTTTCATAGAAAAGTCCACCCCAGTAGGAGGTGGAACCTACATAAGGAATCTGACAAAATCCTACTGCTGGGATGCACAAATAATTTCCCCCAGGGTAAGCTTTTTATTTTGCACTGATCTTAGCACAAATAATTGAACTTTATTTCTACACCATATTTAATAGAATGGTAAAAAAAGGAGGAAAAATATTGTCATCTAATGGCTAACAGGCACTATTCCAAAACTGGAATTACTGCAGGTGTCAGCTTCATTCTTGAAATTACCTACAGAATGTAACCTACACAAATGAACAAAGAACCACAAACTCACAGAGCCCAGAAACTGAACTGGTGACCTCACAGACCAATAAAAGACCTTTCACCTTCAACAAGGAAACACGGGACACTCCCTGAACTCATCCCAATAAAATCAAGTCCTTAAGATTTTCCCCATAAAGAGAAGGAAGTGAGGGAGAAGGGAGGTGTGGGATGCCCTGCATGTTCCCAGATTACACCACTTCGACCAGTGCTGAACGTTAATTGCAACACAGGAGTCAGGGAGGTGACGAAATTGAGATTATTTAACAGGCAAGGGTCCTTCTGTTATCTCTGCTCTGCACCTCTAACCAATAAAGCTATTATTAAGCAAAATAAGCCATTATTGTACATTTAAAAGAAAGCATTTCCTTGTTCACATCATCAGCAATTTTGTGACTGCATTACTTCAATCATTTGGTCTGTCAGAAGGAAGATCCCAGAGTCTAAAAATGCCCCAACTCCCTGGAAAATTAAGATTACATTGGGATTTAAATATACATATACAAGAAATTTTACTAATTTCAACATGACTGCTTGTTACACAATTCTGAAATCTTTCTCTGAGCTTACAGAAACACTTTTTACTTAAAACCAGCAGATTTCAGTAGTCTTGGCAACACTCAGTGTTGTTTTCCCTCACACTGTGGCAGAGTTGAACTGAACCAGCAGCGTGGAGTAAACCACACTGGCACTTCTCTAGTGACACTGCAAAGGTCTGTAGAACACAGACTTGCTATAAAAATAGTTAATTCCCATTCTTGTCCCTGCAAATAGAACCCTTTAAAATGTGAAAAAGCTTTTCTGTTGTTGAGAGTAAAGCATTTCCATGAGCCAAAAAGGAACCCCTTCAATATGGGGTGTAAGATAAATTCTCTAATCCAATGACAATAATTAAAATTTTGACCTCAGATGACACTTCATGACTCCTCTGACACATTTGGAAGATGTAATTAATACAGCAAAACCTGCTCCCCAGACTTCCAGCCCTGTTTTTAAATCAGTGAATCTGCTTTCAAACAAGATCCACTGATTCCACTGCTGATAATCTTATCAGAAACAGATTATCAAACTATGGGGAGCTGCTGGACAAGCAGCAGGATTCCCCAGCACAGGGAATTCTGGCCTCAGTATCACAGTGTGAGCTCCATCTATTTCAGAGACTCAGCTGAGGGTTTAGCAATAAATGGATATTCCAGTGACACTGCAAATATCTTAGAAAAAAACAGAATCATTCTTACAATATAGACGAGGAAATCTGTGTTTACAGTATGGAGCAAGAAAACAACATGACAAAACCCATCTATTTATCATAGAATGGTTTGGGTTGGAAGGGACCTTAAAGCTCTGCTTGTTCCACCCCCTGCCATGGGCAGGGACACCTTCATTTCCACTAGACCAGGCTGCTTCATGCCACAATATTTGCAATACATTGAACAAACTATTGCAGCTATTTAATAACTTCTGCCCTTGAAGCTTTCTGGTTTGAATTTCCACAAAAAGGACAAAAATAGAAACCAAGATAACATGAAACTGATTGTGTGTGAGGCTTCACTATGGAACATCCAGGCAGGGATGGGCTGCTCTCATTTTGCTCTCTGCAAACCACAGCTGGCACTGTGTGGACTCTGAGAATTACCTTTACTTCCAAACAAACTCCTACACTTTGCAATTTACTCACATGATCAAATAATGGTTTTGTCTAATTACAGCCAGTCACGTCAAATTCCTCCTGGAAAATCAAACCATGCATTGGTAGCTGTACTTAAAAATGACCTCGGCTTTGATTGAATTCCCTCGTCATTTATTTTGCTCAGAGTATAAATAATTGGAAAAGTTTGTATTTAATATCTGGATCTTTACATTCAGGGGATTTTTTTAAGAGAAAGCATAACATCTGCTTTCAGAGATCCTGCACCAAAGATGAGCTATCAATTAAAATACACCTGCTCCTCTGAGCTACTCAGTATTCCAGTAAGAAGTCCAAACTAAAAAGTTCCAGTAAGTGGTTCCAGTTTTGCCTTCACTGCAGTTCTGAAAAATGGGAAATGTTGGAGAGTTTGGCACATTAATAGACTTTACCTCAGAAACACACACTTGTATTTCTAAGAGATCATTGTGGCCTCTATTCAATTGTAAGGATGACAGGAAAATTAATTTCTAAACTGGAGCAAACATCTACATTCAATAGAATCCTTTTAGTCCACCCTGCCCCACGTACTGCTTTTCTTAGAAGTCAATAACACTTCTAGGAAACAACAGATTTAAGATAAGTTGGGACAGAAGGAAGGATTTATCATGTTCAAACTGTAAACTCTAATAGCTGCTGCTAAAAATAAGTTTGAGAACGGGTATTAAATGTGATTAAATATTTAATCCCTCACAGATAGGCTTCAGACCTGACTTTTATCAGGAAGGAGATCACGTTTTCCAGAAAAGATTTCCAGTGTACTCCACAAAAGGTTTCTTCCAACCCTTGGTACCACAGCTGGGATCAGCATCCCACCCTGCATTGCTGTTTTCTATACACCAATAGATGATAAAGGCTTCTTTTTTGGAGTGATGATAAATGCAAATAGTTCAAACAAAACCTGTGTAGTGATTTTAGACTTAAATTAGCAGAAAAACACACAAACATTGATAAAAGCTGCAGATACAACAGTTTTCTTCTCACATCATCTCTGAATGTCTGGGTCTGCTCAACCCTCAGCTCCAGGAAACAAGGGCCTGTTCTTTCTCTCAAAAATTATTTTAGACTTTTTTTTCAGTTTTATGCAGGTCTAGTGACTGTACCTACATGGTGTCAGGATCTACATAAATATCTATATTCAGAAATTAGTACAAAACAGACCTTGAAGAAAAAAGCCCAATCTATAGATGCACAAACTACATCCAGAAATCAAGAGTTTGAGTAAGTGATTCCTGTTCTTTGACTGAAAATGGCTTTGTCGAGTGTGGTGGTGTGGATAGGAGCAGGCTCCTTCCCCTGCACTCCGGGAGCTCAGGCCATACTTCTCTCACCACCTCTGTAATTAAGCCCTGGAAATGACTGCCAAACTCTGGGATCTGAGTCACCTCAGGAAAATAAGATAGCAGGTTAATTTCAGATACCTTAGGGGAGGGGGGAAATGTAGAGGACAAGGTGGAGTAATTGCAGTTTCTTTTATTGCTTAATTAAAAATACATAGCAGAAAATCTCAGGAAGTTTGGATTGTACTTCATCACCAGAAAAGGATCAGAAGTGCTCACAAGACCCTTCCTTAAACAAGGACAGCACCCAAACAGGTTGAATTCCTCAAGTGCTCACCTCAGGCTCCAACATGACCAGAAATTCATGTGCCTGAATCCTGAAAATCCCAAGAAAAATCGCCCAGTGAAGGATTCAGCTTTAATTACTTGTTTTGTATAGCTCATTTTTTTCAGTAATCTGATTTATTTAGCTTTCATTACCATCAAACCTCAAAGCAGCACCTGACTTTCAGCAGGGCAGATTAAATTACTTTTCCCCTGCAAGGATCCCATTCCAAAAGGAGCAAAGTGAACTCTGTTGGCCACAAATTGCTGGCAATATCCTCAGCAGCACATCAGAGATGCTGTAATGGGCACTCACATCTCAGGGAGGGTGGAAGCCTTACTCATATGTTGCCCCACCCAAACTCACAGGCTGACAAGCAAGGAGCCAGACCAGTGACACAATGTGCTTGGAACATCATTTTTAAGGCTCAGGATTCAGTCAGGAAACAAACTTACCACCATCAACCCATCCCTCCTCCTGTCCCAGCTCTGAAGTGTCCACTCAGTTCCACCACTGATAAACTTTAGGAGGCTTAAATCATCATCAATAACAAATATTTTGACCTACTTTATCATGTTGGCTACCAGGCCTTGTGTCAAACTGGGGGTAGGAAACAAACCCACCCCATTACCTCACTCTGCTCAATATTCCTTCAGACTGCCCTGGGATCCTCAGCCAGAGTCCAGAGGAAATGCTGCAGCACTGGTAGAAATCTATCCTGGAACTGTTGTGTCCACAAGGAAAGGGCATTTGGGCATGGATTATAGAAATGAAAAAATGTAACTATGGGCATGTGCTCAATTTATCTTTCAAGTCAGAATTCAGCTGCTGGACATGGAAATTCCTTCATGCACCTGGAAACAAACTTCCCTGAGTTACCAGCTCTGAACAGAGCTCCAGCACCTTTTCTGTATTTGGGTTATGAGTAAAAGCTGGATAATTCCAGATATCCCACAATTTCAGGCTGAGCTGAAAACCAGACACATATCTATCTAGCTTTATACACAGATACATGTGCACACAAATGCATATATGAATACACATTACACCATGTACCTCCTCCATACTAAAATTCTGCACAATTTCAAGCGTTTCACATGTTTTAAGTGTTTAGAATATTAAATATCCATTGAAAATGTGAATGGAGGTACAACAGCCAGGTGCTCAGAGGAGGCTGCAAACCAAAGCTTTCCATCTCAGGAAGCCAGGTGGCAGAATTTGGGATGCTGCAATTGCCACTTCAGGGGTAGTACACACAGAACCAACCCCTCCTCTTACAGTGCTGCTGTGGATCTCTCAGGCAGCAACAGAACACCGTCTAAGTAAAGACCTGCAGTGCCATGTGCAACCCTGAAAGTCACAGGAATGACAGGAATTCAGGATTCTGTTATTAGCAAGAACAACCAAGCACACAGCAGCTGCAGCAGACGCAGCTCTACTTGTCTGATGCATGCGAAAAATGAGCCATCAGAAGTAGTGCTGGTTCTTCCCAGCTCTGCCAACTCAAGGTACACCTTTAAAGCCCTATAAAAGAGGGATGTGATAGTGAAGTACACCCAGAACTGTGCAGTTTGCATGTAGATACGATAAATATTAACCACTGAAGTGACACAGAGCTGTGATCTAGCACTGTGCTGCACTGTGCAATTCCACACACATAAAGCTGCCATAGATCTGACCAGCTCCCAGAAGGTCACCCCCTCCGAGAACCGTGATTTAGGGCAATTGGCACAACAGGCACATTTGCTTTGCAGCCAGTGCTTTCCAGCACTGGATCAGAAACCTTTGAGGAAATCCACACCTTGTCCACAGTAGGTAAAGTCTCAAGTCCAGAGAGTTTGCCCCCAAGATCACAGGACAGTCTCAGGCTGCACAGAGGTCGCACAAAGCCATCAGATACCTTAAGACTCTCACAGGAAGAGCAGGAAAATTGAGGTAGTAAAAGGCACTAACTGCAGGATGTTATCAGGATCAGGGATTAAAACAGATTAAAAGGATTAAAATAGGACATGAGGGGTTGCTTAACACCCAGAGGATGAGAAGACAGAAGCTGCAAGGGCTAAAAAGACATCTGTAGATACTTTCAATCCTGCAGCAGTCACAGGTACAATCAGGCTCACCTGCAGCTCTCATGTGGTTCTGTTCTAGCAACTGAAACCTGTTCCTGTATGGCCAGCAGTTCAAGACTTAGCCTGACATATCTTCAAAGGAGGCAAAGAGCATCAAGTTTTGGTTTTATCACTTTAAGAAATACTAAGTAAGATTATCTCCATGTTTCAAATGTATATAGTGCTCAGAGAATGAGACTTAAAAATAATCAGCTTACTGGGAAGATCAGCTTCTCTATGAAAGATCTTATAACAATGACTTTAGGTTTTCTCAGCAGCCAAAAAAAAATTGTGTCATCTCTAAATTTTGCCCCTGGTATTCCCTTTGTGGATTACAAAAGCAGCCCTACTTTTTCTCCAGCAGAACTTTGTGAGAGCGAAATGCCAAACTCTGATGTTCTCTACAAAATCGTCTGCAATCTGATTCTCAAAAGGGGGTGAGTTTAAGATCCCAGCCTTCCTAACCCAGTTATTGCATCCCCCAGGTCTGCCACCCTTCCCTTTGTACCCTGGGCTTACTCCAAGGGGCACAAACACTTCTCAGTGGAGTGGCTGGAGCTGTGAACAACAGAGAGAGCAGAACTCCCCAAAATCACGGCCACGTGCAGCTCTCTTCAGGTCAGGTGAGCGTGCTAAATGATTCTGAGACTCTTCCTGCACCATTTCCCAGTGACCTGTACATTCTGCCTTGGTATTTTCACACCTATTCCCAGGAGGTTGAGCCTCCTTCATGTGTTGCTGTGTTTGAGCAAAACAAGGCAATGAAAAAGATAAAAATCTAAGACAGCTGGCTTTTCAAGAAAAAACAGAATGAACAGCTCATTCGGGCATGAAGAACTGGCAAGTACCAGAAAGAAGGTTGTTATTACCTACATCGATTAAAAAACCCCATAAAAACATGAAAAATACTAGAGGGGACAGCAAGGAAGTGAAGGGAACTGCACCCTGAGCTACAGCTGAGGATCTTGATTCAGATCTTGGGCACACCAAAGGCACTCAGGTCCTAGACTGCCACAGTGTCCATAAACTCAGGAGTGTTCATGAACCTCAGGCATTTCACAAAAGGACTCAAGTTTCACTCACAAGCCCTGACAGGGGCACTCCCAAGCTCCTCTGTGTGCAATCAGGAAAGGAACTGCCTTTGTAGGCTCCAGCAGTCACAACAAAACCCTACAAAAATCAAACAGGTGATACTTCCCTGTCCTCCACGAGACCCAATCCAGTCAGACTTCCAGGGGCACAGCCAGCCTGCCACAATACAGCCTCAGCATGCTCAAAAACAGCACTTTTAGAAGCTTTTATTTTTGTAGTTTACATTTAAACCTATAAAAGCCTCCTGATGAAATGGTTGTTCAGGAAATAGGAGTCCAAGGTCCATCCTTTTCTGCTCAGCTTTAAAGTCTTATTTAATCACTCAGAAGAGCTGTGAACCCCTGTTGCTGCAGCACCCTCATTTCCTATAACTTTGCCCTTTAACTGGTTTATTTTTAAAAGATTTCAGACTGCTTCCATCATATTTCAGGCCCAAAGTTATCTCTAGTCCAGGATCTATAGAGAAACTGGTTATGCTGCATGGAAAAGACATGTTGCATTACTTCACCAATGCAATACTTTAATTTTATTGTTCTCATAAAGCAATAAATAATAATCTTTGGACAGCCAAGAGACATAGTTCAGATATTCTTAGAGGTTTGTTTTGTTTTTTTTTTTTATTTGGCAACAGGAACATTGTTGATTTAAAATCAAAAGTTCAAAGTGCAGTCAGATACTGCACCTGCAAACTGGACTTTCTGTCAGTATTTTATGTTGTTTCCATATCTCTGCTTAAAGAAAATTCCTTCCTGTTGTTCCATAACAAAGAGTTAAACAGGAGAGGTTCAGGAATGGGTTTGGTGGTGGATACCACAGGCAGCTTGTGTCTCTCCAGGTGAGCTGGGCACAGGCACAGGCTTTAAATTCCCTGTGTTCTCCTCACTAACAAACTCCTATTGCAAAAATCCAGGTGATTGTACAGGGGAGGCCATTGCAGAAAGACAGGGCACAAGAGTTTATTTCCCAAATCCTCTGGAGTCCTCAGGAATATAACTTCCCTTTACTTTAGTGGGACATCAAGCAGCTTGGGGCTGCTGCTGCATTTAGTTGTTCTCACCATCTGTTAGGTACAACAGCTACTTCCAGAACACAGGAAAATTTAGAGCACCATTTTTTGTTGTTACATTTTATTTTTCCCTTCTATTCTGTGACTTAATTGCCAGCGATTATTTTTTAAACACGGTTTACTGCTACCGTACTTGGCACAGATAAATTCTCCTGCTTAATGGGCTTGATACACTGGCATGGATCCCAGAACCATGTGAGTTTATTGCATGGATCATCAAATCTATTAATGTTATCAGATCCTGGGCCGTATTTCACATTTCCCATTGATACACTGAAACAAGCAAGAGAATTACAGGAAATGCATGTCCCACGATTGCCTGCTGCTCCCATGAATACGCTTGGATAGATGATGGCCACTCAAAATAATGTTTCAAGCATGGAAAGTTCAAACCAACAGTGCAGACCTCACATACCTGATCCAGAGAATCTCTCCTCTGTGCAAGGATAGTTTGTTGCACACCCCTCTTTGGCAAAGCCAGAGCAACAGAAAAAGCCAACTTGTCAAATTTTAGTTTGAGAACAAGATGTTGCTGTGTCCTCTGTTGGCAAATGCACAGCCTAGCAAGAGTAGCCCTTTAACCATCTGCCACACACTCCCCTCCCAGCCAAACATTTACACCTTTTCTGGGACTAAAATGGAGCTTTCTGGCGAAGAGCTCCACGGTAATCACCTGGAAATGGCCTGAAATTAAAATACTAAGTAAGGATGGTGTCAGCTGGTGACTAAACACGTTAAAGGAACAAATCACTGTAAGAATCCAACGGCATAAGCCCAGCTCTGTGCTCTCTGCACATACACTGCGCTGCCAGGCATACTTTGATGGATGCTCCACAGGGTAAAGGATGGCTGAGGATAACCCTGAAGTTTAGTGCTGCTACAGCAGATCCCTCTGATTCTTCTTTCATACTATTTTGAGAAAGAAAACTTGAAAGTTGGCTTTGGGCTTTATCTGTGCTGACCTGATAACCTTGCACTTGACAATTAGAGAGGTGCTGAGGTCTTTCACTTCCCAGACCATTGATGTTTCAGGTACATCCCTGCTGCCTTGCTTCTGATTTCTCAGCATGCAGATGTCAGACACGGACAACTTTTCATCTTCAACTAAAGGGCACCCACATTTGCTGCATCCTTAAACCAAGATACGCAAGGATCTGTATTTATGTGGCACCTTTAAGCCAAGAAATTCGAAGTTATTACAAAAGTAATAGAACAGCCTTACCCAAGTAACTTGCTTGACCTTTACTTTTAAATTACTTTAAAAATACTTTATTAGAATACTCATTTCCTCCATCCTGGAGCTATTTAAGGTTTACACTGCCCAGGAGCTGCAGATGAATGCTCAACATAAAACCCTGCAAAGACAACACAGAAGCCCCCAAAAACCCAGACTGAACGTGGTCTGCACTTCACGCCTGCCTTTCCCATTTATGCCAAGAATTGCCAAGTGATGTGCGGTCCTTTGGGAATAAGAGCCACTACAGGATGTGTGGGAGCGAGTGGGAACGAGATCTCTCTAGGAATCCACAAAACCTCACCCTGACCTCGGCGGGGCTGCAATCCCAACGCCGTGAGACCCCACAGGCTGCAGGAAAAGAAAGGGGACTAGCAGCAAAACTTTGAGAGAGGTTGGACAGGCGGAGGAGGAGGAGGAGGAGGGCGTTCTGCAAGCCTTGGGGAGGGCAGCAGAAGCTCCTGCCGAGGGAGTACCTTGTAACTGAGCCGAGAGGGACTCCTGATGCTGCTGGTACTTGAGCGCCGTGGCCTCAGCCTTCCTCAGCTGGCCCTGCAGCTCGTAGTAGAGCATCGCCCCGTACAGGAACCCGAACACCACGGTCAGCAGCAGCAGCGTCTGGAAAATCCGCTTCTGTTTCCGGGAGCACATCCCGTTGCCCATGTCCCCGGCGGGGTCCCGAGGGCCCCCGCCCGTCACGGCTCAGCAGCGGGCGGGAGGCGGCGGCATCGGAGGCCCCGGGAGGAGCAGGAGCAGGAGGAGGATGAGGAGGAGGAAGGGAAGGAGGGACGGCGGAGGCGGGGCCGGCCCAGCGTTTCAGCCCCTGGGCACGGCCGCGGCGCCCGGGGCGGTCTCCCCGGCGAGGGCAGCAGCGGGGCTCATGCCGGGGATGCTCCGTGTCCCTGCGGCCGTGTGCCGGTCCCTGCGGCCGGGGGGGCTGCGGGGAACAAAGGCTGGTCCCGGCCCCGCACTGACGTGTCCCCGCTCGGCCGCGGCTCCCCCGCCGCGGGATCCCCGAAGGAAGTCCCGCTCCGGGCGCGGCCTCATTGGGTCGGGCCGCGGGGCTCTGCCCTCCCTCCGGAGCGCATTGGGTGCCCGCCGCGTCCGTCCGCAGCGGGCCGCGCTTCCCGCCCGCCCCTCCAGCCTCGCGTCCTCGCAGCTTCAGCCCCTCAGCCCTTCATCTCCCCATGCCCTCAGCCCTGCATCCCCTCAGCCCCGCATCCCCTCAGCCCTGCATCCCCTCAGCCCTTCATCTCCCCATGCCCTCAGCCCTGCATCCCCTCAGCCCTGCATCCCCTCAGCCCTTCATCTCCCCATGCCCTCAGCCCTGCATCCCCTCAGCCCTTCATCTCCCCATCCCCTCACCCTGCATCCCCTCAGCCCTTCATCTCCCCATGCCCTCAGCCTTGCATCCCCTCAGCCCTTCATCTCCTCATCCACTCAGCCGCGCATCCCCTCAGCCCTTTAGCCCTGCATACCCTCATCCTTGCATCCCCTCAGCCCCTCAGCCCCGCATGCCCTCAGCCCCGCATGCCCCGGTGCGGGGACGACTCGGGATCGGGGCTCGTGTGGTGGTGAATGGGGGCTGTGACAGCAGGGCTGGGACAGCGGGGGTGACGCTCAGCGGGGGTGACACACAGCGGGGCTGTGACACACAGCGGGGCTGTGACACACAGCGCCTGCCCCGGTGGCACCGCCGGGACCGTCTGGGGCTCAGGGGCACCGGGAAGGCAAAGCCCCAAAGAGCCTCTTGTAGCCAAGTGCCTGAGATGTCCATGGAATCGCAGCATGGTTTGGGTTGGAGGGAACTTAAAGATCACCCAGTGCCACCCCTGCCATGGGCAGGGACACCTTCCACTGTCCCAGGCTGCTCCAAGCCCTGTCCAGCCTGGCCTTGGGCACTGCCAAGGATCCAGGGGCAGCCACAGCTTCTCTGGGCACCCTGTGCCAGGGCCTGCCCACCCTCCCAGGGAACAATTCCTTCCCAATATCCCATCTAAATCTACTCATCACATTAACCAGTTTTCCCTAGCTTGCTGGCTGCTCTTTGTTTTGGGTGCTGAATGTCACAGCCTTCACTGTTTTTTGCCTTTTCTTCCCCCAGAGCCCAGCCCAGGCCGCTGCTGCATCTCAGCATCTCATCTCAGTTCAGGCTCCCAAAAATGTGCCATCCTAATTCTGTGCTCCCAAATCCCTCTGCGGTGCTGAAAAAAGTGAGACAGGTCATACATACTCTATCAGCATAAATTCAGAATTAGCCTAAGTAGAGCTCCCTCTCCTAATGTATTTTATTACAGGACAAACAAAACCCAACCAAAACTCAAGCTAAATTAGAAGAATAAGCAAAAAAATCAAATTCATATGCCAAAGTTTGTTTTTTTTTTCCCTAAATATATCTAGCTCATAAATCTATGTTTTTCATAGGCATTATTCTGGCCTTAATAGAAAAACAACATCAAAGAAGCTTAGGAAATTCTTATTCAAATATTCTGCATATTCCAGTAATTAATAGCAGTTGGGACCACAAGCTAATATGATTTCTACGTGTATTTCAAATATCTGTTTGATATATTTTCATTTAATGGAATCCCTTGCTCTCGGTTTGAGGACCAAAGTGTTTGCAATTATGAGTTAAGACACCCAGGAAGGAACTGTAATTGCTTTGAAACAGTGATGATTGAAAAAAAAAAAAACAACCCAAAAAACCATGACCTTTTCCCTTGTCTTTAGGAAGCTTCGTAGTGTAACTCGAAGTTACATTTAACATCTTTTGTTCCAACCATGAGAGTTTCATGCTGGTTTAGAGTATCCATTTCTTTCACCAAAATATTCCCGTGAAGCTTCTCGGTATCACACAAGCTCCAGCTCCCCTCCCTCTCCCAAACTCCTTCAGAGCTGTCCTGTGCTTTTTTCCATTTCCAGGCTCTTCAGGCTCAGCTCTGCTGAGTAAAATGAGATAATTCTTTATTTTTGGACTAAGACTTTCAAATCACTGGGGGTGATTCGTACTTCAGTATTAAAGCTCTTAAAATGATTTAATTTTTTGTGTTTCCACTTGTTGCTTACATCACCTATCATAAAACCATTCCATGTCTTCAGTTTTGATTACTTTGCGCTGAAGAAAAAGTGGCTGACATTTTAAAATGTTTAAAATGATAAAATCTAAATTTACAAGGACACTGAACCCACAGTGTTATTTAACACCTATTCTAAATACATTTAATTGATTATGGTGTAAATATACTTTAACTGCTTGTAGAAATTGGCAATATCATTAACAAATACTAGGTGGAAAAAAAAGCAAATTACTATCCCATTTTGTTTAATCAAATATTACTTATATTCAGTAGCTGCTAGTGATAGATCTCTTCAGGTCGTGTAAATTGTGATTCTCCATGAACAAACCAATTAAAGTTGAAATGAGGAATTTATTGGGAGCAAGGGACTATTATGCAAAGCTATTAGGCAAATTTGAATTGAAAGTCCCAAAATAGAAAGGTTTGGACCTAAAAGAGGCTGTAATCTATTAAAAAGCATTAAATTAGTTGCTGGGAGAGAAACGTTACTTGGACTAATCTCTGGATACATTCCTGATCGAATCAGGAGAGATGAGGGATGAGTGGTTTCCGAGCCGTGGGGAGCTGGGAGGCTGCAGAGGGAATTCGTGGCAGGAATTTGCACTCAGCCATTTATCAGCTCTGGTTTCATTTTCGGGGCAGAGGAGGCTTGTGCAACCCAACTGCCTCTCAGTCTGGGCTGCTCAGCACCAGCCCTTGGCCAAAGCATTGGCCAATTCCATCACATTTAACCAAGAAAAGTTGAGCAAAATGAATTTCCTGTAAGTTTTGAAAAATGTGTAAATTATAACCCCATAAGTTCCTCTCCATGCGCTCAGACTTGGATAACTGAGAACCTGATCAAGGGAGAGATGTTAGAAAAATCCCATTTCCTTGGTTCTCATCATCAAGCACAAGATGTGGGAAGTGCATCCTCTGTAATTTGGACACCACAGAACTGCATTTTTGATTTGCTTGTTTCCTTTATTTATTTTCCTCCTTATAATATAATTTTCTTGTACTTTCTCTCTTTTTTTTTCACTGTCAGTTTTACTAAACGCAATGCCACTATTATTGCATCTCCAATAAAAATGATCATTGGTGTAATGAGCACAGCAGCTAAACAGATCAGGCAGCAGGTCTTTTATTTATTTTTATTTTATTTTACTACAGGGATCCCAAGCAATGGAAATGCACGGTGAAGGTTGTCCCACAAAGGTCACAGCCCATTCCTTTGGTTTCCAGAAGTTAAGGAATGTTCTGGCAAGGCATCTGTTATTACCTCTCCAGCTCCAAAGTACATTCCAGATGAAAGAATGACCTTTTTGTCCAGTGGCTAAAGCTTACTAACACATACAAGGATTGTTTTAACATGCAGTGTCATCTAATACTGATCAGGAGCTGCAGGAATAAAAAGACTGGGCTTGAAGAGGTGAATGCTCCAGGGAAAGTTGAATTTACCCCTGTGTGAGGTCATAGTTCATGACACTGGGGGAAGTCAGGGTTTTTACAGCTGAGCACTGCCTGAGTGTCCAGCCTGAGTAATCAGTTGAACTCCGTGTGCTGATGCCCAGACTGGAGGTGAGAGCAGGAGGGCTGTGTTTTAATATAGAAAGTTCTATGCTATTTAATATTCTGGGAGAAAAAAGTAATCAAGTTTCCCAAAACTTGACACCCATCTGGACACTCCAAGTTATCAGACCTTTGACGTTTATGTTCTGGTGCCCTCAGTTCTGGATGTGAAATAGGAGATGATGATGAACTTCTACTTCATGGATGCATGTAAAGATATCTTTTTGTAAATCCTTCATCATTCGTGGTAGGAATGGGGATAAAACACTGGTGAGAAAATTTTGTGGGGCTACAAAGAGTAATTTAAACAATTCCCCACTGAGGTGAGAAATGTGGGGAATCTCCATCTTGTGGTGGAGATGACTGAGGAGGCAGCACTGTGACTTTATCTTGTTCCTGATGCTTCCTGACTTAAACGGTCTTGTCATTTCACTGGCTCAAAACCACTACCCTTTGTGAATAATTGATGCAGGTAAGTAGATGCATTCAAATGTACAGATGTTTTAGCAGGACTAGGCAGTAACGGAGCTGTATTTGCCACAGAGCTACAAATTCCCTGTACATGTGACACATTCAGGATGCACTTGGAATGGCCATACGTGACTTTGTGTCATTGCCATGCAGTCACCACAGCTGAAATGCAGTGTATCCTGTGCTGGAGCTATTCGTTGCCTGTCAAGGCAGAACGACTTCTAAGAAACACTGAAATTTGATCAGCCTTTTGCTGCAATCCCCAGAGGAAAAAACCCCTCCTCGTGCCATTACATGCTCCATTGTTCTTAACATGACAGCTTCCATAAAAACAGTACTAAACACTTAAAATAAAGAGTAGGATCCTGTGTCTTTTAAACACTGAATTGACTTTAAACAGTGGTCAGGTGATCCACCTGATGAGAAATTCGCTATTGGAAACCCCTGTTCCTGAGGAACAAAAAAGAAAAATAATAATGATTGAGTGCTAATGATAATCTGGATACTCCCACAATTAAGGGGCAGGATATTTGAGCCTTTGGGCACTGCTCTAACAGCACAATTTGTGCATTGACACAGGGAGCTGTTTGTATTTTGCTTCTGTGTGCTTTTTTTGATGCTGCAGATCCCTCTGAACCAGTGGATGAAATACAAACAACAACTAGGGCTGCCTCGAGCATGAACAACTGCACATCAGAGCCCTGGGGCTGTGCCTGCAGCCAGGTGGGAATAGCAGGGAAAAATCCTAAATGAGTGGAAAAAACCCCTGACTCCTGGGGGAGCACCATGAAGGTGTGAGGACACAGGAGCCTGGTGGGTTCTCCGTGCCTGGAGGGTCGGGGAATTCTCTGTCCTGTCTGGAGGGAAGGGGGCTTCCCCACGTTGCTGTTTCAAAGGACAGCACTTTGCATTCCACTTTTTATGAGTTAGAGGAAATTGTTGAACTCGGGAAGGCTGATTGCAGACATTGTTTCTCTCTCATACATAGGATAATCTCCAGTGATTACTTTTTCCTGGTGCATTTCCCTTTTTCTGTCCAGACTGGAGGCCGTGGCAGATGCAGGAGTAAATAGGTCAGTGAATTTTGAATTGTTCCATCTGCTGCTTTTTCCAGTCCTGTCACACTTATCCACTTTTTTTGTTTTCCACAGTCTTTGTTTTTCCAGCATCTGAATAAAAGCCAAGATCTGATATCCCACAGCTGTAAAACTGTCTGGCCTTCCAAAAATCCAATCTTCATAATTGTTTACATTACCATTGCACTGTCAGATAGTGAGTGATGAACTAATGTGCATTCATTGATGTTTATATCTGGGATATCCGTGTGATTTTTAAAGGATCTGTAATGGAGACTTTCAAATGGAGTTTGGAAACTCTTACTTTGTAAAGTAAATTCGAGGAGAGAAAACAACAACTCAGAAATTTATCTTTAAAATCTGAAGAAATGGAGATAAAGAATTTTCAATGAGCTTAAAGTGAACTCAGGACTTCAGCAGCCATATCCACATTCATTTCCATGGGACTGCTATCTCTGTTAATGATATTATCATGTCCTGGCAGACTCAGAAACAGAAGCTGTTTTTCCAGTCAGTGTTATCCCCAAATAGTAGTTTTAATTTAATTGGGGTTACTGACTTCTAGCTTCTTTCTATTCACCAGGAAAATGTTTGCAACCTTTTTTTCCCAAAACGTAACTATTTTTCCTAGTTGTTAGTCTTGGAAGGGCTTTGCTGTTACATTACAAACTAAAATTAGTTCCAGTCCAAAGGAATTCTACATATTTGTTTGGGAACATATAAAAGTATGGAGCAGTGGAGAAAAGGGCTGAATTTGAGAAAGACCTGCTGAAAAAATCTCAATCTCTTCTGAAAGATATCCAAAATTATTTCAGTCCTATTAGTGAGGAATTACTCTTGACTACTTCATGTTGGGAGAATTATTACATTTTATTTGCTACCAAAGCCTGATTTGAGGCATTCTCTTATTTCCTGGAAGATAAATGGCTGCTGGCAGCTCTCAGTCACTGCTACATCAGTTTTCCTCATAACTTTCCCTGTTTCCCAGCTCCTGGGTCTGTCTGGGATCAGGATGCTCCTGCAGAATTCAGTTTTATTATGCTTATAAGTGGGAATGAAAAAAATAAAGAATCACTAAGGACTCGAGTGATGAAGGTCCTAAAATAAATAATTAATGGCTGTACCAGTCAGACTCCTGAACCAGCTGTAGAAACCACACTGGAAATTGATCCTTTTTGTCTGTGAAAAAACATAACTTGGCTTTTGGCTTGGATCCATCCAGCACCGTAAGGACAGGAAAAAAGATCCCGGGAGCTGTTTGTTTTTGTAGTTATTAAAACCGATGAGCTCAGAGTTTGGAAATGCTGGAGAAAAAAAAAAAAAAAAAAAAAAAAAGAGAGAGGACCTGGAGCAAAGCAAGGGGAATTCACACGCAGGGTGGAGAGGGAATGTTGGATATCGGTGCCACCTAGTGGGAATTCTCCAGAAGATCGAGGAGAGCCAGGCTGCGGCTTTGCATCCTAAAAAAATCTCCTTGAGAAATAAAGAAATCATTGATGAGGGTGTGGGTGCTCAGCAGCATCAATAAGTAAGGCTGGGAGTGTGTGAGATGGAGGCCGCAGGTGGTGGGTGGAAAAAGTAAAGTTAATTAAATCTCTGCTACAGCTCCTTACAAGGGGACTGTGTCTTTTAGAGTTAAAAAAACCCCTAACTCTGCTCAGTGGGTGCAGGGGAGCTCTTTGCCTGTGGAATATTGCCCTGGAAGGCTGGGGAGGGGCCCAAGATAGTGCACATGCAGGATTTATTGACCATACCTGGGCTGGAAGTGCTCGGAGGCAGTGGAGCTCATAAAGTTTTACAAGCATTTACACAGCACATTTACATTGTGAATAAAGAAGTGCTACGGCTGCTGGTAAGAACCAGCACTGAGTCACTGCCTTGTAAATAATGAGCCTTGAGAGCAAAATCTACTCACCTACGTTATCAGACATTCCTGTGCTCTGGCCATGATGGTGAACAGTCCCTGAGAGCCACGAGGTCAGCTCACTGCATGCCATTTTCTGTTTGATTAAAAAAAAAAAAATAATTCATTTCCTTAGGAAATGATGTTGCAATCAGCCAAGGACGTTGTGTTTGTGTGTTGTTCACTTTCAAACCTTGCAATTCATTGTCTAACTCAAACAGATTTACCAGAGGGCAGCAATTTCAGATATGACATTCCTGAAAGTTTCATGAAAATAAGTGTCTGGGTAGAGGAGAGAGAGCCAGGGGGAAATGTGCCATCAACTGGCCCCTAATAACATGAAAAAATACTTAATACATACTGCTAGCAGAGAAAAAACTCTGCCATTACTTTTCATAGTAAACTCTAAACCACAAGATTTTCAAAGATAAGCTTCTGCTGGAAGTGTTTGTTTAGGCAAAAGCAACAGTGAAGTGATAGTAAAAGAGGAATGTGAGCGGGCTCGGGGCATTGAGCAGCATCAGGGGATTTACTCCTGATTCCCCTCCCTGCAGTGGGATCCCAGCACAGTGCCTGGCACCCTGGGACCCCTGAATGCCACAAGGATTCTTGGCTGGAATGCACCCAAAGGATTTGCCTTACCTGGATGGCTCTTGCTGTTTCATAATCTGGTGCACTCTGAACACGTTCTTGCTGTTTCTCTCATTCTGCTTTGAATGTGAGCTCACCTTGTCCCCAGGTAGGGGCTCAGAACTGCAGTGTGTGACTGCCAGAAGGGAATGATGGTCCCTCAGGAAGATGCTCTGTGGTTTAAAAGGGGGATGCTAATTCACAGAGTCCAAGGAAAAACAAAAAGGAATGGAATGAACTCCTGATCTCGGAGCTGCCCCGGGGACACCTTTGCCTCTCATTTCCCTGGGCTCAAAGGGGCCCTCCCTTCCTCCTCATTTGATGTGGAAAGAGAAGAATTTGTTTCCTGGGCAGTTGGCCTTGCATCCATAGGGATTAAAGGTGTGTTTGCAGGAGAGGAGAGAGAGGAGATACCAGAAGCCTGGTGATGCAGATCCCAGAATCCCGGAATGGTTTGGGTTGGAAAGAACCTTAAAGTCCATCCAGTTCCACCCCTGCCATGGGCAGGGACACCTTCGCTACCCCAGGTTTCTCCAAGCCCTGTCCAACCTGGCCTTGGACACTTCCAGGGATGGAGAATCCATGATCAATGTGGACAGTCCATGTGTTTCAGCAAATAATTGAAATCCCAAGGCATCAGGCTGTGGAAAGCTGATTCTCTGTGGTTTCTCTTTGGGTATTTTGTGCTTTTTGGGGTGTCACTTTTGCTGACCTGCTCCAAGGCTGGGACACGAGACTTTGGAGAGGAGCTGTAAATGTTATTTCCAGCATGTTGTTTATTATCTTCAAAAGGAATCTCCTTTTCAAACAGCCCCACAGAAGTTCCTGTATTTAAAAATAGCAACCCTGAAGGGCCTGCATTTTCCTTTGGGCTCAGCTTCTTCCAGATTGCATGAGTCAAGGAAAAGCCTGGACATACAGGGAGGAAGTGACATAGACATAATGCTCATGGTGAGAGCACTCAGCAAATGGGAAACAGAAATTTGGCAGGGGCAGTAAGGAAGATTAAAACACATCTGGACTAGAGCCGTGGTATTCCAAGGGGTAAAATAACCAAAACAATTGGAAATCAAAGTACATTATTGGATACTTTAACATTCGAATGCCAGCAATGAGAGAGGGAATTTGCCAAATTTTGGTAAAATAGTATTTTTTTATGGTGAGTTTTCTGCAGTGGCTCAGGCAAACCTCCTGGTTGCTTAAAATTAACTTGTTTTATCTGTAAAGAGACTGAAAGAATGGAGAAAGCTGCTGCAGCAAAGCAATAGAGCTTTTGAGTTCATGTAGCACATGTAGAGGAAACCTACTGTTAGGAAGAGCTGATTTTTTCTCCAGTTTCAGATGGCAGAAATCTCCAAATCTAAAGCTAAAATAATTGCTGACCTCTTGCCCTTAAGAATGATTGTTTAAAAATGCAATTCCTAATCAAATCAAGTAAGTGCTATGTTTACCTAAGGGCTGCCCTTCCCAGAATTGCTATTTAATGTATATTATGTGCATAAACCAAAGACTGGAATTCCT
This sequence comes from Eopsaltria australis, assembly GCA_034509425.1. NCBI lineage: Eukaryota > Metazoa > Chordata > Aves > Passeriformes > Petroicidae > Eopsaltria > Eopsaltria australis. The sequence continues at coordinate 957,583 of JAVTVJ010000330.1, read as the reverse complement.
ACAGACACTTTTCTGGGTGACACCCTCGTTCTGTTATAGCCAACATCACATTATTGACTACAGCATACTCCAAATTTCACTTTTACTTTCTCTTCCCTTCACAATTTAAGAGGTGATTGCTTTGCTTTGACTTGACTCATAACCTGAGGCATGACTAACGCTGATGTGCAGTGATAAAACTTCCTGTTAGGGTAAATCCCAAGGAACTCCAGCAACTTTATTGTCAATTTGGACTCGGACCAATGCTACAGTGGAGGATTTTTTTCATTTTTATTTCCACAGTAAAAGTAAGAGGCCCCAGCTGAAAGATGACAGCCAGGCTGCATGTTAGAGCAGTTTAGGTCCAGAGCCAGACCTGTATTCTGCCGCCTGAACCTTTTTCTAATTAAAATACACTTGATCTACTGTTACAGTGTTCGAGAGCTTTTGAAGTCAGGCTCTCCCTTTTTCACTTTTGCAGGGTATTTTGAGAAAAGAAGGTTGTCTCTGCTTTGGGACACATAAATGGAGCTTGGTTAATGGATGAGAGCAACCATAGCGTAGATGACATTGTAAACTTCTTATTCCCCTTTGAAGTGTCCATCCTGGACCCCTGGATTTTTACAGCATTTATCACAGTGGTATTTGGTGATATACCAGGTTTAAGAGTGGGATTACTGTCTTTTTTTTCCCTCCTCAGCTCAGTATCCACTGTCTTTTTAGAGCTCTCTTCATGTGTTTCAGTGCAAATTTTGAAACTTGTTCAAGAAGCATGTCTCAAGACATGAAGCCTCAGGATCAGTCAGGATTATCCATCCTCTTTGTCACTTATAACCAAATTTGCCAGTATTTCTCTATAAATACCAAAGGCACGTGGCCTCGTCTGAAGCAAAGTTAAGGTTTTTTAAATGGAAAATAAATTTCCATTTTTTCCATAGGAATTACAGTATCTGGGATATTTTTCTTGAAACAGGTTCCTTCCTTTATTTGAAGGGAAGAGCTAAACCCCTGACTTTAACAAGCCTCACACTGTTAGAATTGTGCTTTTAGAGCTCACTCTAAAGCCCGTGCAGATAAATCATGATATTTGATATATTCATGTGAAATGTAGCACACAGTTGAAAACTTCAGGGTTGTTAGAGCCTGGATGACCTTCCTGAGTGTCCCTTCTTGGGAAAACAGCTGTTCTGGAAGAGCAAGAGATGGTTTAAACTTGATGTTTGGCACATTAACCTCAGAGGATGCTCTACATCAGTCTCATTTGGGTTGAGGATTCCCAGTCCCTGGAAGTGTCCAAATCCAGGTTGGATGGGGCTTGGAGCAACCTGGGAGAGTGGAAGGTGTCCCTGACCATGGCAGGGGTGGAACTGGATGGACTCTAAGGTCTCTTCCAACCCAAACCATCCTGGGATAAACCTGTAAGTGGCAGATATCCAACATTTTCAGTTCATGCAGAATTTCTCCTGGCAATAACAAACACTCCTTAAGGTGCCAAAGCTGTTACCCCTGGTCACAGCTCCTGCATGTAAACACAGAAAACTGCAGAGTGCAAAGGCCCAGGCTAATGATCATCCTTGGGGTTTTTTTTTTCACTCACAAAACTGTGCAGTTCAGCCTGGGTAGAGCAGTCCCATATAACAGGAAACTTGGCCCAAGAGATCTGAAAATCCCTGGAAATCTTTTTAGTGCTGCCTGGGCCCCAAACCCCCTCATTACAAACCAGATCCAGAACGTGAATCCAAGCTTTCTATCCTGTTTCCATGCCACAGTACTTTGTTGGGATGCAATTTAAATTCCTTTCAACTCAAATTCTCCTTGACTAAAAGAAACATTGTCTGGGATCCTGCCTTTAAAAACAGCCAAGCAGAGGAGGCTCTGTGCTCAGCCCCAGCCAGTCAGGCCTTGGTGATCTGAGCTGCTTTCCACACCAACATCTCCCATGGGAAAAGTGCATGGATAGCACCTTCCTCAGAGGTGACACATGGAATTACAGATCTCTTTGAATCAGGGAAAGGGAGAATTCAGCTGTGGATTCTTTCTGGGCACAGGTTCCCAGAGAAGCTGTGGCTGCCCCTGGATCCCTGGCAGTGTCCAAGGCCAGGTTGGACAGGGCATGGAGCAACCTGGGATAGTGGAAGGTGTCCCTGCCCTTGGCAAGGGGTTGAGATCTTTAAGCCCTTCCAACTCAAACCATTCTGTGATTTTTTTCTATGGTTTTATGATTAAAATGTTCCAAACCCTGGGCTTCTGACAGTTTTGGATACCATGTTGAAAAGTCTTGATGTCACCCCAAGCCAGGTGGGGACCTTTCAGTAAATCTCCATTTCTTTTAGGCTGGGGGAAGAGTTTCTCCCTTCAAATAATGAGCTGCTTTTGCTGAAACAACCAACCAGGAATGTGCTCCTGCCAATTGAAGTTATTTTCCTTTGCACCTAAAGACTGAGTCTGGAAAAAGTGGGGGGTTTTTTTGATGTTTTACTTTGATCATACTGCTTCTCTGTCCAATATCTTATATATTCCCTTTGCCTTGAAATTTATGTGGACTTGATTTTGAGGCCATATTTACCCTTGAGATCAGGACTCTGTAGTTGAATGGAATTTGGAAAAGGGATTAGAAAATACAGGGTATGAGCACATTTGTAAAATGTGCAGTAAAGAGTTCTTAACTGTGGTCTCTCCATCCTTAGAAGTGGCCAATAATACCACTGATACCACTGAAGAGGGTGATGAGGGAAACAAAAAGAAGAGAGAAACAAAAGGAAGGTCTGATGATGATCTCCAGTTCATTAAAAACCTTTTTAAAAGGAGGCAAACACACCAAAAATCCCTCACTCCAAGCTCCCTGGTGTGTCATATATTTTAAGTTCCTCCTAGAACGCAGCTGCCTTCTGGACCAAGGCCACCTATGTTTTGCCACATTTTAGATTTCTGATTCATATTCATCAGCAAGAAGCTTATCCAAGCTTTTTTAGGAACGTCCATGTGGATTGAGGGCTGTGTGACCTTTAACTTCATCTTTTCCTGACAATGAGCACCACAAAAGTAAACAGCTCGAGTACATTTGTGAAAGCACTTGTAGAAACAAATCCAGCAAATCCTTCTGGGGTTCTTGGTAACCTCTCAGATGCTCAATAATAAATAAGCACTTTGAAGTGAGTGCATAATCCTTTTTGTTTTTTTTTTTTTTCAATGAAATATGACTTCATGTTTTAGAGGTGGCAGGGAAGCCTCTGTATGCAAATCACCTTGTGCTGATGAGGTTTTGTTTTACTTTTTAATGAGGGGAGAAACGCTGACTGAAGCGCAGCCGTGTTCTGCATTAAAAAGGAGCAGTGTTTTGTTAGCCAGATTTAACACCTTGTAAGGAGAACATCCAGTGACAGAAACATTTCTTGCAAGTGCAGCCTGGTGGGAAAATGCTGAGGTGTTCTGGCTCTCCATTTGCACAGCACAGTTCTGCTTTCTGCAGGTATGGGCACTGTCAGGATGGGTTGGGTGCTCCTAAAACTGTCCAGGTGTGGTCCCAATGTTCATTTTCCATTATTTTTATCCATTATAGTCTAGGGATGGCTCTGGCACCTGAACTTCTCAGCAAACACAGAGGCTGGAGCCAAGTCAGAGTTGGTCTCCTTTCCAACAAGCGACAGGATGAGAGGAAACAGCCTCAAATTGCAGGAGGAGAGGTTTAAATTGGATATTGGGGAAAATTTCTTCATGGAAAGGGTTGTCCAGCAGTGGAACAGGCTGCCCAGAGCAGTGGTGGAGTCACCATCCCTGGAAGTGTTCAAAGACTGTGTGTATGTGGCACTTGAAGACGGGGTTTAATGGTGGTGCTGGGTTGGCATTGGACTTAATGACCTTGGAGTTCTTTTCCAACCTCACAGATTCCATGGTTTTATGATCCCTGATTGGAAGAACCTTCTCCAGCCCATCTGGTGCTTCTCTTGACACAAAGGGGTTTTTTTCCCCAGTTATTCTCTTCTCTACCATACAGGCAGGGTCAGTTTGAGATTTATTCTTCGTCCTCTTTCTTTTCTCCTTGATGATCTTTAACACTTTAAATTTCTCTTCTGTTTGCACTCTTATATTCCTCAGCAGCAGCAGCACGTGTTGGGTAACACTGAGAATTTGGTTTATGTGGCTGCTCCGTCAATGACATTTCGGATTTAATGCAGTGCCAGGACCTCGGGTGCTGTTCCTGCGGGGGACAGGAGTCTCACAGTCCTTCTGTCACAAATTCCAGAGCCAGAGGAGGTGGGAAGGCGGGACCAGGCGCTGTCCTGGGATCCCCCGCGCCCGCTGCCTTTTCGGGATGCGGCCGCCAGGTGACACCAGATCCCTGATACTGGGGAACATCCCGGGCATTCCCGCTTTTCCCGGGCATTCCCGCATCTCCCAGGCATTTCCACTTTTTCTGGCATTCAGCATCTCCCGGGTATTCCCGCTTTTCCGAGCCTTTCCCGTAGCTCCCCACATTCCCGCATCTCCCGACACCCCCGCATATCCCGGGCATTCCCGCATCTCCCGGGCATCCCCGGATCTCCCGGGTTTTCCCGAGTATTCCCGCCTTTCCGGGCTATTCCCGCACCTCCCGGGCATTCCCGCATCTCCCAGGCATTCCCGCTTTTCCTGGGCATCCTGCAACCCTCGACATCCCCGCATCTCCCGACATCCCCGCATCCCCCGGGCATTCTCGCTTTTCCCGGGCATTCCTGCATCTCCAGGGCAGACTGGGAGAGCTGGATCTCGGAGAGGGAGCGCTGGGCTGAGCACGGAGAGCTTCGGCTCCACCTCTGTCTCCTTTTTGTCTGGCCAAACCAAGCCCTGGGAAAGTAAAACCACTTCGGTTTCAGACTTAATAAAATGAAAATTCCCCAGAAGGTGACTACGGGGATTGAACTAAACTCCAAATAAATAAACTTGCTGGAAAAAAAAAAAACCCAAAATCATGGTTACAGAGTTCCCTAAGCCAGCACGTTTTGTGGGGATCCACGGAAGTGCTGGCTCCTGAAAAGGTCTCCTGGTGTGAAGGATTTTTGTGAGGAGATCTTTGCAAGAGATTCTTTCAGCCCATCTGCCCTTGACATTCCAGGACACGTCTGTGGAAAGCCTTTTGCTCTCATCCACCCACCCCTGGCTTCCTTGGCTTTTTGTGCCCCAGGATTCCCTCAGATCTGCAGCTGGATGGATTCTGCTCCTCAGGTGTTTGGATCTGCCTTCAGCTACTGCTGCTTTTCTGTTCCTCTCTCCTGCTCCGGTGCCATTCCAGGTGTTCTAGGAACATCTGGAATTTTATAGGGCCTAAAGAACTTGGCTGCTGAGAGAAACAGCATGTCCTCCTCCACAAAGGAGTAAATACTACATTGACACTCTTCTTCCACTCCTCTGCTCTCTTCACTGAGAATGGAATCTGTTCAAGGAAAAGAAAAGTTAGTTGGAGACACCTGTCCATGTTTTATTTCGAAAGGGTCTTTTTATTCATCAGTTTTATCTCAGAGCCAAAAAAGAAATGGGAAATAGAAAATAGGAAAAAAAAAATTCCTTCCCAGTTTGTGGCGATTTCTTCAAGGAGTTCAGAGATGTCCATTATGTCACAAAACATAAAACTGGGTTTGATAATGTTCATCTGAGCTTCCCATGATCTGCCTTCAAGATAACTGCTCTGAGCATCCCATTTCTGCCTCACTTTGGACATGCCACAAGCTGCCTTTTCCTCCCCTGGGAATGAGGGAGGATCATTTGCTTCTTCCAATGTGTGGTTTATTTAAACTGTAAAAATGTAATCTCTCACTGTATATTTTTCCACAACTGATTTTGTTTCAGTGGGCATCCCTAGGCATTCATATAATGGAAAAATATTTGCTGTGATTTTTTTTTAAATTGAATTTTTTCTTTCTGTCTATGAATTGCTGATAACATTCAAGAAAACTTCCAGAACTTTTAGGCAGCCTTTGCCAGAGGCTTGTAAAGTGTTTTGCAGGATGAGTACTCAAAAGTGCCAAGTGAGATGATGACAGTGGATGTTTATTACCTTGAAACAATCCACAGAGTTCTACTGGAAACAGGAATAAAGTGTTTGTACCCAGCTGATGGAAACTGGGGACTTACAAAACATTTTAATTCCCCTCTTCCCCGCACTGCAGCTCTCATCCTGCTTTTCCTTGACCTGCTGTTCTCAGAGTGCTGGTGAGTTGCTTATTTTCAGTGCAAATTTCATTCACACAGCCCAAAGTCTGCACTGGAAGTGAAGCACTTTGGCTCCTGTAGCCTCATTATTTTTCTCCTGGCACAAGGGGGGTTTTGCAAAACTTAATTGAAACCAACAGGAACCTGTCTCACCTGCTCTTGTTAGAAATGCCCACCTGGTACTGAGTTTGTGTACTTGGGCTTGAACAAAAATATTGACGGCAAATTGGTTTCAAACTTACTGTAACACGGTTACTGTGGCACCACAGGGTTATTTGTGTCTCAGGATTTCGCCCCTTAAGGCCCAGCTTTTATTTCACAACTAAAAATGCATCTGTTCATCTCTGCTAAATGGGCTTTTTACCACTGCACAGCCCCACAATCACTGGGAACTGCTCAAGCAGGAGGCCTCAGTCAGGGCCCTGAAAGGAGAGGAAAGTGGAAATCTGTGTAAATGGGATTCTTCAGGGCAGCTCCAAATGGGGCTTTGGATCACTCACTTTTCTCAGGAACAGCTTTTACAGGAGATGTTTGTGGAGGGAAAATCCTGGCAACCCTAAAAGCATTGGGAACATGTTTTTCTTTTCAATGGACATCTGTTGTGCTGAAGACAAAACAGGGTTAGAAAATCGTGATGACTCCATGGCTCTAGATTATCTTCACTGTCTGTCCATCCCCAGAACAAACCAGATCTGTCAAAATCTCTTGCTGAGCATTAGTGAAGTGTTGATGTAAGTACAACACTCTGAAACGTGCTTGGAGAAATCCCATCACAATTCAGGGAAACGTGAGCCAAAGGCAGAGCATCCCCAGCAGCCTGGAGTTCACCCTGCCAGAGGGGAGCTCTAAATCCTTGGGACAAATCAGAAATGCAACTCCTGGAATGCAACTTCTGCAGCTTTGGTTTGTCCTCTCTGAGCACGTGGGCTCTGCTTGATTGGCAGTGGAAAGTGAGTCAGTCGTGGCACGAGGAATGTGCTGGACAAGGTCAAGAGCATTTTAAGGCAGCAATTTCTCTCCTTGGTAACACGAGGCACAGATGTTTCACCAGCAAAATGGAGGTCGAGATGATTCAGGGTCAGACTTAAAAGTGTCAGCCTTGAAAGGGTGATAAACACACAGAATTTTCCACTGCACACCTGGTTTTACAGCTGATTACTCCATGGTGAGTACAGGTAGTCAGGAATCATAAAAAAACCTGTTGCTTTTACACCTGAGGGGAGAAGAACATGGTGAAAGTTTCTTTGAATACCCATTTTTTTTGGCATGTTGTAAACGTGTCAGAAAAGCTCTTTGCAGGATGAGATTTTTCCCTCTGGGGTCCACGAGTTGAAAAGTGGCTGGACCAGGTAGTGACAGACTTTCTTAGAGCTTCAGCACAAACTGGACACGGTCCCTTATTCTGGAAGATAAGATTTTAGGCATTTTGTTTGTTGGAAGCAGGAGATTCACTGATTCATGTTTCCTAAGCATGCCACATTTCTTTAATACGCCTTTTCTACAGGCAAAACGTGGCTGTGTCCTGTCCATCATCTGTCCTAGGAATGGGGAAATGAGTGACAGAAACTATTTGTTAAAAATGGTTTAAATTGTTCCACAAACGCTACAGGAGAGATACATTCTTTATGTAGTTACACCGTGATCTGTACTTAAAATGAAATATACTGGGGGAAAAAACGTGGTCAATGGGGTGTGTTAAAGGGCTTTTATTTGCATGGATGATTCACTTTGCCAGCTCTAATTTATAAATCTGTGGATTCTGACTAAATATCCATTTGAATAGCATTTTATTTCTCATAACCACATATTAGAGCTGGAGTTTGCTCAGCAAAACTGTCACCCCTCCAGCTCCAAAGATCAGATCTTTCTCAGCATCCTGATCTGTCTAGGGCTTAATGGCAAGAAATTTATTTTACATATCTAGGGATAATAAAACAAAATCACTGCAGAAGGGAGCAGGTGGAAACATTCATGTTCTCTGATGTTTAGACTTGTATATCACAACAGATAGTGATTTCTAGAGACTGATGGTTTATTATTAGTTTATTTCTCATAATTAGGCTGTCTGTGTGCTCACACGGACTTTGTGAGTCACATCTCAGCTCATTATCTTGGGAAACAGACCTATTATTTTTGAAAGCCATCCAGTCAATAAATTAGCTTGGAAGAAATGATAGTCCCAAACACCTTTTCAATAGATTGCTGTCATGCTTGGTTCCTATCAAAGAGAAGGCTGGGTTTTCTGTCATGACATATGGATTAACTGAGCCTTTCCTGCTGTGAGAAAACAAAAGGCAATTGGTGATGCATGGAGCAAAAAAGATCTTAAAACAGAGACATCAACAAAGAAACACGACAGCATGAAAAGACAGAGTACAGTCTGCTGTCCACATTTACAAAGTCATCCTGCCTGCAGCTCACAGATATCTGCACACAGATATTGCCTGGTTTTGCCTCAAAATAAGTGACAGTGTTCCTCCAGCCCAGCATCTCAAACCCTGCACCCCAGACAGGAGGGGGGAGATGTTAACCACAGGTTTTTTGGCCTTGATGGAGCTTCCATGCTTGCTGTTGAGCCACAGGAAGCTCACCCAGAGTCAGCAAGGAATAATTCTGTAGGCACTGCTCCTTTCCTTGCTCTGGCTTCCATTTGCTCTTCCACACTGCTGGGGCCATGTGGAAATTTCAATGTGATGCAACAGAACAAGCTGATTGCCATATTTCCCCCTCATTATTTATGCATGAACATGGCCTTTACCTGATCTATCTTTTTTCCTTTCATTTTATGCGGTTCTGATGTATTTAAATTGCTCACTACATAATGTTTAATGTGACTTTGTAATTGCCAATTACATCTTGATGCTGGATGTAGATATAATGCAGAGATTTAACACAGCTGGTTCTCATCTGGTGTGAAACAAAGGCTCTGTGCTGGATCAGCTCACATCCTCACCAGACCATAAAATCTCAAAATATCCTGAGTTGGAAGGGACCCACAGGGATCATCCAGTCCAACTCCTGGCTCTGCACAGGCACCCCAAAAATCCCACCCTGTGCATCCATGGGAGTGTTGTCCAAAAACTCCTGGAGCTCCCAGGGGCCGTGCCCATTCCCTGGGGAGCCTGGGCAGTGCCCATCACCCCCTGGGGAAAGAAACTTTTCCCAATACCAAACCAAACCTGCCCTGGCACAGCCTCATGCCAGATCCTGAGGCTCAGGGGTTGTTACATTTTGGGTGAGGGAAAGCTCTTGTTTGTGACAGCAGAAGTGATTTGGCCATGGGGATTTTCTTCCTGAGTGCAGCTTCAGGAATTTTGAATTTCATGATATGACATTTAAAATTGAGTCAAGTGAATCTTGATCATTATCTCGTGTTCTTGCTCAGGTGGTCTGAATTGATATTTTGGCTTTTACCCCTTAAGCAGCTGAGCATTTTTGTTTCAGTGTCTTTAGTAATAAATGCTCAGTATTTTACGGGTTTTCAGAGAACCAGATATTTTATCTACTATCTCTTTAAAAGTGTGTCACTTCTCTGAAATTCGGGCTATTTGTGTGAAAAATTATTCATCTATTGTGCAGTTGCTGTCATTTTGACTAATGCTTTTAAGTGTGATTGATTCTTAAAGAACAGCTAATAGAGCTCTTTGCCCACTATCCTCTTGTCATTGCTGGAGATAGAAAGAACTTTCTCTCTTGCAGCGAGAGAAACTATTGATTTTATTACACCTTGTACAGGCTGCCATCAAAACAGAACCAGGGAGCTTGATCCTTCCCCTTCTAATCCCTGTTTTACATTGGTAATTCCTCCAGCTCGTTCCTGTGAGAAATGAGAGAGGCTCACACACCCTCTGCAGAGGGAAGGATTGGAGCTGCCATCCCTTAAAACACTGTCCCTTAAATTTACTCACAAGAACAGCGTAAGGACTGTGGGATTTGCACAGAAACCCTGAGAAGGCAGAAGAAAACAGTCACATCTCTACTTTACCCACAAAACCTTTAATTATTGATGAGCTCTACCTGCTTACATAACTCCCATAATGTAAACAGACCTGCACATCCCATGGATTAACAGATTTGTCCTTAGGCCACCTTGGCGAGGCAGGGAGAACTCAAAGGGAAATTTGAAATTAAAGCACAAACCCCCCAGTGCCTTAAGACATGGAGGTGAAACACAAGTGCTTTAATGCTGGCAGTGCAGTGAGAATTGCCAGCCCTGAGCTCACAATGGCCGTGATTTTGATCGTGATGTTTCCCTGATGCATTGAACCATCTGTTCCAGCTCGTGTTCAGAGCTGCCTCTGTGGGAGCAGGGCTCTGCCTGCCCCTTGCTGGCACCCCTCTGTGCTGCCTGAGATAACCTCTGCAGAAGTCATGGAGCCAGGATTTATCCTCTGCAGGGATTGTGCCGGACGACACAGGTCTCTATTCTTGCCCAACAGTTCTAAAGAAAATATCTTCCCTCAGTGTTTCCTGTACTTCTGCCAGTCTTCACCTGTGGAGGCACCTGACAAAGGAGAAATTGGGACGAGAAATTGGGTATTTGTGGAAAAATGTTGAGAGGAAGAGGAAGCCAGGACAGGGATGGAGATGGGTGGAAGTGCTCAGAGGCAGAGCAGAAGGAAGCACTGAGCTGAAAAAGAGATGACTTGGCTTTGGCCCCTCACCTAAAGATTGCTAAATTATCAGTGATCACTCGACATAAAGATCAGGGTTATCCCAGACTGCGGAGCCCAAACAGACAGCAATTTGTTCATAGCCCAGTATTTAAAGCTAGAGTGAGGTGAGATTTAGGATAAATCTTAGTCCCTTATGTTTTCCTATGGGATAATTTACGTGGCTTCCTTGTGGTGATGCCGTGGATCCATTTCTCCTGTGTTGCAAGTTAAATACTGCAGCTCTGCTTTAGAGGCAAACAGCCTGGAGTTAGCTTTTTTTTACAACTTTATAACTCTTCTCATGACTCCTTTCAAGTCACCTATGAGCTTTGGGAGCAAGAAAACAAACCCAATTCCCATAAACTTTTAATTGCTCAGCTATCGAATTCTGGTTCCCATGCTGCATTTGCTGAGCTTTCGGTAAGTAAAACCAAGCCTTAAGAAGGGCAGAATGGTTTATCAGTAAATAATGCACATCTGAACTATATCACTGCTGTGCTCAACACTCATACAGAGAAAATACAAAAACCACCTTAAATTTAAAGATTTTGGCTGCAACAGCCAAAATACATCCCAGTATTTTGGGAAGAAATTCCATTTTCACTGAATATAATTTACACAAAGAGAAACTGCTTCTTAAATTAGTTTTTGATACATAGATGCAGTTCCTAATAACAGCAGTGTTCTGTGGGGCTGCTGCTTAGTTCAACACACACGGAGTGAAGTGACAGGGGAGGGGCACCTCAATTCCCCTTTATCCACAGGGCATCCCCTTTATCCATATCATGCCCACGCCAAACCCTGCCTGCCAATTTTATATTGCCCTGGCCCAAATTATCAGCTATAACACTAATTGATGTTAAGTGAATGTTGTCTACAACACCAACTTCATGAAATTAAATGTTTCTGTCAAATTTTCCCCTCATGAGTTTAGTACCAAAGTAGGGGAAATACAGTTGCACAAAATGTTTTGCAGTTGTTTAGATCCACAAAATCAACTTTGTAATTGCTGATCAATCCACAGCCTTTTTCCCTGCATGCATCATTGCTGGGGATAAAGAAAATTTAGGAGGCAACTTGCTGATGTGATCAAGATGTGATAGAAATCCCTGACAGCCCTGCAGTGATAACCTTGAGCAGTAAATATATGGTTACAAAAGAAGGTGCTGCTACACTGAAAAGAAAATTGGCACTTACTATTTTCTAATTCTAACTAAATTATAGAAAGTGATCATTTCCCAGTGTCAGGAGCACTGCAAACAAGCTCAGCCAGCAGGTTTGGACTGCCTTGGCACCACTGCTGGAGTCCCCCATCCTATCATGACATGGGTGCATGCAAATTTGCCTTTGCAAATTGCAGCTGGTCTTTGCATTTATTCAGCCTCTGGGTGTTCTGTGATCTAAAAGACAAATACATTTCTCTGCTTAGAGAAAACATCATGGCATGCTCTAATGCTAGGGTTAGTTATCTATTTTTTCGTTATTATTTAGATTAGCACAAGGCTGAAGATCCCCAAGCAAGGTGCAGGATTCTCTTGCACCCAAACACAAACCAAAAGGATTATTCCCATTTCAAGGAGCAAAAGGCTGAATTGTTGGTAGTCACTGAAAGTCAGTTAAATTGGCCTCCTCCAAAGCTATTTCCTGCAGTTACCTGAGGCATGGCCCTGCTTTGAGCACAGGAGTTACCAGAGGAAGATCAGTGTTGTTCTTGTACCCGAGGCTGCAGCACACCATGGTTATAGTGATAGGATTCATAATTAAATAGCTGAAACCCAGCAAGGAGCAAGGGCTTGAAAAGCACTGCCTGGTGACCAAATCCAGTTCCCTGTTATCACATAAAAACATATTTTAGAACTCTTTTAATGAATTTACAAATTTCCTCCACTCTAGTTCCTTATTTGCTGCTGTTGCTTGCATTAGGCTATCCCAGATTCTCACTGCTCACACATCCGTGTGGCTGCTGTGGGCTGGCTTGTTCTCAGGCCAGTCTTGTCTTTCACTGTGCCAGCATTCCTGAGTGTCCCTGAAATTTATCCTGTCCCACCCCCCTTTCCATAACATGCTTTAAGAGGGCACTCACCCTCTTTCCTCCTTCACCTTCATCCTGCTAGTTTAAACAAGCTCATCTAAACAGATCAAATTCCTTCTCTTTTCCTGGCTCTTTGGTTCATCCCAATAGTCCTGTTCCACATCTGCATCATGTTGTATTCTCTTCTCCAGCTCCTGAGTAGTCAAAATTGGATGAGGTAGCTCAGAAGACCCCCCAGAAGGAGCAATTATTCTTAGTCCCCAAGTGTGTCATCCAGCTTTTCATGGCTTTAGATTCCATCCATGCTGTCCACAGACACCAGGCTCAGAGTAATCTTGTTTTTCCAGCAGGAGATTCTCATCCTCATCAGCCTTTTCCACAGCAAACTCCATGAGGCTGGGCCTATCACTGTGCCATGGGCAAGGATATTCCTATTTTTTCCTTGAGACTCATCACTGGAAGTTCATTAAAGAGCTCCCCATAACTGAACAATTCCCCTTTTGACACAGCTCACCATTGTATCCTCCTTAGCTTTTGCTGCACAGAGAATTGCTCCAGGTTAAACAAGTAATTTTCCACATCTAAGAACTGCTTTGCTGAAGTCTGTATAGGTCAGAGTTTGCACCTAAAAAGTCAATAATAGAAGAAAAATGTTGAGTTAGTTGGGCAAGGTTTAGCTTCATAAACTTTTCAGAACTTTACGGCATTTCTATTAATCTTTAATTATAGTAAACTTCAGGAATATTTTTGATTTTTGCACAAATGAGGAGGTCAAGTCTAAAAAGCCGGTAACTGCTGACATTGCCTTTTCCCCCTGTACATCTAGGTGCTTAATTTATTATTGTCTTGGCACTTGAATTAATAAAACATGCTCAGTTTGCAGTACTCAGCCCAGGCAATGCTGATTTTCTTGGAGGGCAGGCTGCTTTTTGGACTGCTCTATTTTCTTTTCATGTAATTCCTTACAGCAACATGGCTTTCTCAGACACTTCCCATGTAATTCTGTGTAGGAAATGGGTTCCTCCACGAGTTACTCACAGAATTATGAGTTGGGGATTCCATCCCAACACCATTAATTGCTGCTGGATGTGGCAGTGGTGCCGTAGATAAAGAGCCAGGCAGGCATGTGTGAAATATTTAATTGCCACTTGCTCGCTGCAGCCCTGAGCTCGCTGCTTCCTGCAGCATGGGCAGCACAATTCCCACACGCACCGTGATTTTATTTGCATTTAGCAACAAATACTGCTGATGCTAATATCTGCCTCCCCGAAGAATTTGAAGAGAAAGCTTATTAAACCATTTTCAGTTCATCTGCTCCCTGTGGACAGCAGTGTTTAAATCCTGCTGTAGAATATGTAAATATCCATCTCTGTGTGCGTGGCAGTGCGGGGTTAACTCTGTGGATTAAAAGAGCTGTTCCAGGGCATGCAGAATTCCTGGAGAATAAAGGAAATTAAATACCTTTTCACGTATCACAGTCATTACAGTGACAAGAATCCTCTATGCTTCTTAGATACCCAGGATGACGAAAACAGCATCTGTGTACTGCTAACTTTTAAATAGTTCATTTGTTGTTTTAGGAGAACTTGGTCATTAGCATTTGAATATTTATTTTTCTTTTAAATCATGGGCCCTGATGAGTACTTTTGGAATGTATGTTTTAGCATGGGGCATTCCAGAGAAGCTGAGGTTTTCCCATCCCTGGAAGTGCTCAGGGCCAGGTTGGATGGGGCTTGGAGCAACCTGGGACAGTGGAAGGTGTGGAACTGGATCATCTGTAAGGCCCCTTCCGTCCCAAACTATTCCGTGATTCCCTTTTCTCATGTCCTTGGTCCCAGACTAAAGTCAAACTGAGTGGTGGTGTTTAAACCATATGTTCAGGCACCTAAGCTTGACCCATTTGGTTAAAAATGAATCTGGGTAAATTCTCTGGACCCAGCAGGAAGGAAGGAGGGATAGAAAAACCCCCTTCTTTTTCTATCAAGTATGACAAAGTTATCTTAAGTTTAAAACATCTGTTTTAGTTCTAAAAGCACCTGAAAATCTGAGTCAGGTCTTGCAGTTGCCACTCATTCCAAATACACACTGAAGTCCATGAGTGTCAATAGGGGAAAAACAAATACAAAGTCTTAGATTTCTTTTTTTCTTCTTAGATTTCAGTATCACCATTCCCATGAAATTCTTCTGGTTTCTGTTAATAGTTGAGAAATAGATTTATAGTAGGTGAACTGTCAGGAGGAAAAAGCACAGACAAATGCTCCTTTATGCTACACATAAAGCACCTTTCAAAGGCAATAAAAACATCAAGAATAAGGGGAAAAAAATCTCCTTTTTCATTTCATCCTTCCCTCCAAGCCACTACATTAATTAGCTCTCTGAGTGATTACCCAGTCAAGGACTTAAAGGATCAAAGGTGACAATAGCCAGGCAGGTAATTTGGAGGAAAAACCAGGAAAGTGATGCTCTAATGTCTTTGGGAGAATGAAGTGTGGTCTGGTTGTGTCAGCAGAACAGGCGGAGAGGGAAGTCACACACACAGGAACACACTATTGAGGTTCAGGTCTGTGACAAATCACCTGGAAGGGCATTCCTGGGATTTCATCAGCTCCTAATTGGAAGCAAACAAACAGAGCATTTATTCCTTTGAATTTTAGTATTTTAAGTCCCAGTGATGTGCTCAGCACTGTATTAGACAAAGCTCAAATCTGAGATCCATGGGCAATTCCAAAGGGACGGGGAAACCCTGAGGAGAATCCAACTTCTGAGCACTTTTTTTCTTTGATTTATTTTGCGACTGCATTTTCAGTGATGTAGATGAGAGTTACCAGCTTGAACATCTAAAATCCAAATTTTGAGGGGGCTGCCTACCCCAGAGGATAAATTAGGATGATTGAAGTTTCAGTGCTGGTTGAGGCTGGAGTTTTACAGGCTGAGGTTGCTGGGGTGTTGTTACTGCCTGGTTTGTGTGATTGTGTGATCCCTTTAGTGTTGCCCTGGAACTCACTGAACTGTGCTATGAACCAACTGAAAAATTCATCAGGGGCACCAAATCTCTTTTATCCCATGTTTTAATGTTGGGTTTTTTTTCTTCATTTATTTGTTTCGATTTTCTTAGAGGATAACTCTTTGAAATTTCCTGTCCTCTGGATAGATCAGGAGCATTTGATAATCAGATTGTGTTGCCTACCTCTGCCTGGCCAAGTCTCCAAGGGCTCTTTGTATCTCTTGACTTGATGAGCCTTTAAACACTCCCAGCACGAATACCCCAAATTCGATTTCTCTGAATGCACAAGCTTTAAGACACTCTGCTAAATTTTTGAATGAATTGCTTGTTCAACTACTTGCAGGTTTTTCAGGTGGGTATCAGTGTGGCCAAAAGAAGAAAAAGAAGAAGAAAAAGAAGAAAAAGAAGAAGAAAAAGAAGAAGAAAAAGAAGAAGAAAAAGAAGATGAAAAAGAAGATGAAAAAGAAGAAAAGAAGAAAAATAATAAAAAAAAATCGTTAAAAACCAAATGAAGTATTTCCTCCTAGAAAATATTTAGCAATACATGCACTGCTCTGCCAAATAATGAATTGATCTAAAGTTTCTAAACCTTATTTCTTTCCTTTGTGTTGAGAAGAGGCTGGAATAGCTGCATTAAATTTAGAGTTGCATCTGGCTCTCACCTGTGTAGGTCAGAGAAGATGTGACTTGCCCCCTAATGTGTGATTTTAATTGGAATGTACACAAGCACACCAGATTAGCCACTCATTGGAGTGTCGTTATCCCAAATCCAGAAATAGATGAAAGTACTCCCAGTTGCTGTTGCCTGCCAACATAAAACTTATTTTAGGATTATATTGTCAAGAGCCTGTTCTTACCAGAGTTTTGGTTAACTAATGCTAAAGAGAAAAGCTCAGGAATGAGATCAGTGGTCTTTAAAGAAGTAATTGTGGATGTGGGTAACATTTTATTTTCCCAATCAGATGTAATAGGTCCCTACAGAAATTTCCTCCTGACTTGAATATGAATGGGCTTCTCCTAATTCTGTCAAAAAGAAATACTTTGTTTGAACATTTTTGCTGTTTGGAGATACTGAGTGGAGTGAGGGGACACCTTATTGCTCTCTTAGATTAGCTGAGGGGAGGTTGCAGTGAGGTGGGGGTCAGGTGTGTCCCAGTGACAGGACAAGAGGAAAAGGTCTTAAGTTTTGCCAGGGGAGGTTTAGAGTTGAAATTAGGGAAATTTCTTTCATGGAAAGGGTTTTAAACATCAGAACAAACCTCCCAGGGCAGTGCTGGGGTCATTTTCCCTGGAAGTGTTCAAAAAACCTGAGGATGTGGCACCTGAGGACGTGGTTTAATGGTCACTGGGTGGTAGTTGATGGTTGCATTTGGTGATCTTAAAGGTCTTTTCCAACCTTAACGACTCTGTGATTCTGCAGTTCTACTGCTCTGGGGTCAAATTGTCCAGACCTTTTTAATTTTCCCTCCCTTCCAACTCCTCCTGCCCTCTCCTCTTGAGGAACAGGAACGAAAACCTGAACTCCTGTCACACTGGGCGAGTGCAGCTGGTGACTCTTGGATTGGCAGGGAGGAGATGCCTGGGGAAGGAGCAGGATGCTGACAGAAAATTCCCACAGAATTCAAACCTATTGAACAAACATTCCCTGCCTCTCACCATTCCCTGTGCTGGCACTGCCCAAGAAGCACCACAAGCAGTGTCCCTGTCCCTGTCCCCACCAGTTTGCCCAAACACAGCGAGTTTGTCCTCACTCCTGGTGGCAGGGAGTGTCTGTGGATGGCTCTGCTGCTCCCAAGTAATGGAACAGAGGGTCAGAGGGCAGAAATGCTCGGAGAGATAGAAATGAAGCAGGAATTTCAACTCAAAGCTAATGGATGGGGTTCGGAGGCTGCTATTAGCAGAAATTATCACTGTGTTAATGTACTCCAGGCAGCATTTTTTACAGTTGAATATGGTGTTATTTTCCTAGTTATCCATTCTCTGACAAGTGGTTATAATCAAAGCTGTCTGTGAGCACTATTATCAGAAACTTACTATTATGTGCTGGAGGAAAAAATATCACAGGACACTGCAGAGCCAGAAAACTATTGTAGGTTTTAGAGATCTACTGCAACACAGAGTATTTATTTATGTACTACTTTTACCTCCTGTGGAAGAAAATAATTTTAACTTAATTTTCTTGTCTCCCCCAACTGCTTTAGAAAACGCACCTCCCAAAATAAGTCCATAATTATGATTAACAACGTGGGTTAGGTCCTCAGTTGCTGTAAATTAGCATTCCCCCATTCCTTGCAGTGGAGCAAAGCCAATTCCTTGCAACAGAGAAAGCTTCCTGTGCCCTTGGCGTGCTGCTTTACATCTTTAAGGGTATTATCAAACCCTCTTTAATGTAGCACTGCACAGAATTTGCTCTGGCCAGAACAAACTTTAAAAAAAAACAAAAAAGATAAATCTGGCATCATGGTCCTAAAAGTCTTTAAAATTATCTTGTAAACAAAATGAATCCTTTCAATATATTCTGTTGATGAATTAAATCAACAGAACTGCTATTGCTCTGTCATGTGATCTGGCTTCAGAGAACTTTATTTTCTTCTTAATTTTCAGGTTGGTCATATAGTCAATAATATTACTGTAATTCTGGCAGCTCTGTGAAGGAAGGAGCTCCAGTGAGACAACACAGAAAGGAAGTAATTAACAAAAAATGTTTATATCTATGGAGTTAACTACAAAACATGTAGAAAACAAATCCCCTACCACAGGGATTTTGGGGTTTAAGGATATGAATAAGCAATGAAAAATTCTGCACTTTTCATTATTGAGGATTAATAAATCCTCAATAATGATCAGATCAATGTGAGCATCAGAGTAATAATTTCTGAAAACATTCTCTGGTTAAGGCTGCTGTGCCATGTTCTCCATTCTGTCAGTGCTGATGAAAATGATGGTCCAAGGCTAAGATTAGTGAAGAAAAATCCAGAATTCCTGAGGATTCACTGGCAGACACTTTGCATCTGAAACAGGTACAAACCCTGCAACTTCCTCTCAGCTTCCCCTCTTTTTCATCTTACACCTGGGAATTGAACTAACAGAGTCCAAGAGGGGTTTTGGAACAACCCTAAATCAGGGATACTGTGAAGACAAATGGTAAATGTCTGTTACCCCAGCTGCTAAGTTAATTACTGTAATGGGAAACATCTTGACAGAAGCATTGCATATGGTTATTAGCAATTAACCCACCACTCCAAAAATCACAATTCCTGCTAATAACAGCACAGAGCTCAGCCTTCCTAATTACAATCTCTGCACGAAAATTTCTTTATATCAGAAGGGACTGTTAAATCCTGTGACTAGCTACAATTTAAAAAGACTGTCAATGGAGATACTGAGAATTAGACAGAAAAATGAAAATAGAACAGGATGGTGTGACACTGACTCAAAGTTTTGGGCAACACTCGTTCATGCTTGGGGATACACAACAACTGTCACAGCCTGTTTGTAGGAAATTATACATCAAAATTAAAATGCTAATGAGGGGGGAAATATGTTTTAAAATGGAGAGGATGGGATGGAACATTGTGAGAGACACCGAATCTTTTAAAGAATTCGTGATCTGGACAGTGTTGTAAATAATGTGCTGAATTTGGATTGCACTGGAATCTGACAGAACAATTTTCTGATCAACAAGAGAGGAGAATAATGTAATTTCCATCCCTTAGAAAGTCCTTCTGTGCTATATGGAGGGCATGAGCTGTTTTTTTTCCCCTAACCACTTGTACTCTAGGCAATTGCATCCCATTATAACTGTACAAAGCCACTAAGGGGAATTGGCACTTTACCTGCTCAGTTCAAAAGCTGGTTTAGCCAAGCAAGATGCAATTTAACTTACTCCTTTTCCCAGTCAGGAAGGGAACTCTGGTCAACATGTCCAGTGACTGGTTTGGTAGTGGCCAGGGTGTTGTTTGTAGGTGCCAAGGTCAAAGATGCAGAACTGACAGCAAATAAATTTCAGGACAGCAGGAACATGCCTGGTTGGTCATAGCAAGGGTGTGGAGTATAAAGAAGTCACTAATGCTGTTCCCAGTGTTTTGGTTTTTTTTCCCAGAGCCCAGTGTAAGAACTGGAATAAATGAGTCAGCTTTACCTCTGTGTCAGGTCTGAAGGTTTAACTGACTTGGGATCCCAGCAGATCAATTATCCCAGGAGGCTCTGAAACTCCTTCCACCAATGCTGCAACTCCACCCATGGGAATGGTCCCGTGAAAGTCAACAGCTCTGCAGGATATTCCCAATTACAGCACAGCTGAGGAGAAAAACATGAGACAATATTTGCAAGAAGGGCTCATTGCACTGACCAGGTTGGCTTTGGCGTTCAGGACAATGCCAAGGTCACAGCAGCTAAAGCTTCCTGCCCAAAAAGCAGGGACTTTACACAGCTCCAGCTCCAGGGTTTGGCTGCAGCTGCATTTTTGGTGTGTGGCCCCCAGGCAAAGGTCTCATCTATTAAATGGCCTTCACTCTGCATTTCAGTACCTCCCAATTTGCATGTTGCTGGTCCATTATTCTTAACAACTGGGTATAATAAATGTTATGTATAATTTGTAATGATCACATACAGCTTTGAAGAATAACGTTGAACAGTTTATTTTGAAGTTCCTTAAGATGGAAAAAATTAAGGTATTTTTTTAAGACTAATTTACCTCTCCTGGAAAAAACCCCAACAACTGAGGACTTAAATCCTTTGCTATTTTGCCATGATGTGATCCTGAAAATAATCCAGGTTGGGATGACATCACAGGACATAATGAACACTCAGCCTTGACATAATGAACGTCTATTATTTTATGAAGAAAGATTTTCTGAGGTTTAAGAAATAAAATGATTAGAAAACTATGTGCTCTGTGGGAGGTAATGAGATTAGCTCAACACAAGGTCCTGTGGAGTTAAAACTACTCCAGACACAAGAAAGACTCAGCCATTCATTGGAAATTTCAGGGTACAATTATTCTGCTCTAAGGCCAGATAAGGGCTGTGTGTTTTCTTCCCCATGAAAAAGAAATCAGTTGATAAAATCTCAAAGGGATCATGTCCACACAAGCTTCAAAGCAATGAACAACATAAAACCAGTTTTCTTGTTATGAATGGTAAATGTTTACCTACTTCAGCAAAGGCCTTGGAAAATAAAAACCATACAGGAAACCACTTGTGAAGCGTGTGTAAAATGAGAAGCGGGTGTATCGTGTTACAGGGCTGAGAGGGAGATAAATCAATGCTCTCTAAAACAGAGGCTGACTCCAGACGGGTGAGGATGCTGGTGCGGCCATCCAGTTGTGTGTGTGTCACAAATTTGTGCAGGAGCTACTTCAGAGCAAGGGGAGCCCGAGCCCGTTCCATCGGAGTGGAAAGAAATCGCAGTTTTTAGCGCTGGTTGGCTCAGGGCCCATCTGCTCGTTCACAGCCCAGTGCCTGGTTAGTCACAGCTCTCTGGAGGGAGGAAAAACCGTGGTGTAATGGACCCGGAGACCTACATTAGGTCATAAAATGCTTCAGGTGTGTTTTTCGCATTTTCTTTTATTTGCTACTATGCACAGTTCCCTTTCCAGGTCAGTTGGTCTCCCTTCTCTCAGCAGTAAAGGGGTTGTGTTTCGACAGCAGTAAAGGTCTGGAGCGATCATAAAGATGAGAGGATGGATGGTCTAGAGGACGGCAGGCAGCTCTGGGATTTAGAAACCACTCCTCAGCTCCCAGTTTTACGTTCTCTCTGTCACTAACTCGCAGCAGCAGCGGCGTTATCCCTCCCTCAAGATGTTAAACGCGTTTATTTTCACGGCTACCTCTCGGAAGCGCTCAGATACGATTGCAGCGGGCATCCTGCACAGAACAAAGAAGGACCAGAGGAAAGGAAGAGACGCCAAGGCACAGCTCTGCCAGTGCAGCAGAACGCGCTCGGCATCCCGCGGCCAGGGGAGAGCAGGGGCCGGGCAGCCGGGGCTGGAGGCTGCGCATCCCTGCGTGCGGACATGGAAAACAACCCCTGCCTGTGTCCTCCTACGAGGTGCTCCCAGCGGGGATGCGGAGCAGGAGAAGCTCCCTTTGCAGGCAGGAGCTGAGCGAGCGGAGCTCCGGCACACGGCACAGCCGAGCTGTCCCCGCTCCCCTCAGCGGGGCGGGCCTGGCTGTGCCGGCGGGGCGGGGATGGGGCCGGCCCGGGGCCGCCCCGCCCGTGGCGCGGCTGTGCCGCCGCTTTAAATGATTTGGGGGCTGCTTGTGTTGCTGCTGCTGCTGCGGTGCTGCTGCTGCTCCGGCCGGCGCTCCCTCCTCCCTCCCCGGCAGCGCCATGGGAGCCGGGCCGGCGCTGCTGTCCGTGCTGCTGGGCTGCGCTCTGGCCGCCGGGCCGCGGCTGCAGCGGGGCATGTGAGTGAGTGTGAGGGGCATGGGAGTGAGTGTGAGGGGCTGGGGGGGACAGCACGGCCGGGACACGCCGCCCCTGGCCCTGCGGGGAGGCTCCTACCCCCTCGGGGCGGTAGGGAAAGTTTGGTCCATCGCCCCAGCGCAGGTCCCCGGCCCGCGGAGTTGTCCTGGCTGGGGTTTGCGAGGCGCCCGGGCAGAGGAGAGAGGGCTGGGCTGGGCTTTACAAGGCAGCTCCCAGGGCGTATCGGTAGCGCCTTGGCCATCGACCAGCGGAGCCTGGGGAGCTGAGCCCGGCCTGGGGAGAGCGGCAGCACAAAGATCGGGGTAACAGCTGCGAGTCTGGCTGGGAAGGGCAGGGAGCGGCAGGAGGAGCGGTGGGAGCCGGGAGCATCCCCCCGCGGCCGGGAGCGCACAAAGGGCTCGGGCCGCACGTGTGCGGCTGCCGCGGTGCCGGGCAAGTTTCTCCGATGGTCTCTGCACGGCATGAGCAACAAATGTCCTTTGTTGGAAAGGCAGCGGAACGTTTGTGTCCGGAGGTTGTTTTCTGCTCAGGTTCTGAAAGAGTGGCTGGCCGCATGCACGAAATGTGTGGTTAAAGTTTTTGCGCGTTGAAATTGAATGTTGCTGGAAACTGTTTCCTGCCTTGTGTACCTTTCTTGTCTTGTGTTTTGTGTCTCCCTGCTCTCCCTCTCAAAAACTGACAACAGCCTTTTCGGATGTCTGTGTATACTCTAATTTCTAATCTCTCTTATCATCCCGGGCTTTATCTTCATCAACTTCATCCCACTCTTTCATAATTAATGTCTTGTATTTGCTTTCAGTTTATTCTGTCTGAAAACTGAGATTTCCAAGCCTGTCACTCCTTGGCTTTCTGTGAAATACATATTTACACGGTATTTACCAGAAGTGCTTTTAAGGTGGTTTATATATTCCATTTTGATGGAGCACGAAGTATCCATCACGGTGCTTAGAGAAGTTAAGCTCATTCTGTGGTGAAACATTTTCCTTTGTTAAAAGTGCTCTGTGTTTCTCTCAGGCGTGCTTGGTGCTCTCTTTCTGAGCAATTACTCTATAAGGAGGAGGAGTAGCATTGGCCTACATTAATCTGTTTGCATTTGACATCAGTAATAACTATGATTCTGCACTTTTGAAGCTGGAGGTTCTCTTAACTGTGAATTGCCTCCAAACAATTTCTGTTTGCTTTTACCTTTTTAAAGATCACATCACTGAAAGAATAGAGGAACCATTCCCTTGTGGGAATGATGCTGTGTGAGGCTGCTGCTGCTGGGCTGGAGTCACTGGGAGCAGCAGTGCTCTGTCAGCCAGCAGCAGTCAGGAGCACCCGCCCAAACCCCCAGACCTGGGGCAGAGCCTTGAGTGCTTTTCCCGAGTCATAATCATGAAATTATTGCCATTCTTACTGCTTTTCCTGAGCTGGGGCAAGAATAAGTATTACTCCAAACTTTCTTGCTATTTAGGGACTTTGCCTTTGGTGTAAGCAGAAATGCAAGGTGTCACCACTCTTTAGGAGTGAGTCTGCCAGTTTTCATCAAGAAACAGTGAAATGTCCAGGAGCGTTCTGCTCCTGAATCACCTTTTTCTAATAATTCTGGATTGTTCTTTTGACTTTGGTGATCTGCAGTCAATGAAATCAGAACAGCAAATGTATCCCTTGGAACATGCCATGCTGAGTGTGTTCTTTGCTGTTGTTTTGATTGAGATCTCATGTGGCTGAGGCTGTACAGGATATTCTTCATAATTGTTTTCATTCTGTTGCTAACTTGAGCGTTTGCTCCTAGCTCAAAATGCAAGGGATCTGTGTGGATGTTGGTGTTCTGCTTCCAAGCCCCCTGAGGAGATTTAATGTAGAACAGATTACAGAATGATGAGATATTTCTATCAACTGCTTTTCCATACAATTAGTCCTTGATGATCCTCTAATAGAGCTTCAGAGAACTCTGGAATGACCAGAGATCAGACATGTCTTTTTCATTGTAAAGTGCGTTTGGGCCTTTAAATGAGGATTTAGCTATTTCTCATGATAAAAAGCACATTTTAAACACTTTGTACTGAGCTCTCTAGCCCAAAAGTGGGATGTGTAAGACAATGGAAGTGTGTTTGTCTAGCACTGGGCTTCACAGAAATCAGGGGGTGGTTGTGGGACAGTGCAGAAATGGGAACTAAGAGCAGAGGACTTGAGCTGCTGTCAGAAGTGGTAAATCCTCTCCTAGAGAAACGTTCCCCTGGGAGTTTGAGCAGTGCAGGTGTCTGCTCATAGTTAGTGATGTAGGAGAGAGCAGGAGGCAGGAGTGGTTATGACTGATGTGCTGGGAACCCCCTTTGTGCAATAAATATCAGAGTTAGGCCTGGGACAGGGCTCAAGAATGGATTCTTCTGCTCCCAGGTGAGACGAGTGAGGACTTCTCTGACCAAGTCAGGAGACAAGTTTTGTTCCTGTCAGCATTAAGCCCCTTGAGTCACTGTGGTTTTGCAGGCCCAGGACAACATCTAAAGGGGCTGGTTTGCTTTTCGGGGATCCAGTCTCAATCTTGCCATAAAACTGTTTTGCTGAGGGTTTTTCTTTACCGCTCACATGTCGTATCTGCATATTTTCACTCTGTCCATGAGCAATCTGGTCGCATTCCAAGGAACACCTGGATGCAGAGCTGGATTCCTGGCTCAATAACTTTTCCAGCTTCTTCAATTCTGTGGGGCACTATCGGCTTTCTTGTGCTCCTCCTGATAAATCACGTTCCCAAAAGCAAAATCTAACATCCACACGTTCTCTGCATTTGCAGCCCTCGAGTAAATGTGGCCCTTCAGCTGTCCCAGCTGTTGGTGCAGTGACACAGGACTGGTTTTGCACCCCTGCAAGCAGATGTGGCTGTGGACACTTATTTCCAAGTGGCATAAATAAAAATCCCTTTTAAGGTACAATTAAAAAAGGCGAAGTCCACTCTTTATTGATGGAATGTATTTCGAGAATTAACTGCTGTTGTGCAAAGCGTTTCCATATGGGGAGATGCCTCTGAGTTGTGATTGTTACAGCAGAACAAATTGCATGTCAGTTTGAATATTTGGAATGCAATGCAGAAAACAAAACAAAAAATGCTTCTATAAAGTACGTGGAGATACAGCTTAAACTTGGAGCCTGGAATTTTGTTAGAATACTGTTCAAATGATGTGAAAAGTAGGTTGTGTAATAATCTCTTGGTGAGAAATTATCTCAATGTATTGGCTGTTTAGCCAATATACTTTATTTTCACCTCCAGTGATGTCAGTTTGCAGGTGTGATGAAAGCTTGGATTCCCAGCATTAAATAAGGGCTTAAAGTACATTTACTTTTTTGAGCTAAACTGAATAATGCAGTGGAATCTCCTTCTGTTTCTTTGGATGGGTTGTCTTACACTTGGAGGTTTTGTAGTTAAAAAAATTTGCAGGTTTTTCTGGTGAAAATAAAGACCTGGTTTACCACTGTTGTATTTAAATCTGTGCCTTAATTTAATATTTTTTTGTATTAAATTTATATATAAAGTCTTTCTTGTCAACTCTTTAAAAACCTTGGCTGATGTGATGCTGGCAACCGAGAGTCGCTGCCAAATTTTGATTTAAACTATTGAGTTTTACCTAGTAAGTAGTTTTCAGCTGAAGCCTCAAGTCCTTCTCATTCCTGTGTGCTGAGAATCTGTAAACCCTCACTACTCCTGAACAGCAGCTCCTCCAACCTTTGAGGCTTGGATAATTAGATTGTAGTAAGTGTGGTTTAAATGCTTTGGCATAAAAGTTTATGGTGGTTTCATCCCCTCATTTCCCCATCCCTGCCCCCAGTCCTTTAATTTGCAGTTGAAGACTGAGCTGTTTCTCATCTTTGTGAATGAGAACATCACACTGAACAAAAATAGTCTTTTTAGCCTGTGCACTACAGGATGCTGCCACCAGATAGAGCTCATGCTGGTCAGCATTTCAGCACAGAATCCCCTTTCTCCAGACTTTGCACTCAAAGCTTCTGTTTCACAGCTCCTAGAGGAATATTAATTTTGAATTTAGTCTTTTAACAGATGGCAAAGTGCTCTTTTCCTCTTTTTCTCCCCCAGTATATTCACTGTCAGGAGGCTTAAAGATAATGAATGAGTGTCATGGTGGTGCTGTACTTTTTCTGATTTATGACGTTTTCCTGCTCTTCAGGAGAAAAATGAGATCAAGACTTTTCTCCTAAACTCTGAAATAGCTGTAAGACAGGATCATAAAATGTGATAGCCCAAAGTTGTTACATTTATCAAAGATGAACTTGAACTGTAAATATTTTCCAGTTTTAGGAATTCTTGGGTTTGTATCACAGACATCATCGAATGGTTCTAAATTTCGCAAGAGGTTTAGAAATTTGCTGCTCACAATCACAGTAGCTTACACATACTTAAATCTGCTCATTTTAGGTAAGAAAGATGCCATTCCCCTTCACTTTTAATGGGATTTGACTTCCACGTTGGTCTTCAAAAATACACTCTTAAGAGGGGAAAAACTTGTCAGGTTTCTTTAGGTGTAATTGTGCTGTTATGGAATGTTGCTGTAGTTCAGCTATTTGTGAAACAGTTTAATGTGCTTGAAATGTGTGTTTGCAATATTTCTTGGGGAAAATTGCTTGGTTTTTGCTTCAACTTTTCTTCTGCCTTGTTTATATCCAGCACTGCCTGTCTTTCCTAGTCCTAGGCATGCCATGATCTAGGTATGACAGGCTGTGGAATATTTTCTAATAAATTTGAAGAAACCCCCTGGTGGGAGGGGATGTGATTTTTCTCTGGTGGCAGACCTGGTCTCGAGGTGACTTTTTAGCAGAACTTTGATGGAAGAGACGCTTTGGCTCCCAGAGGGTTAACAGCCCATATTGCAGACTTGTGTTATTCACCAATTAAATACCTTCTCTCTTTGAACACAGTTAATAGATTTCCTTCCTCTGAAATCCAAGCCTGTTATTGCTTACGTTCCCTCTCATATCTATTGCTTTTAATTTATTTCTGAGGAGAAAGAAATTTCCTTTCATTACTGCGAAATCAAAGCATTTTAAAATTATGTACTGAGCATATGTAGTTTGTGCTTTGGATTCAGGGCTAGCCTTGGTTTAAAACTAATCATTAATTGTTCCAGAGGGGAACTTGATATTTCTGCCTTTGGTGTGAGATGATGTGAGCTTTAATGTGTGCACTGAGCTCCATTTCAGTGCCTTTGACCTGTGGATGAATATTTGTGTGTGGAAAGGGAAATGTTATTTAGGTCAGAGTGCTGACACTTGTTTTTGTGTTCTGTAGTAGAAACACCTTGCTGTCTTCCCTGTGTAAGTCAGAGCAGAACTTGGCACAAAATCTCGTTTAGAAGGGAATGCCATGCCCAGACCATGTTTTTATGTACACAACCTAATTCAATATTGAAAATTCAGTGTATCATCTCAGCTTTATACTGTTTTTGCTCTGTACTATCTTTTAATGAAGAAATCCCCTCAAATCATGAAGCACTTGGATATTTTGGGCCTGGTCTTTTCAGGTTGGAATATTCCTGTAGAGGAAATTAGTTTTTATGCACCTCAACCCTCAGGAAACACTTCAGGAGTTGCTCTTCTGTTTGTAATCCCTGGTGCTCTCCCTGCCTGACCAGTGCACCATCAATGGGGAAAAATGCAATTTCATAAACTTCTCTCGTGATTATATTGCTTACATCTTATAATTGTGAGTCGAGGCCTGTCCATCTCTCTCTGTAGAGTAACACCAGGAACTGGGGGTTATTCAGAACCTCAGTATAAGTTTCTAATCCAAAAGATACAAATTGAGATTTTCTTTTCCCCTTCCAGTTTGCTGACCTGAACACTAATCCACTAATGCATGAATGTTAGTTTTTCTGTGGCTGAAGTTCATAAAATATTTAGTTTAACCAAATTTTCTTAATGTTAAAGCAAACAAACAAAAACCCCAAACCAAACAAAATCCCTCAAAAATAGACATTTGTATCAGTGGCATCAAGCTAATGATCTGTGGGGGAGTAAAATACCTGGAATATTTTAACACCTAAAACATTGGCATGTAGGGATTTTTCTTAAAAGTATTGCATATGTTAGATGAAATCATAGTTGTTTCAGTTTGACTGCAAGTTATAGATGACATGTTATTTTAAAGTTTTGGTTTGAAATTGTTAAAATCTGGCAACGACCAAAAAAGCACTGAACAATTCCTAGATCCTGGTTGCTGAAATAGAACTGAGGATTTCACTACCTTCCAACTCATTTAATTGTCAAACAGTGTGGCACTTGCTGTAAACCAGAGTGAGCTTTCTCTCCTTGTGACAAAGTGGTGTGACACTTTGAATGATTTTTATGTGAATATTTTAACATCAGGTCCCTTTGTGCCTCCTTCTGAAAGCAGCTCAGGGGTGTGCAGCTGGCAGATTTCCTGGGGTGACCTGTGTCACACACTCCTGCAGTGGGATGGTAATGGCAGTGGGTGTAGTTAATGTGAAATCACACCTGGAGGTGACTGCTGCTACTCAGGGCTTTCCTCTCTGATTTCACACTTTTACATCCCCAGTTTAATCTGGATTTTGGGCCCTTATCTGCTTTGTCTTAACAACGAGCGCATGCCAACTATTTTTTTGCCTGCTTTATGTGATATCCCATATGGTTTTCTAATTAAATTGGGAGAGATCCTTGGGGTGTGGGTCCTTAAGTTTGTAAAGCTGAGTGTTTGTGGTGCCTGGGGTTTTGCAGTCCTGGTCACTGGCAGTGGTGCTGGTGCTCTCCTGGATGGAGTAGGCAAAACTATAAACCTGGATATTGCTGGGGACTGAATCTACGTGACACTAAAACAAAAAAACAATCCGTCCCTGGTTTTAAAATGCCAAAAAAGGTGGCTCAGCCACCAGTCATGGTTAAATGATCTGGATGTGCATGTTTATCTTCTGCTTTTCTTGCCTACCAAAATAGATTATTCTGTCCTGGGGGAGGGAGGAGGATGGTTAAGTAGAAGGTAAATGACAGGCGCCGCACTTTGATAGCGGCAAGAACTAAAAATCTTATTGTTGGTATAATAGCTGAGTGTGTAATTAATCATCTGCTATTGATTTGCTCTTCATTAGATGCAGGGCACAAAGGCTGAGGGAACTCTCATGTTATTTAGCTGCTCCATCTAATCAAAGAGAGGATGTGAGTAAGACACAGCAGTGCATTAGTAACCTGTGGGATGAGCAGAGTCTTGTGTGGTGGACCTTCATCCACAGAGCCAGAGAACAGCAGTGATAATGAGCCCTAATCTAAATGAGCTTGGTGCTTACAATCCGTCTCCCAGAGGGGCTATAAACATCACAAATATTGATACAGGATCAGGAGAGAGCAGGGATTGATTAGTGGTCAAGGGAGCAGGATGTCCTAATTGTCTCTGGTAGTGCTGATTAATTTTATCAGGGAAATGAGGCTTAAAATAGATTAAGGGTAGAAAGGGGAGCTTGGCAGTTTAAAAAATAAAAGCTTTTTCTGTCGTTCTAGGCTTTGTCAATTATTAAGCAATATGTATCTAGAGACAAAATTTATTTATATAAGCAAATATATGTAACTTATTCTTCAGACCTTTTGTTTCTGTGGCCTATTTCCTGATTTGACTTTTCTTTTGCTGTGTTCAAATAAAATCTGCTTTTTTCTCCTTTCCAGTTGAGATGATCTAGATTAAAAACTTTCAATCAGCATCTCCTTTGCATACAACATCACTCTGCTGGCTGTTTCTCCTCTACAGTGCCACATGTTTCTGCAGGGCGCCACCTTGCCTTTCTTCCTTTTTCATAAGCCAGTGGTGATGTTTTGCTGGGATGTTGGACGTATGAGGGATTTGAGACAACCTGAAAAGTTCCTAACCAATTCCACTGTAGCAGTGTACAGCTATTTTCAGATCAACATCAGTGTATCTCTAGTGCAGAATCATTTATCATCGAAGCAGTGGAGAATTTAGCCCTGACTGTAATCTCGGTTCCCTTAAGGAAAACTCTTATTTGATCTTTTCAAACTAAAACTGAATAAGCAGACTGTGGTTCTCTAAACTTTTAATAACAGCATAAGGGGAAGGAGCAGCAACCAATTAGTGTTTTGAAAATACAGGATTCCAGCAAGTCACTCCTTATGACAGGTTTCATCTATTGACTGTTTTATGGGAAGATCAATAGTGTTCAGGCTGCAAATTCGTCAGCTGAGGCAATGCAGGCTGCAACATCTCATTTTTAGGAAGATGTTAACAGGCGTCTGACTTAGTGTAGAAGGTGGTGTCACTCACAGAGTCTCTGTGGAAAGACCTAAAATCAGACAGCCAAATTCGTATTCATTAATGTTTTGATTTAAAGTTTGTGCTGTTGAAAGACATCAAGTATCCCTAAAGATTTGTTTGCTCCCTTGCTACTGTTAAATCTACCTACATTTAGCTTCTTGTGTTGAGCTGAGAGAAAGTGGATGGGCAGAATGAAAGACTTACTTTGGCATTCCAAGAGCCAGGTGTTGGGCAGAAAAAGAATATATCCCTGTCACAGAGCTGTGATGGACCTTTAAATAGAAGTGTCCAAGGCCAGGTCAGATGAGGTTTGAAGTAACCTGGGACAGTGGAAGGTGTCCCTGCCCATGGCAGGGGGTTGGAACTGGGTCATCTTTAAGATAATTTCCAACCATTCTGTGATTCTGTGGTAGATCTGTTCCCTTTCTTTTAAAAGTTCCAAGCACAGGAACAAATTACATCCCGCTTGGAGATGCTTTTAATATTCTCTGAACTTTTTCTGTTGTGCAGTGGTTCACAGGCACCACAGCCATGTGATTAGCCCAGGCTGCTCTTGCTCTGTGTTGGTCTAATTATCTGTTCATTAGAATCTCAAGTCCTGAGCTGGAAGTGTGTAGGGTGTCTTTGTTTAAAGGGCAGTCTCCTGTTGCAAATACTAAGAGAGCTTTCTGCCTTGCCTGAGTCAGACTGACAAGCTAATAATAGCCTTGGTGTTAGCCTTGGCTAGCACAGAGCACCAGTGCAAAAAGGTTTTAAGGGACCGATGTATCAATCAAATTGTGGCCCATAATGTGCATTTGAGTGTTTGGGTTGTTTTATCACTTAAACTCCCATTAAGGAATATCTTCTGAATGCAAAGGGCATGGGAGTAAAATAGGAGGTGTTCTGTAATACAGCGCTACATCCACTTGAGGCTTCAGCTCAGTCCTGGATGGCCTCTAATTAACAGAGTCCCACGGTGCTAAATTGTACCTTCAGTAGCTGTAGCCTTGCTCCAGAAGCTGTCCTGAGGTTTGGAGGTAAGGTATCAAATGAGTCAGGTGGCTTCAAAACTGCCTTGTTGATTTTGCGTGTGGGGAGCTGTGAAGATGCTGAATTGTTGGAGAGGGCATGTTTGATTCCCAGCTTTGCCAGCACAGGGTTACATGTTATGCAATTGCTGCAATTTAATTATAGTGTTTCAGCAGTTTTGATATCTGCCTTTAAATTACCCAAGGGCATCAAGGAGGAATGGCTTACTTTGAATAAATCTTCATAAACACACGACTCTGCTGCTGGCTTGTGTTGTTCTGTGAGTGCCATTTGTTCCCATTAACCATATCCTAGAAGTCAATTCTGCTATTCCTGGAAACATGGCAATATCACATGAGGAGGAATTTGTGGGATGGGCTCAGTGTGTCATTGCAACAATTGTCAGCTCCTCTCTTTTATTTATGGAAGAGCGATGCATATGAATGTACCTCTATCTGGAAAGTTTTAGGCAATTCTTATAAAAGGAGAGATGCATGAATTATCAGAACATGATGTTCTATTCACTGGAGGGAGAGTCATTTTAAAAAGCCTGCTAAGTGAGACATGGTTGCTAAGTAAGGCAAGGGTTTTATTAGACCAGCTGACGTAATGGAAAAAAAAAAAAAAAAGCCAGGCAAGATTTTGGGCACACAAAGATGTTCTTTGGATGGGAAACAAATGGCAGACTTTGTGCTAAGAATGGCTTGGGAACAATGGCTCTGAACTTCAGCTAAGTATGTGAAATGGGGAGGTAATTCTGGAAGGAAGGAGTAGCTGGGAGACATGGGAAGGATTGCTAAATAATGGAGATGACACTGGGAATGGTGGGGAAGGCTGGTCTCTTGGGGAATTCTTGGGGAATTCAAGGCAATCTGAAACTGGGCAGTGACCATCTCCTGCCCTGCTTTGAGGTGCTGGCAGCCAGGGCAGACCTCAGGATGGGAAATATGGAGCAATATTGAGTATGGACTGTGCATTAGAGGAGCAGGAACGTGGAGGGATGTCCACTGGCAGTGTGGTTTGGGATGATGGAGATGATAGCTCTAATTGCTCTAGAGCCTGGGAGAAACAGATATTCTAGCTCAGGAAAGAAAATTCTATCAAGGCCAGATATTCTAGTGCAGAGGGACTCTGCTTTTTTCCATTGTGATATAGGACAAGCAGAGCTTACAGCTGTGGGCTTTCTTCTCCTTACTTAGTTTACATGGACTACCCAAATTCCTGAGGGCTGTTTGGCTTGTGTTTAGATCTGCTCTGTTCCTCCTCCTGAAGTGTCCTTGTTGGGCAGAGGTCCTCTTCACCCTGAGGTGATGTCCCAGGTATTCCCCTGGAAGCTGTGGTGTCCTTGGGAGACCTGGCTGGATGTCCCATTCTCCATGGAGTAATGACAGTGTTCTGCTCAGCACTGGGGCTGTTGTGGAGTGGATTTGATCCAGGCAGGGCTTCTTCCAGGTATTCATCTCAGCAGTGAAATTGTTCAGGATTATAGTGTTTTCTTGTTCTGCACAGGCTTAATTTAATGATATTTGTAAACTACTTGAAGACCTGTGGATGAAAGATGTTCTCTTGTTAGCAAGGCTACCTTGTGTAGTGTTCAGGCTTAATAGGGAGCCTCGGACATAAAAAGCACCATAAATCCTGAATGAGGTATTAACAATACCCAGTGTGAGTGATGACCTGGCAGTTGTTGGGCTAGAACTGCTCCCTTATTAGTGCCACCACCAGGTTTTCTAGCACAGGCTCATGTTCCTACCTGTGATGAGTGACACAGAGAACAAGTGTGACAAGGTGTTACTTGATCACTGTCTTGCCTGGGGGGGGCTCAGACTGCAATTTGGGGAAGGACCTATCTGCTGAATGCTGTTGTTTCCAGGGTGCTTGACAGGGTATAGAAGGTCCCTGTCCCCCTGTGTTTGAGGGGTTACTGAGGGTTGTGCTTGCAAAGGCTCACCAGGCTGTCTTGGGGAATTGGTGATTAAATTATTGCACTAATGATCTATAAGCTACTCAAAAAAAATCAGTGAATTAATTTCATTCATGTCACAACACGTTCCTGCCTTGAAAGATAACAAAACCCCTCATGTTTTATGGTTTTAGTTAGACCCTGCATGTTTGATGCTGTTGTTTTCCATCATGCAGAATTTCCTGATTTATACCAGGGGAAAGAAATCAGAATAAGGCAGACAAAATCTCTGCAGAACCATCAGCATGTAACCTTTTTTTTTTTTGACCCTCCATACCTCTTGCAATCCTGCTATTTTTGTAACTCTGGCTAGGTAGCAGGATGAAGATTACATATCATCCTCCAAAGCAGCGCTTTTATTTTGGTCTTGTTATTTTAGGAATAATCAGCACAGAACAAGGATACTTCCTCTTATGAGTTTCATGTGTTTTCCTGAGGGGACTGATAGTGAGGGGGGCTCTCACAGAATATACAATTTCCTCAGCAATAGTTTAGATAAATCTTATCTGCCCTTGAGTCTGTGGTAAATCTTTCATTGACTTGTGTGGAGCCTGAATTTCAGTGCATTGTTCACGTGCTGCCTTCTAAGGCTTGGAGCTGCTGTGTGTTCAAACACCAACAAAAATTCTGTTTCAAACTGTTACACGCAGCACAGTTTCATGGCTATTTCTCTAGATGTCTAAATTTCGTGTTAGGGATAAAAATATCTTTTTCTTTCCCCTCAGGCCGAATGTGTGCCCAGTGTTTGAGCTGGCACTGGTGGGACACCAGGAGCCCTGCATTCAGTCCTTCAGTCGGATGGTCAAGATGTGGAAACAAGGCTGCACCAAGAGGAGGTGGTGTGTGAGCTATGAGAGAAGGTAATAAATTATCTTTTGTTATAAATGGGTTTCGTTGCTTATCTTTGTGCAAGTTCTTTAACTTTTTTGTGAGCGAAGTTGTGAACTGTTTAATCTGAAATGTGTGGTTATGGACATGGTGTCCTCCTGAGATTTGACTTGAAATCTGTTATTACTGGGTAGAAAATGCGACTTTTTAATGTGTTTTGGGTTGCTCATGAGCTTTGTGGCTGGCTTTAGATTCAGAATTTTACATTATCAGAAAATGTTCCTGTCTTGTTCTTGTTCAGATGAAGCCCAGCTGTCAAGCCATTGACTTTGAAAAATTGAACTTCTTTCTATTTCTGTCACATGCTTAGAACTGATGGGAGATCTGACTCCCCCAACAGCTAAACCCAAAATTGATTGCAAAAAAAATTACTCACCTTTGACTAGCCTGAATACAAATTCTTCAAAATAATACGTGGACATAGCATCTAAGAGCATTTGGATGTTACCAGGATGCAGTTTGCTACTTTTGCTTAGTTTTTAACGAGAGCTTCTGAGGGAGGCTGAAAAATGTCTCATAAATAGGACTTAAGAGTACAGTGTGCTGCTGATGGGGTGGGAGTGAGTGGAGTAGGAGTTGTGATTGCTCTCTCAAACCTCCTGTCCCCACAGGTCTGGGTACTACACGGTTTACAAGCAGGTGTACAGGATGGAGCAGCAGACTGTCTACAAGTGCTGCCCCGGCTGGGCCCAGCGTGACAACGAACCCGGCTGTCTGCACTGTGAGTTGGGGGCAAAACTGGGACAAACCAAGGGATGGCATCCCTCAGGCCTTGCCTTCCTGCTGATGCCCGCTTCTAGATACAAGGATTTTGTTTTTTGTTACTTATAACTGGGATTTCCCCAGTGATGGGGGAAGAAACGCCCTTTAAAAATACAAAAGTGCTCATGCTAAAGTACCAAATAGCTCTAATTTTAATCCAAACAGTGCAACAGTTTAAATTAACAGCCTAAACAATAATTGGAGTTATTGCAGCATTTTTGTGCCAGCCTGGCTTTGACAGGCCAACCAAATTTATTGCTGTTACCCAAATTATGCAGAGAAATCTGTGAGATGCTTGTTTTTTGGGTGTAGCACTCGCTGTGGAGTCTGACTGGTTTTGGCATTTTCACTTCTGCTGTTGCCATTGAAGCAGTCGTGTTCCTACCCCATGGTTCTCCTTCTGATGAGGACCCGTTTCTATCCCGAATTTCTAATCCTGTTTGCGTGTTTTGCTGGAAGATGGAATTTAATTTAAATGATAAGGCAGCACTTCAGCCACCGTTAACAAGACATCAGTAGAAGATGGCAACCTACTCAGTGTTTAGTTTTGTTACTGTTTAGTCAGTAATTGTGTTTTCTGTATGAAAGTTAGCATCTGTTCCTATTTATTTTTTAATCTTCCTACCAACTTCAGGGCTGCATTCAGAGAGCTTGCTTTTATGGTTGTCTCTTTGTAGTTAAAAAACAAAAACAAGCCTGAGAGGTATTCCTGTTAGTTTCAGCCTGAATCTACATATTTAGTGTGCACCTGTTTAGTTGTAAGCAGTCAAAAATATGTTTACAATCTGTGTTTTAATCTCCAGTGTAAAGGAGTTTAACGTATGTGAGCACCAGTGGCAATATGAAATTTTCTTCCTGAAAGAGCAGTGCAGACTTGCTTTGAATTCTTTAAG
Organism: Eopsaltria australis; assembly: GCA_034509425.1. Taxonomy (NCBI): domain Eukaryota; kingdom Metazoa; phylum Chordata; class Aves; order Passeriformes; family Petroicidae; genus Eopsaltria; species Eopsaltria australis. The sequence goes on along the minus strand of JAVTVJ010000330.1, from coordinate 921,515 downwards.
GTACCAAAGTGGTTGAATTACTCTTTTATATTTGATACTCTTTGCAAGCTTGGCTTGAGTATGTGGAATTTAAGTTATTGTAAATAAAACTGCTCTGTGTTAGAGGAAGGGAAGAATTGTAATTCCTCTCCACATATATAATATCTCCCAGTGCATCAGTAGTTCTTAACCATTTCTGCATTATTGTCTGGCAGTTTTTCTTGTTTTATTTGGATTCAGGCAGTGCTTTGAGTCCTGTCTTCTGCCTCTGAAGCACCTTCAAGTTTTTAAGTCTTACTTTTATTAAATTTCTTCATATCAATATGGTAGTTACACCTATGATACCAAGTCCTGCTGCAGTCCAACCTTCCCACTTAGATAAAAATCTGGCTTTCTTATTTGGAAGGTCATTTTACAACAGGACTGTGACAGAAAGGCAGTTCTGGAGAATCCTTGGCACAAAATCAGCTAAAATACCTTGTCCCATTGTGTTTGTGTGCTCTAGTGCTCTGCACTGCTGGCACTTGCTTCAATGGAGGGAAATGCTCTGAAGGAGGATCCCAGGTGTGCCAGTGCCCTGCAGGATTCCAGGGTCCTCGCTGCCAGTATGGTGAGTCCAGTGGAAATTGTCTCAAGTGCATCTGGTGTTTGCATAAAACGCATCTTCAACAATAATTGTTGAAACAAGAATATTTTGTTAATGTTGACTTAAAAGTGCAGCAAAGGCATCGTTAATTTTAAGTGGTTATTTGATCATGCTCAGATTTTCCAGAATTTTATCTTTTTTTTTTTTATGGTATTTAATTTTAACAAAGCAAGATGAAAATCTGATTTGATTGGTATCAGATGAGTGAGTGTCTTTGGTGGATAATATCATTGAATATCAGCAGTGGTGTCCAGTGGAATATCTGTCTATTGATTCTCAACTTGAATGTGCCTGTGGTGCTCTTACCAAATTTCTCTTTTACCTTTGTGAGAGTAAATTATGCATCAAAACAGGTGGGCAGCAGGTAAAGAATGCAGCAAATGAACCACTGTATTTGTTCATGGCAGTGTTTTTTAGTGTATCTCAAAGTAGGAAGGTTTTATAGCTCACTACCAAATATTTCAGTGTTCCTGGGATAATATATGCACCAGTCTTTCATTTCAGTGTGTCCTACTACCATCCTATAGACTGAATTCTGTGTGCTTTAGACTCTATCACCCACTCTCAAGGAGAATCCTTTTTGTCTTACACACTGGCTCACGATTTGATAAACCCACAATGGGTTGTCTTGTAATTTAACTCACTGTGTAAAGCTCTCCAAAATTACAGAACTGCATCCATTCTGGTTCTTAAGGGAGGGAAGAGTCATTCCTTCAGAGTAGGCTGTGATTGGGACAAAGGATTGCTTTTGTATTAGGCAAATGATAATTTCCTTTTCAGCTGAAACATATTGTGTTTTGTTCAAAGGAAGGCAGATTTTTAAGTATTTCCTTTTTCCCCTTTTAAATTCTAATACGTTCTTGTCCTCACCTGGCTTGTCTGTCATGCAGCGTGAGTGAGAAGGAATATAACAATAAATAAAATGCAGAGCTGTTTACAATGGAGCTGGTGCTGCCTGCAGACAATATTAGTTCAGTGAAGCTGTGATTGGGTATTCCTGTACTGCCCACAGAAACAAGTTTATGTGGGTGAGTTGAGATGAGCCAGAGTGACACCAAGGCAGGCTGTTTGTTATTAACTTACAGCAGAGCTGCTGTTTCAAGGCTCCAAGAAAGCCTTATAATAAGCTTTCACCAAATGGAATATATCTTAGCAAATTATAAATTGTCCTTGCCATTATAAATTGTCTTTTGAGACTCCTTTTTCTTTCCTTCTATGGAACTGAGGCATTCCCAACAGGCAGATTGTGTGGATAGCACAGGTCGGATTTTCAAGCTGAAATGAGATTGTGCAGTCTCTATTTCACAGGTTGGTGACTGCAGCCCCTGTAAAAACAATGAGAGGTATCCTGCAGTCCTTGCTCTTTGCAGTTGGGTGGAACTTTTATCTTTGGTCGTTTGTCTGCTTTCTATTGATTCCTGAGGTTTGAATGGAATTCCAGTAGTCATCATTTTCAGGTTTATACAGCAGCTGCTATCGCAGCCTGGCAGGAGTAAGTTTATAAATTGAATTCTGAAGGGAAAAACCTTCTTTCAGGAAGAATGTTATGGACCATTCACCTGCCCAACAAAAGCAAGGTAATTTAGAGTGTGAGGCCTCTTAACTGTTGCAGGAGCCTCCAGTCAGGTTCTTCTGAGGTTTGTATCGTATTTGTGCAAGCAAAAGTAAAAAAGAAATGTACTGTGGGACTAACAGCCTCTAGTTTTCTTGGCTGATGTTGGAATATTGCCCTTAAAGTAGCTTGGATTCACTGTGGCTATATTAATCAATGGTAATAATTCTGGGTTTAAATGATCATTCAGTCTGGTCTGTCCCCTCTTCCCTACTTGTCTGTGTGACCCTACTGTAAATTTTACTGTTTTCCTTCCAACACTTAACCCAAAAGAAAAAGGGGATCTCTTCCACCAGCATTTTTTTATTTGAGGATTCAGTGAAAGGGATGGATGCCAGGAAAGCCAGTTTGGGTTTGGAGTGCATGCTGTAAAATGTCAGTGTCAAAGCTGGTGCTGAGGTGTGAGGCTGTCTAAGGGGACTGTTGATGCAGGGGCCCTCTCCTTGTGGCTCAAGACTCTGCCCCCCAGGTGGCCCTCTCAGGGGAAGGGAGGCTCTAACTGGGTGTTTTCTGCTGGCAGAAAGCTGCCCCTCGGGTGCTCTTGGTTGTAATCTTGGCTTCTGTCACTTCTGGTCTTGGGGCCTCCTGTCAATCTCCTGACAGAGGAGGAACCACAGGCATTTCATAGCTGCACTTGAACTCATTTGAGCAAAATTGCTTCATGTATCCTATTTTGTATCTCCCCCTCTCCGACGTTTTTGCTTTTCTTGTCTGTTTTTGTCAGTGTTGGCAGCTAATTCTAAAGTTTCACTTGTGCAGCAGCTGTTGTGGTCTCCTTGCTGGGTGCTGTGAACTACAAACAATAGATAAAAAATTAGTATAAAAATATTACTAAATTCAGTTACTCTAAGAAGTAAATTGGAACGTGCATCTCAAGAATCTTCCAATCTTTCTTCTTTTTATGGAGTTTATATTTGCCGTTGAGTTAGGGAGTAGGACAGTGTCCTGGAAATGAAGTTTTGTCCTGCAGAAAGTTTGTGATGGATCCTCCAGAATGGCTGATGGCAGCCCAGTGCCTTGCAGTGATCTCAGCAGAGATGATTATTCACAACTGGCGTGGTAGCAGCTAATGACTTTTTAAAGAAATCACGGGATGTTTTTGCAGCCTGGGACATGACATTCCTGATTAGATGCTGAAAGGGTCAGGGCTCCTGTAACAAACTTAATGTAATTGTGTTTGGAGATGTGTTGCTGCATCCCTTGTACACGTCACTCCATAGTTTTATTATTTTACCCACACAAGCAGCAATGAAAACTTAGGAGAAAGATTTATGAGTGAAATGGTCGAGTTCTTCATTCAGCCATTGCAGGAACTCGGTAACAGATTGAGCTGTCTCCTGCATTGTCTGCTGCAATTTGTCTTGTAATAATAGACTTATATCAATTGCAATGTAAACTTGCAAGCTGGATTTCTTTCCATTTTTTTAACTTGTTTGGAAGTTGTGATCCCCATTTTTCCCAGTGAAAGGGAGGGAAAACCTGTAACAAAAAAGACAGAAGGCAAAACCCAGCACCAAGAATAAATTCTGCTGCAGTGCTGGTGTCATTGATATTCACTAGTTGTCCTGGTAATCTTGTTCAAGGCCTGGTAGCCACCTGAGCTGGACATGGAAGTAAATTAATTTCATTTAGCTTGTTTAATTCAGCCCTGGGACTTTTACTTGGACATGCAGCCACTGAAAACATTCCAAATTCTACAAACAAGGGTGTATTTATTTTTTCCTCGTGTATATGAAATTGCTCAATGAAAAATGAGAGTTTTGACTCTTCAATGTTTCATCATCAAATCTCAATTGCTGCTGCTTTTACCAGGTGCGTCCTGATGGGTTTTAATACATAAAGTAAAAAACCAGAGTGAGAACTGAACAGGCTTTTTAATTTCTGGACTGATGCAAAATCCCAGTACAATTAATGTTTTGCAAGAGGCTCCCACAATTAAGAAAGAATACGTACGATTGAGTCTGAGACAATGGGTGTAATTCCTTACCTAAAAATAGCTGAGGAGTGACCAGGGCAGACTTGTCAGGAAAGTCATCTCATGGTGACATGATGTTTGTCCTCTTAGAAGAAAGCTGAACACAAGATTCCAGTGTTTAACAGATAAACTGTCAATAGTTCTAAATTTTACACCAATGTTTGCTGTCACACAAGTGGAACTATGAATTCTTGTGCAGTGCCTGATGCAGGTTATTAAAGATGGCAGTGAGTGCTTCCCCAGCACACATCCTGAGAGGCAGTGGGCTCTGCTGAATGCAGTGCTCACCTGATAAGAGCTTTCTTCTCCACCTGCCACTGACCTTGGATATTAGTGCAGTAACTTTTAGCAAATTGCCCCACTCTGCCTGGGCTTCTTTGTACATGAAATGTTGATAATGGTGGCTTGTTCCTTCGTCGGGCGCTTTGAGACCCAAGTAATTAAGTGTAAGATAATGGCATTGGAATGTGTATATAAAGGCAAAATGCACACTGCATGGGTTGCTAAATGAAATGCTTATGAGGGAGATATCCATCAGTTCATTGACTAGCTGTCAATCTCTGCCTTGGCTCCGGTCACACACTATTAAGATATTGAACTATGTAAAGATTCTGGCCAACAGAAAAAATCAGCACCTCCAAGACCAGGTAGATCAGAGTTTACACTATAAAACTGCTTAAAACAAAGGTGGGGTTTTTTGAAACCATTGATTAAAATGGTAGGAATTCTGATGTATCTTCTTGCAAATAAAAATACTCATTTCATTCACTGTGTAAAAGAATTTTCTTCCATTTTCCCCCTAGGAAATGCTTCTTCCTGCAAAGAGTTGTTTGATCCAACTTCTGATTAATGTCTTGACTGCCATCCTGGTCTCTTGTAGAGATGAGGTTTTCTTCTTTGAGTCTAAAGATCTACACAAGCCTTACAGGGCAGTGAAAATCTGTAGCACTGGTTCATGGATTTACCTTCTTTAAAATGCCAAATGGCAAGCTGGAAGCTCCCATGGCTCTGTTGCCCCTATGGACATCTTCAGTTTTCATGGATCTTTGTTTCCCACTGAAACTTCTGAAATGTTTGAATATCTGTGAGGGTGGATTAGTTCTGACAGCTAGGCCCTCATTGTGCCAGAGGTTTTGGCATTTTGTTTTCATATTTTGGCTATGAGTCCCCTGAAGTTTGACCAAAGACAACCTTTTTAATGTGAAAATTTGCCATTAGCCCATAGGGACGGTGGAAGGGGATGGCAAAAAAGATAAGTTATGCCCAGATTGCTCTAGTTTAGTGCATATAATAACTTAAAGTACCAGGTTTGGTTTTTTCCTGTTTTAGCAATCATTCTCCTGCTCCAAATGACTCAGTCTCATTAGTAAAATGCCAGCCTGTCATGGCAAGGGAAGCAGAGATGACTGATGAGGCTGCTTAGGGTAGGAAAGTACCTGTCCTCTGGTAGAAAGAAACCTTGTGATCACCCTCTCTGCTGGTGGGACCTGCTGTTCTGTTCTTCCTCTGCTCCTTTTTTGCTCCCAGGAGCAGTGATCCATCAATCCTGTGCCTATTTTTTGGCTACCACGCTCCTCCTGTGATTGAGACAGCAGATAGGAAGGCGGAGATGCTTTGAGGCCTTCCTGCAGCACTGAAGGAGTCCCAGTGAGCTCTTGACAGCTTGAGAGCATCCTGTGGGCTGGGGATATGCTGCAATCACTTGCTCCTGCATTAGGGACTGGTGGTAACGAGCCCTTTCTTAGCACTTGTCAAGGTAATAACAGCGCTGTGTGCTTAGAGTGTCCAAAACCCTTCCAAGGAGTAACATTTGAAAACATGAGAGTGTTGTGAACAGCAAGCAGAGCTAACAAGGTGTGTTGACGTGTTTCATCTTGTCAGAAGTTAAGAGTAGACCATGGCACTTCCTTTCTGCCTCTCATGTGTGAAGCACACGGGAAACACGAGCAGCGTGAGGCAGTTTCAGATGGTGGGGCTTAAATGTCTTCACTTTGTACGTGCCAGGTTGGTTGTGGCCAGCAAGCAATGCTGTGTTAAAGAAGTAGCCACTGCTCTAAACTCAGCCAGTTTTAAAACAAATTGGTTTAATTCAATGAAAGAATAGGCAGTGTAGGTTTTAAACTTTAGTATTAATTGGTCATATTGCAAATGGAGAAGCCCTTGATTTTGATGAAATTATCTGAGATCCCAGTAAATATTTCTCTTTTTCTATAATTCTTTCTTACACTGAAGATTTCAGACATTCAAGACTTTTCCAAAGACTGTTTGAGATGCTTTTTATTCGGTGTTGAGTGTTCTGCTGCTCAGCATGCATTTGAAAAATACCTCTTATATAACTTCAGGTGGTTTTGGATTTAAAGTCCAACTTCACTTGTCTGGACAACTCTGCCCTTGCTAAAACCAGTCTAAAATAAGGATGACCTTTTCAAATTTCCCATCTCAGTATCTCATTTCACATGAAGACATTGCTGTTTTCATGTATCAGTCCCTGCAGTCTGCATCTCTCCACCCTCCCTGGTGTTGTCTGGAGCACGCTGCCATCGGGTGAACTCACAGCAAATGCAGCTTTGTGTCCCCGTGTAATCCTCAGGGTGTCATCAGCCTCTGTCAGCTCGGGGCTGGCAGGGCTGGGTTGGTGTCCTGCTGTCACTGCTGCCTTCCCTTGGATGCTTCTCCTGCAATTCTGCTTCTGGTGACCTTGGGAGCTGCTGCCATGGCCTCTTTTTGCCTCTGGTGGGGCAGCGAAGCCTCACAACATCTACAGATCCAGTTTGGGCCCTTCAGAAGCATGGGGAGAAGGGGGAAAACCTGATGTCTTTTTCTTTCAGTTTATAAGCAGTTTATCAAATTTAATGAAAATTTAGGTGCAGTAAAGTCTTCAGTTGTAGCCTTTTAGCTGATTCTGGCTTCACTGGAGAGTTAGAGACCCTCAGCACACCAGTGACCTAATTGCCTTGAAAATATCAGACACAAAAAGGCACTGCTTGATTTTTTTTTTTTTTTAAAACCCTTAAACCTCAATGAAACCTATAAATTTCACATTAAATTTTTAAATTATTTGAAGAGAAAAAAAATACTATTGTAAGTATTAAGAAAATAGTCTGTTTCTAATCTACAATGTCATCCACATCATGTAGGTCTGTCAAAACAATCATCTCCTGACAGGGTTTGGTCTCATGGTGCCATACCTTGCTCTAATCTGTCTCCTGTACTCTGGTGACAACTGACAGGTATCCTGACACTTAAATATACAAATCCCACTATGTTTTAAATTATAGATGTATACAGATACAAATTAACAGGAAGGTAATACTGGACCTCAATAGAAAGTGTCACAAGGCTGGAGCTGATTGGAAACCTATGAGGAAGATGTGTAGGATGTTCTTTTGGGCAGAGATTTGCAGAAGACAAATGTGTAGTGCACAGATCACTGCAGGAGGTCCCAGCTATCTGTAATCTCTGAAGGAAAAAAAGTTAGGGTTGTGATAAAATGACGTTATCTGTTCTGGTGATAGATAACAGTTGATTCAGAGATTAATTCCAGTTGGAGCAAGGCTCTAGGCAGGATTCAAAAAACCTGAAAGCGTGGCTTCCTCCAAACTTTCCATTCTTTCTTCTTTGCTCCCTTCTTCACACCCACCTGCTCTTTGCCAATATTGTCCACAGAAACACCTTTCATTACCAGTAAGATATGAACCTCTCCAGATAAAAAGCCCTTTCAAGCAGCCACTAAAAAGCTGTGAGGAATAAAAGCTTTGCCATTCTAAAACAGGAATGGTAAAAACGCTGATTGAAAAATCCATGACTGGCTCTCTCCTGGATATGACAGGATATAATCATCAGCCCATCTTGCTGAAAGGCTCTGCAGTGCCTGGGCCCCACAGCCATTAGGAGGAAGCGACAGGTAGACAGACAGCAGAGCTGGAACTGCAAACAAATATGTCAGAAGCAAATGAACCTCAGAATAACCACTCGAGAGACAATTCACCCCTGTTGTCTCTGCTGTTTACTCTGTGCTTGCTGCAAGAGGTAAAAGTAGAAAATCACGGGGGAAGAGCTGCTGTCTGGCTGATGCCTTTTATTTGCTGTTGGGTCAGGAAATGTTGTAGGAAGTCACAGCAAAGCTGAGAGTTGTGCAGAGGTGCTGTGCAGGTACATTCCTCCCCCCACACACTACCAAAAGGTGAAGGAGCAGACTTTGAGTCTCTAGAAACATCTGGACTCTATTTCATGACACCTGCTGCCCTCTGTGTGCCTGTGGGCAGATTTATTTGGGTTTCCAGCTTGCTTCAGGAATTCAAGCTGGATCACAATGGATTTGATCAGGTAATGCAGATGAATTTAATTACCCAAGGTACCGTGGCTAAGCTCTGCCAGCACCCAGTTCAGTGCTTATGGAGCTCTGGATGCATCCCCTATATTAATAAAGCATCTAGACAACATGGAATTTTAACTGATTTGGCAGAATATCTAGCACATTATTATGTCTTTAAGAATATTTTTGTTGTATTTTGGTAGCTTTTCAGAGTGAAGTTGGAGATGATTCTGTGCATCTCATTGTTCTGTCTGCAGAGACCTCTCCCCTTTTCCAGCCTTCCTCTGCTCAGAGTAAGAGGTCAAACACCTCTGCTGTGCTTTCCTTCCCATCCTCAGAAATCTTTGGGCTGATGTGTGTTTGCACAGAGGTACAAATAGCAGGAGAAGCCTTCACAAACAAAGCTTGGCTGGCTGTTGTTTTCTACTTCAGTGGCATTAGTGCAGGGTGTCACTGCTGATTGCTGCTCCTGCCATGAGATGTTCTTGAGGCACTGTCACTGCAGTGTTCCTTGTGGAAGGGAGGGAGTGCAGCTGCCTTGAGCAGCACTGCAAGGACTGTGACTGACAAAGTCAAATTTGGGGAGCTAATTATTTTTGCTGGCCTAAACACTTTGACACGTGGATATGAACAAGTTTTGACTGTAAAATGAAGAAAAGGGGATAGTTCTAGGAATGTGTGGGTTTAGCTGTTCAGTCAGGACTGTGTCACATGTTTGGAAGGGACCTCAGAGAACATCTTCTTTCAACCCCCCTGCCACGGGCAGGGATGCTTTCCACTGGACCGGGTTGCTCCAAGCCCTGTCCTTGAACACTCCCAGGAAGGGGGAATCTACAACTTGTCTGGTCTGATACCTCTAAATCTATTTTAAGATAGGGACAATGGCCTCTAAAAATTATTTTAGCATCGAAGGAAAGCCTGTGGTGCCTGTCCTGGTTCCTTTCCAGTTCTTGTCTGCAGTTCTCTCCAGCAGAGTCTGGGTATGTGCTTTATGCCAGAGGCTGTGTTTTAAGGCTGAAGATAATGTGTATCCTGTCACCTTTTCCACAGAAAACTCCTTCCACCCTGTGCCTTGTGTCTCCTTGGGTGTCCCCTCAGTGCTTTTCAGGAAACAGCTATTTGTTGTCAGCCATCATCCACCTAGAAATCTGTTTTCTCAGGTGTAATGACTGCAGCAGAATTCTTCAGCATAAACACTATTTTACAGTCATTTAACAGCATTTTCAGTGCCGATGTTTATTTCATCTAAAAGGGGCAAAAGAGTTAATTACATTGTCTAGGAAGGGAGGGCAGAATCTTGCCAGCAACCACAAGGCATTGCTGCTCACTTTGATAGAACTGAACTCACAGTAGTGGCAGCTGGATTTAATTATAAGTTTGCAACCCTGTGGTTTCAGCAGCAGCTGCTGAAGAATGGATAATGCAAGTAGCCTTCGAAGCCATTCACATTAGAGATAAAACCTTGTCATTCAGCGAGACAGCTGACTGAACAAGTATTAAAATGAATAAAGATTTCCCCAGGGAGGTTGCAGGATGAGGTTTGTTTTTTTGTCTCGCTGGCTCTTGCTCAGATATGTCAGGCGTGCAGGGTTTTACTCTGCTTCCACCCAAAAATATGAGGCTACTCACAAATAAAAGTTGTAGATTATCTAATCTGAGCACTGGTTGTGTGATTAACCTCAACAAGTGAGGAAGGAAATATTACTTACTGGGTTATTTTGTATTTCTGTAACAATCTTAAGAAGCAGCAAGCACTGTTCCTGCCTGGAACAGGGCAGGATGGGAGGAGGCTAAAAATGTCCTAAAGATGCCTTAAAAATTCACTTTATTTGTTGTTTTATTCAGTGATATGTCAGTAATAGACTACCACCACTTAAATGCTATGGAAAAATATGTGACTACTGAAGTTGTATTTTCATTATTTTTGTTGTTGATATATTTCAGTTTTTATAAAGTGGAAAATCGAAAATTCTGAAGTGAATTTGAGCCTTGTAAAACCAAAACTAACAGCTAGAACCCCTTACAGGCAAATTAAAATATTCTCCAACTCAGGCTGGAACAAGAACTTGGTCTAAATGATTTTTCCAACATCATTGGTCAGTTGCTTCCTAAAATGACTTCCATGCTCTCTTAAATTTTGAGGTGAGTTATGATTACTGGAGACCCTTTTCTGTTTTCTCTACCATAAGACTTGATATTCTCTGAAAATAGGTCCTGTTTAAGATAAGCTTTGTTGGTCACATAAATCTGGGAAAATTGGGTAAATTTCAGATCTGAATGTTTGAAAATTGAGTCTTTATGTCTCTTAAGTGCCTCCTTTTTTCCCCAGTAATAATGAAAGCACTGAATTTCTCTGCTTGAGGGAAGTGCAGCCTTTATTTGTCTAGACAGATATTTAATTTCTGCTTTGTCAGAAATCTCCTGTGGAAGAAGAGGCAGCTATGGATGAAGTGGTCCTTGGAGGCACTGGCCCTATGATTCTTTTAATTTGAGTGTCTTTATCATTCTTCTTCCTTGTCCCTCTTTGTTTTTTTCCATCCTTGCTACTTTCCAAACCTCAAGTTGTGACTTAAACTCCAGATCCAGTTATTTCAAAATTGTTTTCTGCTTCTTCAGGTACTTTCTAATGATCTCTTCTAAGTACACCAAAAGTTGAAAAGGCCAAATCTATTTTGTGGCCACCTCGAATAAAAGTGGCTGTTTCTGTTTTTCAGATGTTTGAGAGATTCTCATGGTGGTACTGAAGTGAGGGAATTGGTGCCTGTGCTATCCTTTTAAAGAAAACTTATTTCTTACTGTTTCCTCTTTTGTAAAATCTAATTGCTTTTGCTTCACTAAGAATTCACAGGCAATTGCCTTTCTGGCTGTTACCCACGCTGCAAGGATGGCTTTTGTGTGCAGGGTTGCTGACCTGAGTCTGTTTTCTCTGCCTGTAATCTCAGAGTTTGGGAGCTCAGATAGCTGACAGGAGTTAGGGGAGGCAGTGCTGATCAGCTGGATATCTGACATAGTTTCTTTCATGTGTGAGTACTGGAAATCCTGTAGTGTTTAACATAATGTAACATGAGGGGGGAATAGCCCATTCCATGGAGATTTCTGTGGCTAGATGTTCACTTGTCCATCTGTTTCTTCTTCCTCCACCTGCTCTAATCTGAGATGTTGCTGCAGTGTGACTTTTGTCCTTGCCCACTGACCCTTTGCAGCTCTTGCTGTGGCCTCTGTGTGCAGCATTTATGTTGTAAATAATGTGTAAATGTAACTTTTTTGGGGTTGGGGAAAAAAGTCAAGTCAATTTGATGTTAAACTTCCTGACTATTTTGTCATTTTGGATCTTGGTGCCCTATGGAACGTAGTCTTGAAATTGTGTGCAATGCCTGTTTAACTGAATATCCTTGTTTGCTTGTTGTGCTGCTGCTATAAATAGGGGCTGTTTATGTAAGTGATATTTTCCAAGCTGAATCTGCAGTGCCTCCTTTCTGGATCCTTGTACAGTCAAAGGAGTCGAGAGTTCAGTTAAATCTTCTCTTCCCTGATTTCTGTGTTTTGTGGTTAAAATCTGCTTTTATGCACTGGAAGGTGGCACCGTATGAACAGATCTGGAAACTGAATTTGGAATTATTTTCACACACAATCTCCACTTGTAATAATCTTTCTTCAGTTTTATACAGTGGGGGAAGCAACAGGAGGGAGAATGTGCTAACAGAATAGATAAGAGAGAGATGTTCATCAGAGGGCAGACTTAATAACTGTGAAATAAGTGAATATATTACAATGCTTGCAAAATTCTTTGCATGGAGAGCAAATTCATCTGTGGCATGACTATGCAATTATACATTGATTGCAGCAGAGTTGTGCCTCACATCTCTAGAGAGTATTGCCACAATTTTATTTCGAGTTCCACCTTTGTTCCAGCCAAGTAAACTCGAGACAGAAGAAAATTGCACTGTACATGGGGAAAAATGGAGAAGGAGAAACTGTAGGTGTAGCTCTGAGTGTTGCTCTCATCATCATTGTATTGCAGGGAGCTTTGTGTGGGGATCCATTTATCCTGGCAGTTGTTCATTATCCTGCCAGCCACTTGGCATTATCACTCATCCTGACAAGCACATAATAAAGCCTGGAGTTTCAGAGCTGATGAACAACTGTATCTGTGAATAAATACTTCAGGGTTTTTGGATTGGGCGACTAATTCAGTTTCACTGAAAACATTCTCCTTTGGTTTTGTCTCATTCTCATTCCATGGCAAACAGGTTCACCAAAACATGAAATGCCATCTCTCATCTCATGGAGTATGGGCAGCTTGTTGGAGGTGAAGGATAAAGCTAAGTAGCAATTTAGACAAGTGTATGAAGAGTAGCATAACTCATTAAAATAGGAAGTTACAGTTCTCCATTCAGAACAGTTCAGACTGAGGTTTGGGTGATACTTGCCTCCTGTCTCATTTTTCTTAAACTTCCTGTACATTCTTCGATAAATATTTGTAATGTAAGGGTGCTGTCTTTATTAAAAAAAAAAACAAACAACCCCAAAAAAAGAACCCCAAAAAATCAAAAAGGTAGCATACTACAAGCACGTTGTTGTAAAAGTTTGGTCAGGCACTTTGTGCGCTCAGCACTTCACAGAATTGTTACTGCATCCCAGAAATGGTTCTTTTCACTTACCTGAGTCTTAAAATAAGGAAGACTGTCTAAAGAGAAACAATTGAACTACCCCAGAATATCCAGTCACCCCTATTTGTGAAGTTGCAGGTGTACCTAAACATTTAGAAGAGGGAGATGCACAGGCTGGAGTGGGGGAGAATTCATGGGAGAAGAACTGAGTGAAGTTAAATCTGCTCTGACATGGTCTGGGTTAACCAGCATTTTTAGAACCAGGACTATTCTATTAGTGCAAGTTCTCATTATTAATTGATATATTACTCTCATGGCCTCTTTATAAATGTTCATTTACATAAGCTTTCAAAAATGCAAATTCAATGCTCGTATCTCTTTCTTTTATTTTTAATAAACATATCAGTGTACCAAGATGAAAGTGTGTATAGCAACAGCACATTCTAATTTATAAATATCAAAATAGATTTAAAATATGCTCTCTGGGTTGCACTGTGCCTTGGGATTCAGAAGCTGAGTATGCTTGAAGTGTAGTTGGTCCCAGTGTGTGTTACAGTGTGGTTACCTTGCCCCAACACCCCTGGGTGACCTGCGCTGCAATTCATTCTGTGTCTACAGTGCTCTAGATATAATGCTGTGAGTTTTGTCTGCCCTTTATCCTGACACAGGTGCTTAGTAACTATCACCTGATTTATTTTACTGGGCTTGTTCCCATCCAATATCAAATTTCCTGACTTAGGAGTTTTAAGCAGGCGGTATTTTGTGCTCTGTTAAGGGGGCCCATATTTCTGTCACCATTTCAAAGGTTTTCTGTGTGGTCATTATTAACCTTGTGCAGTGCTAACAGCAAACCTGTGAGATTGTTAACCAGTGATGGTGAAGATCTCTTGCCTACATAACACATAGTATGACTGTGCCAGTCACTCCCTAAGGACACTGATGTCTGGAGGCTAAATTAGTTCATGGCTTGCAAAGCTTTGCTGCACTGAAGCTGGAGGACAAAGGATGGGGGGTTGTATTTGCCCAGGAACCACATCAGTGTCCATGTCTTAGAGTGGACATGGTGCTGGGGAAAACAAAATAAATCTCACACAGCCTTGCTGTGTGAGAGCAGAGTGACTGGAGGTTCCTCTCATGTTGTCATGCCTCTTGAGGGACAGAGAGGTCCTGCTTTATCCAGCACTTTCCTCAAGTCCCTTTCCTGCCCAAGTAATTCAGGCTCACATTTCATGCACTGCAGTGTTTTTTCTCCCTTTCCTTCTGTGTTTAATGCTGCAGGGTGTCAGTGTGAGCTGTGAGGCTCAGGGTGGGTGCCTGTGTGTGATGGTCCCTCGGATGAGGATGTTACCGGGGAAACATTCCTTGTGTTTTATTGCACTGAGTGTGAGTGAAGTTGGTGCAGAACTTCTGCCGAGAGTTGTGAAGCACCTGGTCTGCTTCCTAAGCCAGGAAGGACTTGCTGCGTTTCTACACATCTCCAGGTCTTAAAGATTATCCCCAACCCTTGGGATGGAAGTGATGGCTTTGGGTTGTACCCTGCAATACAACCACAGACCTGTGTGTTCCTCAGGAACACATCCCTGCTCTTGCCCTGCCCAGCAGAAGCTGTTTTTGATGCTTTTGGCCTCTCACACCCTCTCTCTGAAGGTCTGGTGTGGCAGGTGTTTTGCCAGGTTTAAATTCTGCATCAGGCTGATTTTACTTTTCTGGAGAAAATGAACTCTTAACCCCACCTCCATGGGTCTGTCCTTGGCTTGTTCTGTGTCTGGGGCAAGCAGCTTTCAGACTTTCTCATCTTACCCATCTGTGAAGTACATATTAGAAATGTGGATGGTTTATTTATCTTTTTCTCTTAATAATTGCAAAGCCTTTTTAAAGCCCTTACAGAGAATTTCATCTGTATGGAGAAACACTCATTAAAAGCCTATTCAGTTCACAATGAAGGAAGTGAGATTCTGTGGTTTAAAAAACACTCATTTCAAAATTCTCTTTAAAGTATTGCAGCAACTACATTAAAACTGAGGAGAGCTATTGATTTAATGCACACAATATGATATTGTGCTGTTAGGTTTTTCTTTCGGTAGAAATTTGCTATTGATTGTTTTCACTTTGACCAGATAGTAATGAATAGTGAAGTAAGTCTACACAAGTTGCCAATATAAAAAAGGGTTTGAAAAGTTTCTTGCCATTTTTGATGTAGTGTACTTGTAATGATCTCATTCTTTCTCATACTTAAGTAAATCATTGTCTTCATTTTTCTTGAGAATAGATTTAAGCTTAAAATGCAAGTTTATATTAATGGCAGTACTTCGTGACTTGCTGTTACAATTCACGGGCAGGAAAATGTGGATGTTGCAAATACTTGAAGGGACTTTGGCTGAAATTACCCTGACTTAGACTCTTTTCAGCCCTGCTGACTTTGGGGGAGGGCTATGAGACAGCAGAAGACTTGATGCACCATTAACCACACTGAAAGAGAGGACCTTCTTGACTCTGGTGCTTTCAGCTCAGGCTGGAATCACTGGGAGGTTTAAATGTGAAACAATACAAGTTCAGGTTAAGATGGGTGAATCTGAAACTGTTCCAGCAGAATTTATGAGAGAGCAGGAGCAAAGTGTTAAAATACCCCTTTATATAGAATGGCTTTGCCTGTCAGGGTCCCTCCTGACTGCACACACCCTAAGCATATTTGGAAGCTTCATTATGGGTAAAAGATGTGCTGTCACCATGGAGTAAATGAGAAATGATCACCTCCTGCTAGAAGTGGTGGGAGACCTCATACACACGAGGCATGACTGAATCTCTCTGTCCAGGGACTCTGAGCTGGTGCCAGTCAGCATGGCAGAATAAAAGTACATTCTAGTTCAGGTGGAGAGGATAAAGAGCAAGCAGAAGAGAGAAGAGGATTTTTGAGTTCAGTGGATAGCAGTGTTAAGTGGAGTGGCAGTTCTGCAATTACGTGGATCTGGGACTATGTAGGCAGAGGGAATAGTCCTGGAGCCAGAAGAGAAATTTAGGGATAGGTGCCAGAAGAATGGATGATTGTTTCATTTTTAACTCTTATTATTTATACCATTAATTTTTTATAGATTTTTTTTTTTCCTGTCTGATGCCAGAAAGTTAGTGGTTTCTGCTATAAACCGAGGTTCTGGTCTTGGCAGTGAAATGCAGCTAGAGGATTTTGGCCGGTCGGCTTGCTTAACTCTGCCCATCTGTCATCAGCATCCTCTGTTCTGTGGCAGAGAGAAACGGGGAGTTTGACTTCAGAGATGCTTGTTATGCCTGGCATGTCACTGCTCGTGACAGATCTGATGTACTCATGTAGCAATTAATGGTGGTGCAGCTTTTCTTTTGGCACCATCACGCTTCGTGAGTTTTCATCATCCCGCACTTAGTTTGAAGCGAACAAAACACTGAATATTGGAGACAGCAAAGGCTGGGGGTCGCAGATGCCTCTGCAAATAGCATGAGAAGAGATGTGCCGTGGTGTAGGCCTGGCTGGGCATCAAGATTGCTGTTCTGAGCTTGTTTTCAAGATCAGAGAGATGTTTTGTCTTCATCTCGCCCTGGTTTGGAACAGAGCAGCAAAATTCAAGCGTTTATGGGCCTGAGGATCTCCCTTATTCTGCTTCAGATAGAGAACACCTTTAACTTCAGCAGAGCCCTGCTCTGGCAGGTGCTGAATAAATCTGCAGTGATCACTGACTCCTTTCAGAGTCCTCACTGAAATGAGGAGCCCGTGGGTCACACAGTGTGGTGTGTCCCTGGCTCTGTGCGAGCCTTGCAGTGTGGCTGGTGCCAGCACAGCATCCCAAAAACATCCCACTTCTGTGACTGAAGGAAACCCTGGGGATTTGGGGTCCATGACCCCTCCAGATGGGCTCTCAGCGTTGTTGCAGACCAGGGATCTCCAGCTGCTCTCTGAGCAGCTCTGCTCTGCACGAGCATATGCCTCCTCCGTGTCCCACCAGAGCTGGGTTCCAACTCGTGCTTTCTGTGAGATACTTATTTTATTGAATGATCTAAAAACTAAACAAGCTTGTTTTTCTTGGAAAAGTCTCAAGGGCCTTTATTGTAGATTTAATTCTGCTGGTGTTTCTGGAAGATCTGATTGGCACAATCCACTGTAGTGGGCCTCTTCTCAGAGCTGGTCAGCAGGATGGCTTGAGTACAGCATTAAAATCTCCTCTGCTGAGAACGTGACTAGTTCTATTCTAATGTAAAACTAGTGAAATAAAACACTAAGTTGAAACTACTTTGCCTCAGAATGAAACTCAGTATAAATATTTAGGCTGAAATATGAAATATTTTACAGCAAGATACAGTATTCAGCATCTACTCACGTAGAAGAAGGTAATAAAACAAAGATAATCTTTATCTTCACCAAATGAAAAAAATCCACAACACTGATCTCACTTAAGCCTGTATAAATAATTGCTCTGAATTAATTTGGGGTTTATATTTGTTCTGCAATGTGATTGTCTGACAGCTGTTTATATGCAGTTGTAGCTTTATAGCCTAATTCTGCTGCTGCTGATGGGAATGTCAAACTCAGCTTCCTTCAGTGGGAGGACAGTTGGACCCATCTGAAGAGTGAAACTACAAGTTTTTACTTTATAAAAGTAAATTGTTACAAAACCCCTTCCCGTCTGGGTTTTTGGTGACTAGAATGTGTTTTCCATATTCAGACTGTAAAGAGTAACAAGTTGAAACTTGCATTATCTGTGCTGGTTTTACTGACTATTACAGAATATTTCCAAAGTGTTTTACAGGCATAATATTTCAGGATTTTTGCTTATTGTAGTGTTTAAACTGAGAAATGGCCTTCCAGAGCTGAGCTGTCCAAGTCCAGTTTGGCAGCTGCTCTGCTGCAGACTTGGACCCGTCCCACTTCACATCTTGTCGATGGAGTTACTCCATATTGTATTACAGATTTCTTGTATAAATAACTCCACATCTCAGAGGGACTGAAACAACAGTTTTGGGCTGTGACTTTTCTGATCTTTTATGCCTTTGTTGGCAGTGATGTGTGTGTGGGTCCTGACTCAGCTACTGCACTCTTCTGCCTCCTTTTTCTCCCCTTTTTTTCCATTATCAATATCAGAGGATCACTTGGGCACCTCAGCCTGGGTCTGAACTCCCCATTTGCTGGTCAGTTTTGGTCTCCCAGCCTGGAGGGCCTGGATCATCTAAGCTTTAGAAAAAGAATTGCAGTAAATCTTTCATATGGGAAAAGACTTCTTGGAGCTTGGACTTTCTTACTCCCTTTGCCTGTGTTATGTGTGACAAATAAAGTACCCAGCCATAATAATTTCAAACCATCATTATTTAGATTATTTTTCCCAAAGGCTATGTAATGCTTTCTGTTTCTCTGTTGTTGATAGGGATGGAAGGGACAGATTTTAGATGTGGTTTAGTCACTTCACCATTTGCATACCAACAAAAAACATCTACTAAAAATCACTTTCTGCTATATAATAATGGAATATACAAAAATAAATATCTTTAAAATACCTTGAAAAGGTATTTACCTCTAGAAAACTTCAAAAGTTCCTTGTAATTATCAGTGCTGCGTGCCAGTCTCTTCACAGTGCATATCCTCTGTAGAAGAAATATTTTAATGCCTTCTTTTGGGGAGGTGGGGTGACCCTCAAGATGTATTTGTGGGCTTTCAAAAAAAGGGTTTTATTAAAGTACATCTGCAGAAAGGTGGTGATGCTTGTCATTGAACTGAGTGATTGATTGATGTCTGTGGTTTTCAAAATACATTAGAGGATATTCCTTTTCCTAAATAAGTCTTTCTGGTTTCAATAAAGAAGGAACCAAGCTGCTTTTGGATGCTGTGAGAAATTCCTAACAGTTTCTTGATTTTCTTTTTCCCAGCCACCAGTGTTACAAGGTGGAAATCCTCGTTTATTCTGGTTTTTAGGATTGCCCAAGGCACTTTAGTAA
The DNA here is from genome assembly GCA_034509425.1 of Eopsaltria australis. Lineage (NCBI taxonomy): Eukaryota > Metazoa > Chordata > Aves > Passeriformes > Petroicidae > Eopsaltria > Eopsaltria australis. Next base: position 902,426 of record JAVTVJ010000330.1, on the reverse strand, counting down.
AGTCAGTGTTGTCTGTTCTTAAAATCTGACGTGGATAGAGGCTGTCTCTTAATGAATTGTAATTTTGAGGGGCGTGTGCATGTCTGTACACACATGTTATCAAAAGGTAAGGAAAAAAGGTTAATTCTGTAAATCTGTAGAGGTTTTTAGTCAATCTTTAAGGTAATAATGCTGCTTTCTGCTTTGCTCAGGGAGTTTGTTGACATACACATGCAGATACAAATAAACTCCAAGTTCACTGTCACTGAATAGTGTCTGGGCATTGTGAATACACACAAAGACATTCTTTAAGAAATGAGCAGAAAGAGCAGAACCTTTCCAAGCCATGCTTTTTTCTGAGGATCTGTGTCTCAGCTGAGAGTCCTTTAGGACTAATGCTTCGGCTCTAGCCTGGATATTGAAATCTCAGCACCATTAGCTGGAGTGTCCCAATTACTTTAATTGACACAGACATATTTGAGGAGAGAGGCTGTTTCCAAGGTTACCAGGATTTGAATTACAGCATCACTTTTTAAAAAGAAGAAGAAAAAAAATAAAGATAGAAAAAGCCACCTTCCCTCTAAACTCCAGTCCTATTAAAAGTCAAAGAAATTGTAGTAAGAGTGGAGTAGGCTCTTCCCAGCCCTAGTAAATATGGTTCTAAGCACAATTATTCAATGTCTTATCTAATGCTGTGGCCACTTTGATTTGATTTATTCACAAAGTACCAGTGTTACGACTAAATGCTCTTACAGGATCGGTTTCTGGATCGTGGCTGCAGCCACGGGGGAATACTGTGAAACACTTCCTTCAGTGTCAGGTCCATGTGCATGTCTGGCTCTGAGAGAAAACACATCTTCTCCCCTTTTCAGGAGAAATGTATTACAGTTGATAGAAATGAGAGCTGAGCCTTCAGCTCTGTTCTGTATTAATGTTAAAAATGTTCATCTTATTATAAGTTGGCCTAATTCTAGAAATACCGTGTCTTCCAAACACTTCTAAATAATTCTTAAAAATCCTCCCCATGCTGTGATGCAACTCCTGGTTCCACTGCTGCATTCCAACATCTGTTTCACTTTAGTGGGAATTTCAAACACTTACCCTTGATGTGCTGTGTGAAAATTTGAGAGTGATTTAATCCAGGTTCCGAGGGCCTAACACTGGAAATGGCAGCAGGGTGGGTGTGGATTTTAGACTGTCCTAAAACAGGGAGGAGGCACAGAAAAGTTAATGCCTAAAGGTTCTGCCTCAGTTGTCCTTCTGCCCCACTGCTGCCACTTGAAAATTGTGAATATTGAATATTGTGAATATTGCACCATAATACACAGAGCAGGACTTTGCTGTGACAGCTTGAGCTCCTTGTCAGGTTGGTGGCTTTCCTTGAGCCACCCTCCCCTCTGCCCTGCAGACCCTTCTCTCTTCCCCAGGCTCACTCTCAGGCATGGAAACCTGCAGGACCTGCCAGTGGTGGCTGTAAAAGAGGACAAAACATTGGAAGGATGGAGGGGGAATGCAGCAGGAGAGAATCTATGAAATATATGTTACTCTTTTTCCTCTGGCAGTCAGCTTTGCATTTAGCTTTGGGGATGAACACTGGGAATTGACTCAGTCAGTGCTGGAGCTGAATATTTGCTGTTGTCTCTCCTTCTGTTGTCTTGTGGACTAAGTTGTACTCAAAAGTTCAGGGGATCATTTTGTTCTTAATTCTGTATTTTCTATAATGGTCTAATGCAGAAAGTCTCTCTGCCTGGAAGTTCAGCCAATTAACTTTCTGTGAACTCTCCTGCTAAATTTTCCTCTATTTCCATCACTGTAAATCAGGAGCAGCTTTACTGGCCCTCAGTCTGAAGTCTCTTCATGTGATTGAAAGTGGAGAGTTTGAAAAGCAGTCTGCAAAAGGTTTTGTGGCAGAAAATCTCTTAAGAGAAGGCGCTTTTAGTCCTCCTGTGCTGATGCTGTGTCAAGCAGTAGCCTGTGTGTTGTGGGACAAGGACAGGTACCCAGTTAATTTACACCTCAGAGTCTCCTGTGGATGGGATGCCTCCCCCTGGCTCAGCTTTTTGGTTCATCAGGTCCAGTTTAAACCCTGATGCTCTGGCACACCTGCATTCCCCAAATCCCTGCCTGCCTGCAGCACAAAAAGGCACTGAAAGCCTCAGGCTGGTGAAAACCTATTGATGAGCATTTGGACATGGAGCCAGAGGAGCTCCATGAGATGTCCAGAGCAGTTCTGTGGCTGTGGTGGGTTTGAATCAAGTTCAGTAAGGCACACTGGGCTCTCAGCTCATCAGTCATGTCTGAGGAAGGGACTGCAGTTGTTACAGCTGTGCTGTCCAGGCTCTGCTATGGAATCATTCTCAAGACAGGTTCATAATCAATTTTTTTATGTAAGAGTGAAACCAATTTTTTTCTTACTGGACCAGACTGAAAGATCTGTGGATCTTATCCAGCCGATTTATTCATTTCAAGCCATTCTGGATTATGTCAGCTTTATTGAACTATAACCATTAAAGAAAATAAAAGGCTCTTCTTAGAGCCCAAAATCTTTTCATTAGAGTATTGGAGAATAGGTGGGAAGGGCTTGGAATGAATTTCCTTTCTAGTCCATGGTTCAGGTGTTTGCAAGAAATGATTTGTGGATGGATCCAGATTTCTGAGGGTGTTTGGCCAGGAGAAGAGGCAACAACACCCTCTGAACAGCATAATGAAAATAAGGCATTTAATTTTTCAGTATTTTCATTAAGTGAAGCCTGCCAGTTCTAGCCATATGTGCCATTACTGTTTTAATCATATAAATGATACATGCACAGGAATGATACACAACTCATGTACTTGGAATTACTGAGTATTCTTTATGCCACTTCTGTGAAAAATAGCCTTTTAAAAATAATCTTTTAGAGCTCTGAATAAAGAATTGCATTCCTTAGTGTTGAACTGGGGGTTTTAGGCACTGTGACTTGTAGCATGAGCCTTGTGTTAAGGACTGGAGAAATGATGGGCAAAAAGTCTGTGGAGAGGAGGCTGACAAAGAAAAGACTCATTTTCTTTGTGAAACCAAATCTGCCAAGAATGTCTCCTATTGAGCATATTTTTCTTAACTTTAAAATTCAGTTGCCTCTTTCATTCTGTGCAGAATTGAGCTCTTGAGATAAATGAATTGCAGATAAGGCCAATTCCTTTGGGTACAGTGTTCCTCCAGTGCCTTTATACTGGGCCCAGTTCTGGTTTGTGTATACTGGGACCCAGTGCAAGCTGTCCCAGCAAGGAGGTGTTTCTGGATGTGTCTGGAAGGGTGTTGGATGCAAACTGACTGTGGCAGCGTGGCCCTGCAGCCCGTGCCTGACAATAAAAAGGCCAGGAGGTGCAGAAACACTTTTGCAGTCTCATTAAGGGCTGGCACAAATCCCATCCCTGAAACCATCCCATGCAGAACTCGTGTGGTCGTGACTTAAATTGCCAAGAGGACAAAGGAAAAGAAAAAAACCACAGTGCAGTTGCAGCTATTTTTTTTTTCAAAGAGTACTGGCTAGAGATCTTATTGCAAGAACTTTAAAAATGGTAAATTCTGGATGAAGTGCTCTGTTTGAGACTGTTTATTTAAATTTTGTGTCTTTGTAGCAAATGTGGTTGTGTGTAACACACACACAGACACACACACACACACACGTGTGTTCACCTCACAGACATGCTGTAAGAGCTGCTTATCAAATCCATGAAGGCTTTTTAGTCACCCATGAGACACCTCCCCGTACCCAGCCATGATTTTCTAATTCCAGTTACACAAAAAACATTTTGGGGATGTGGAAAGCAAACTTTTGTTTTGTTCCAACCCATTGAAGAATTGCTCTAACACACTTTTCATCATTTATCTCCTCATTTATATTCAGCTGCTGTTCTGGGATTTGCCAGACTCAAAAGGTTTTTCATTTTACTATTTCTCTCCTTGTTTAAAGAAAAAAAAAGATGTAGTAGTTGGTTGCACTTAATAATTGTCTGGAGGTGAAGTCATGGCTGCCTTAAAATTGATAGAAGAGCATTCATTGACTGTAATTAAACTGAGATTTCCTTTTGAAATCTGTTTTTAATTACAAAAACAAACCTTTCCCTTTCTTTTTCACTTTGCTTTCTCTTCTGTACTCGATGTTTCATCCCTGCTCACTTGCATGGTGTTCAAATGCTCTTAGTTGTGATTTGTAGTAAGAGCAAGAAACTTGATTTCTCTTGAATGATCAATTCATAGGAGCCACAAGGATCATCCAGCCCAACTCCTGGCCCTGCACAGACATAATTCCACCCTGTGCATCCTGGGGGATGTTGTCCCAAAACTCCTGGAGCTTCCTGGGGCTGTGCCCATTCTCTGAAGAGCTTGGTCAGTGCCCAGCACCCTGTGGGGGAAGAACCTTTTCCTAATATCCACCCTAAACCTCTGACACAACTTTGGGTCCAGTCCCTGGTCCCCAGAGAGGAGGGGTCAGTGCCTTTCCCTTCCCCTGCTGAGGAAGTTGTAGGTTCCTGTGAGGTCTCCCCCCAGTCTCTTCTCCAGGTGAAGAAGCCAAGTGACCTCAGCTGCTCCTTTGGCTTTCCCTCCAGACCCTTCATTCTTTTCATAGCCCTGAATGTTCAGCTTTCCTCGCTAATTCTTGTGCCTTTTGAAGAGGGGAAATAGCCCTTCAAAAATGGCTTTTGTTGCTGGCAGCAAGAAGAACTTGCTGAATGTCTGTAAAATGCACATAGGTTGCCTGTTCATCCCTGGAGTTGTTACTGAGAGGAGCTGCAGTCCTGACTGACGACATCAAGAGTGCATGGAAGCCTTTAAGATCCCACCCTAAACATCTCACTGAGCACTCAATTGTCCTACTGAAATTAAAAATGAATTTAGCACACACTGGAAGTTCTGATGCAGTTGGTGAAGTTGAAGCCTGTTTTAGATATACCCAGTCCTGCTTCCCCAAAAAAAGCCTTTTGGTGCCTTCTCTGAAGAGCTGGTTCTGGCCACCATGGCCACCAGGTATTTGAGGAAAGCTGAGAGCAGTGTTTCCTAAATCTGCACACTGTAAATAAGCCCAGTGAATGCTTTAGCCAGCATTGTTGTGTGGCAAGCCCTGAGTTTGTGGGGCCTTTGTGGAGAGGGAATTGGATGTACAAGTTCCTCCATTGTTAGGTAACCTCAGCAACCAGCTCCTCTGACAGTGAACATGAAAGGGGCTCGTGTCTCTAGACATTGCCTTGCTGCAGTTGCGTTTCTATAACAACTTGAGGAGTCATTAATAAATTTGAAACACAGCTTCTCCCCCAAAGCGTTTCTTCTTGCTGCAGAATGGGGGCTCGTGCTGGATTTCAAAGAGAGCATCATGTCTACAATTTATTTTCAGAGTAAAATATATTTCTTTTTGAATCAGAATTGGGCCGATACACTGAATTAAAAAACCCCTGATGGCTCTGAAATTTGTCCAGTGGGTTGCTTGCTTAAACAAGCAATTATTTCTAACATTCTGTAAATTATTAACTCCTTTAAGATATGAAAACATTTATCAGTTGAACTGTTTTTGTACTGTTTTCCCTTCTTATGTTATTTTTCTGCTTCTCTTGTATCTGGAGATTCAAAAATAACTGAACATCTTGCAGGTTTATGCCCACTTATTTTTATTTTTAGATTTTTGTATTGCTCACCTCTTAGGATTTTTCAAAGATTGCTTCTGAGAAAATTCATTAATGATGCTTTTTTGAGATGCGTATTTCATGGGATTATAAAAAGCAGCTTCTGAGCCCATTTCTTACAACCAATTTGTTCTTGGGGCTGTCAGTTAATTTGTCTGTTCCTCGGTTTCTGAAATAAAACTGAGCTTATCTTGTAATGAGGTGTTTGACAACTGTTACATAGCTAAGGAGAATGAGAAAGTGTAGTCACAGAAAGAGCTTTAGTAACTCTACTAACCTTGTGCATAATATAAATATGCTACATTTTTTTCAAAGGGTGTACCTCTATGACTGCCATCCTTGGGAGGAAAAAAAAAGCCAGCATGTAGAAAATGGTTTTCTAGGTTTTATTTGTTACATTGCCACCTGTAATCTCCCCAAACAACTATCATTAAGCTAAGTGCTCAAAGAATTTATGTATATTGCAGCATCTCCTTGTTTGTGGTTTGACTTAATAATGCTACATCTGTTCACTGGTTATCATTTACAGAAGGACCTGATTTAGGGCTCTAATAAATATTGCCAGTGCTCACACTAACCTGACTCCCAGTTAAACTTATTCTTCCAATTTAATTTTTGAGATAGTAGATCTCATTGCTGGTGCATAGGCAGCAGTGGCAGAACTTCCTTGGTGCAAATGGAATGTTCTGAAGAGCCTGTGATTATGACAGAGGCTTGATCAACATTTATTTCCTGGAAGAGTTACTGTGGCTTCCTTGGTGGAGGGCTGGTGAAGTGATTTACCTTCTGTTGGAATGTGCCGAGCGCAGCATCGTAAAACCAGATAGGACAGTTAATCTAAAAGTCCATTGTGGAATAACAAATGTTGTTATTATTATGGCCTGTGCAGAGCAGCCCAGTGTGTTCCTAGAGAGCAGCCTGGATGATTCACGTGGTCCTTGTTTCCATTCTGGCTGTCCAGGATGAGTAATGATGTGCTGGCCAGAACATGGGATTTTAACAGCTCCTCCTCCCCATGAAAATCTGGTGTTCCACACCAGCTCTATCTGCTGGTATTTAAATGTCTCAAATCTCTGCTTTCAGAGGACAAAAATACACAGGCGTTGCTGAGTGGAGTTGAGAGGAGCTCTGCTAATACTTACTTCTCTTACTTCATTCAGGCTCTTTGCTGAAATCAGCTCAGGATGCAGATCTCAGCTCAGTCCAGTTGCATCTCTGTTGAATATAAAACACTGACTTGGAGCTGTCTCTTGTTTGCCCTATAATTTTCAGCCATTGACTCTGTTCTATGATGCCCTCAGGAGGTTATTAAGAAAGTAACTCATTATGGGAATCCAAAGTGTAGCGATAATCACTCGCCATAAACTGCATAATGGAAGAGTTTTATAGATTGTTAAAGCTCATTTTAACATTCTTTATTTCGTCTTCTGCTTTGGGTTAATGCAAAGACATTGCAGACAAAGAAGGGGTGATTGCTGCTGGATTCCTGATCTTGGATCAGGGTGGATGGGAGTCGATGAACAGAAGCAGATGGTTCCTATTGGGCAAACAGGGTCAGGGAAATCAAATTAGTGTGTATTTGTACTCATTTTTTTGCAAATAGTAAGAGCACCAGTCATGATTTCAAGGCCTCTGGTGTGCTTTTACCAGATGCTTCCAAATGAGAAAATCTTCCTTTTTCTGGCAGTGGGATTAATGCACAGTGCCTGCCCAGCACACTCTGTGTACTCCACAGTTAAAAACATTACAAGAATAGAAAATACTGATAATAAAACCATTTTAACATAAGTGCACTGTCCCTCACTGTGATATTGAAAAGGCTTGAGGTGGTTGACTAAAAATACAATACTTGGTGTACAAACATGCAAAGAACTGAAAACCACAAAGATTGGGTGGGGAGCAGAAGGAGAAGGAGAAGGATGTTCCTTGTCATTTGGGGAGAAAAGTGACAAAAATACGGGAGTCACCAATCTCTATTGAAAGATGTGATTTTGTAGATTTATTTCTTGTTTAACTTGTAGGGATAAGAAGTTTTGGTTTTCTTGGTTTTTATGGTATTTCATTTAAATGTCATTACAGTGGAGTTTAGTTATGGGTGAGGTCTTGAGACTGATGAAAATACAAAACAATTTTGCTTCTCACTGCTCAGAATTACACCTTAAATGTTAAAAGACTGTAGACAGGTAGAAAAACAATGAGAATTTAAGGAATTTATTGTTTTTTGTCATATCCACAAGCTAATCTTAGCAGAGGTTGGTGATGGCAAAGTTGTTGCAGAGGTTTTTGATTTAGCTTTGTTCAGGGAGGGTTGAGTCCCTGGTCCTGCAAGGTGAGAGACAATGTAAGACAATATGCAAGGAGAGTTGTTTGCTTTTATTTTTATCATATGGGTAATGTAGCCTGACATCCTGATTGATGGGGCAGAGCTGCTGGGGACCTTGGAAGGAGGGAAAGGTGAGAAAATAAATACTGGATGTCACAGAGATGAAGGAGCAGCAGCAGAAAGAGTGCTGAGATCTGGCTGCAAGTGCCCCTTACCCGGACTGGGGGTTTCCCAAGCCTGTATGGATATGAGCAAGGGAAATTGCAACACTTGGACTGAAAAAAAAAAAATAATAAAGAGAAAAATGATGTGCAGATTAAGAGGTCATCTCCCAGGATAGCAAGGGGGTGCCTGGAAGGGGAAAGAAGATGTAGCAGTAGCTTTTGTTCTCTCCAAATAATACCTAGACAGAAAGCATGGCAGCCCTGTTCTCCTCACTGCAGTTAAATCCTCAAGGGAGTTGCAGTCCTCATTAAAACATCAAAACAATTTGTTAATTAGCTTGTCCATTCAAAAGTGCATACATGGAAATAATTGGAATACCTGGAATTTGAGGTTCTGTGGAGAAGCAGATTTAGAATTTTATGTCTAAGTATGAGCAAGCAGTAAACTGGATGCTGTTTTGAGCAAAACCATTGGAGAACTAGGAAAAATACGGATGAAGTTGATAAAACAATTCTCAAGTAGTTCATTTAAGTGGAAAAGTTACCCCAGGGACAGGATGGATCTTAGTTTTCCTCGCTGTCAAGTGCGTGCTCCCTTTTGTTACCTGCAGCAGGGTCTGTCCTCACATTATTTTTCTCCTTTTAATATTTTATTATTTAGCTGCTAACAATTATTTTGATCTCCATTTTTTTCCCCACCTTGTCAGTTTGAGAAAATTAATCAAACGCCTGACAGTGACCAGCACTATTAATCTTTTGTGCTTCATGTGGACTTTTTTTGTATCTTCTTTTCTGAAGCTAAATCGTGTTTAGCTTCAGACCCGTGTGGCTGACACATTCCCTCTCCAGAAGGATTCTTTATTTTGGAAGTCCACCGAGACTTTCAAATAAATTGAGTTGACCTGTGCAGCTCAGTGTTTGTCTCCTGCCTGACCCTCCCCTCGTGCAGCCAGCAGACAGATTGGAATGAATATGATTATGCAGGCAAGCAAATCCTCTGGTTATAACTGCTTTTAATTGCTGTTGCTTGACACTGGAAAGTGCCAATTCTCTATTTTTCTTCCAGAAATATTTTTCTCTACAGGAACTTTTGTTTGAAACGGTGATCTGAGTTGTTGAGTGACTACGCCATGACTAGATGCTGGCTGCTATAATTAGTAGCTAATTACAAGCTTTGATTGCATGTCTAACACCCCGTTTATTCAGAAACAAATGCACCTTTTCTGTGGCTCAGGTGAAATGAGTAGCTCAGTGTTTTGTTATTCTGCCCTGTGATCATCCCCCCTGCACCAGGAGTTTTCCCTTTCATGTGCTGTGGTAGGAAATCTGTCTCTGTCAGCAGCATTCCCCTCTCTGCATACCCAAGGATGTGTCTCTGTTTTATCAGGTGCTTCAGAATTAGCCCGTGGAGTGGGGGAAGTCTCAGAGGAGGAATTTGTCCAGCCATTTGGGTCAGGAATCTCTTCCCTGGGCAGGGTTTTCAATCCAGCTATCACAACATCAATGCAGACTGGAAGCTGCAGCGTGCTGGAGACAAGGGGAATGTTTGTTAATACACTTTGCCTGTGCAAGCTGCAGATAACAAACAACAATAACGATGCTGTGTCTGATACACAGCTGCCAGTAAACTGCTGTTTTGTTTAAAAAAGATGATCTAGATAACTCCTCACAGAAAAGCACGAGGACTTTAATTTTAAAATTGATGCATGTCCTATCATCCTTAGATTTGAACCACTAGTTAAATACCTGTAATTTTTTTTGTCTGTGTCACGCCTGATAGTGGTACTTGCAGGACAGTTTTTATATATGAAATTTAGGAAACAGTCATTTTAATGAAAAAAAAAAATTCTTCACTATAATAAGATACAGTTTTGTTCTTTCTCTGTATAGACAATGCTGAATTATTTTTCCTTTCAAGCAGCCTCCTCTGAAGTAGAAGAAAATGTTAAGTGCTTCAGATAGCTAGAGCAAAGGCAAAGGTTGGATGGAAATCTCTGCCTTGCTGCTGCCGCCAGCGCTGACAGTGGTTCTGATATTTCCCTGGCACTTTGTTTACCAGATGGAAATATTTCATCCCTGATACCTTTTTTTTCTGTTAGTCACAAAGAGGAGAATTGGACTTCATCCCTTTTAATCATGGTTAGTAGAACTAATGCAAGGAGAGTCATGTGGTGGTGCTGAGAAGGCTGGTAAAGTTAGCACTTATTTTTTGAAGAAAAATGAACTTATATATGTGAAAATGAAACTTCTTTCTCACCTTATCTTAATGTTTAATCATAGATGTTGCAGCTCCCATTTTCCCTGTCTGGAGCTTAAGGTTTTGATATGATAACTCACACTGTTCTACAGACTTGAAAGCTCAAGGAAATGCCTGTAAGCACATATTAATGATACAGTTTTTCTGGATTAAATTCACTTACATCATTCTGAAAAGAGGAGATGGGTTTGAATTGCTAAATCTGCTCGGTTTGTCTCTGGTGCAATGTCTTCTTTATGCCTCAGAGAGAGGGAAAGGGGGAGATGTGGCTTTATTTGAACTAAAATTACTATCTAGGAAAACAGGGGTGCTTGGAGTTTTCCTGTGAAGAGGAGCAGACAATTTTACTGAAATAACTTGACTGGTACAGGGCACAAAGTTTGAAGACTTAAATAGTTGAATACTGAATTTAAAATGTTCATTTACCCTGTGTATGTTTTTGTCCTAAGCATTGTCTTGAGGTTTTTTTAAGCATTTGAATAAAGAAAGTGCTCACGAAGACCTTACCATCATCCTTAAGAGTGAGTGCATCCTCCTAATCACCACCCAGAGAGCCCCATCAGCAACATTCAGAATGGTCACAGCACAAATCCCAGGGATATTTAAAGCCCTGACTCTGCTGGTTCCACATTTTATTTTATATTCCTTGTAAGCATGATTGTTGTGAGAAGAGAAGCAGAACCTTGTGGAACATCAGCTCTGGATCCTTCCATCTGTCCCAGAATGGGAGTAGAGATGCTGCTTTCCAAGTTATTGGACCACCAAATGTGCCTCAGTCATGCTGTCCCTGATGGAAACCCTTCCAAGCAGGGAGCTGCCTTTGTTCCCACTTCCAGTGAGGCAATTTGTGTCAATTGGGGTTATTTTCAGCCTGGTGAGGTATTAGCTGTAATCTGGGTGAAAGCCATTTAACTTTGGAACCAGTATTGGGAGAACAGGATTTATTTGACTGGGAACCATCGTTATGTTCAGCATTTGTGGAGTAAAATAAACCTAGCAAATGCTGGTTATCTTTATTTCTTGCCACTGTGTTACAAACAGTGGTGCTCTCAGCACTGCACGTATTTGAAAGTTCAAAGGCTGTTTCACATTAAACAGCTTCATTCTCTGAAAATGTATTCTTGTACCATTACTGGAATCTCAGACCTCCCTGCTTGGTCATAAGTCCTCTAAGCTTCCATCACCTCTTTGCAACGATGCTTTTAATGAGACTCTGCAGTTCACATCTGGCTTTTACTACTGTGGATGTGTGACAGAATACAAAGGGTTCCTTGTTTAAAAATGAAGTCCTGAGGCTTGTAAGAAAGCAGCAGGAGTTGAAAGTGACTCTAAACAAAATCCATTTTAAATGGATTTAAATCTGTAAGAGTGTTTCTTGTATATCAAAGGCTTCCATTTCTTGTTTATGATAGGTAAAAACTGTATAGGCCATTGCTCAGTATTGTTTTGCCCTTATTTGACCGTATTAATGCTTGGTTACTTTAGGGTAGCATCTATATTCCATAAATCTATTTATCTTTATCCACAAAGAGCCAGTGGATATGCATTCTCTGTTCAGGAAAGCATCTCTGTGTTTACACAGCACCAGATTTTGTTGTCCTTTGATGACAGATAATGGATAATATTTGCAGAGGGAACAGAGCAGCCTCCTGTCCTGTGGGCAGACCCCTTGGAAAAGGGCTGTGCCCACTGGAAAGCTCCCAGGCACTGCCAGTCAGCAGGCAGAGAGGGGCAGCTCCAGAAGGGGTTTCCTGGCTGATGGATCCAAGCAGTTGGAAGAGCCCTTTGCTAATCCTGCAAGCCAAAACCTCTCGTGTTTTGGAAAGGGGTTTGAAGGAGCAGTTTTTCATCTGGCAGCGATGTCTGTGGAATGACCTCGGCGGTGCTCAGAGCTGTGAGGAGTGTCAAGATCTCTAGTGCTGCTCAGCAGAAGGTGCCTGCACAAAGCCCCCCTTGCGAAGTGCAGAAATACATCAACTCCAGGTATGGTAATCTTGCAGAATTCCATCGTGTGGTGTGGCAGGTATCTGGGGCAGCCAGGGCAGTCAGGAGGCCTGGCGTGGCTGTGGGATTGCTTTGTGTGGTCTGTCTTGGTGAGTTCTTTTGGCTTTGTTGTGTTGTTGTTTTTCACCTCCTACCACTCTTTTCTGGTTTGTTTGAACTCATTCAGGATAGGGACAGTTTCTCACTGTTGTGTGCTCTCAGCTGTGTTAACTTGGAATTTCCCCCACACTCTGTTGCTATTTTTTTTAGCTAATTTAGCCACTCTGCTCCTGGTACCTGAGCTAACATAACACAAAGTGTGTGGGAAGTGCTGGAAATGGCAATTTGCTGTGCCATGTAGGCACCTTGCTTGCTTTTGTACAGTTTCTTACAGCTGAGACCTCTAAATGATACCATATTTTTGCAGGTTTCATACAGGCTGATTAGGATAAACTCAGGTTATGTCTTTTTGTACTTCCCTTTGGTCTCTAATTTGGCTTACTTCTCATCATTACTTAGCTCATACAAAGAAATAAAAAGTGATTGAAATTAATGCCATGTGTAAAGCCATGGGAATATGGTATTAAACAGATGATACTTCAGGGAAAGTAGAAAACTTGTTATTGTGAACTTGTGTACAGTCCTACTCAGAGTACACTGAAAAGCATAAATGATCAAGCTAAGCCCAGCCCAAGGTCTGAAGAAAATAACTTTTTAAAAAAATTATTTTAAGGAATACTGATGTTAACCTCCTCAAGGATTTAATAAAAAAGGTTCATCTCTGGAGCAGATAATCTCTGGTAGATTCAGTAATAAGGGAAAAAAGCAACCTTTTGATTGGGCCACATATGTTTAGATTAAGATAATTCCTGAAGTTGGAAATAAAAAAATAGTGGAGGGGAGAAAATGCTGTGACAAAGTGTATGTACCTTCACAGATGGTTTTAGTTACAAGGTGGCCTCCAGAGCTCTTCTGCCACTGCTGTGGGTGCCAGGAGCCCTGGGTCTCTCTTGGCTCGCTCTGCTGAGCTGAAGCCTTTGCTTTGTTTGCAGCGTGGGGCTGAAAGGGCCCTGGTTGCTGCTGGCATTCAGAGGAACATCTGTGAGGGAGCTGATGGGATTTCTGGGGCAGGTGAGATGCACTGCACTTGCACAGACTTCAAAATCCATCTCAAGCATAATAAACTGCTCTCTGTGATTCAGTGCAGAGCAATGAAGAAGCAATTTGTAGACAGACTTGGACAAAGCCTTGAACAGCTGAGCTTCACTGCAAAATTTCTGTGCTTCTGTTTTTCACCTGCAGACCACTGATGGGCAGAATTTGTAGGTCAGGGTGTGAGTTTTGCTTGGCAGCTTGTTCCTGGTGTGCTTGGCTGGGCTTTGGCCCCACCATCCAGCCTGACCTTGGCAGGGCTGGCAGCCTCCAACCCAGCCCCATCTGTGAGGGAAAGCTCTGGGAAGTCTCTCTGTGCCCACAAATGCTTACTCTGCTCATCCCTACTTTGCTGATATGTGACAGATGAAGTCCTGCAATTTTGTTTTCTTGGAAATGACATCGTATTTCCTTTTTCCTCCTTACTTGCTTTTTGTGTTCCTTGCCAGGAACAGAAATTCAGAAGACTTGGTTTTCTAGAGCCAAAGCAATCCCTGTGGTTTGGCATCTGAGTCTATTCCAAAGCAAGAAAGGTCTGCTCTCCCCTTTGGGTTTGGTCAGAATATTACAAGATCTTTCAATGCAGACAGAGGGAAACATTGTAAGAACAGTAAATTGGAGCAGATTTTTACAAATGCCATTGCCCTATTCTTCTGGTGCAAGTATGGATTTTATTATGCAAATATTTTTTTCTGTAATAAATGTCAGAGATTTCCAGTATGTATTAAATTTTGTCCTGTATTGGTATATTTATCAGGCAGCATGAGGTGCCAAGGAAACATTTCCATCCTTTGTGGTATCTCTGTTCCTGTTGTGCCATATTCTGTAGCACTGGTGTTCTCGGGGCCTTTGGTGGCACATACACTTTGTACAAAATATTGCTCACTGTGAGTGAGGTTAGTGGAATCTGTCCTTAAAATTCAAGATAAGGAGTTTCAGCACCTCCAAGTCCTGAATAGTAGCTTTTGTAGCGCACAGCATGATGAGAAATGGAGCCGAGCAATTGAATGCAGGAAAGATCACCAAGGTCTAAGGGAAACAAATACAAGAAAAAATACTGTGCTGAACAAGCAGAAGCCTTTGCATTGAACAGGCACCAGAAACTTTATCTTCTGGGGGCAGATTGTGTGATCTTTGACTGGTTATCTGCTCCAGTAGCAGAGAATACTCCGGCCAGGAACGTTTCTTTTCCCTCCGTTCATTCTCTCATTATGTGGCCTGATTTTTGCCTGTTTAACCTTTCATGCTCACACAAGGTTAGAGCTTCGAGGTTATTTTTTTTTTTTTTTGCTGTTCTCACAAAAGCTGAGGCATGAGGGAGGTGCAGAATGCAGCTTCATCTGCTGCAGCTCCTCAGTACATCCAAGCTGCCGCAGAGGCACCGGAACTTCAGGGCTGGGTGCCAAATAGTTTTTGTCTGCCTCTCGTCTCTCAGGGCTGAGTTACAGGCATCAGTACACTCGTGGTTTTTAAATGACAGACCCTGAGCACCTCATCTGCAAGCACGTGGCAGCTCCGTTGTATAAACTGGGTCAGAAGTGAGAGAAACTGAGGCACATTGCTGTTCAGTGTTTGTGGATGTATGACTTGGTGAGAAGAGCAATAATTAAGCCAAATTTCCCTTTCTTAAGTTATTTTTATAACTCCTGTGTGCTGGTTTATGCAGGATTTAGCCCTTGCTAGCAAAGGGTATCTATTTTGATGGTACCTTCCCCTTCCTGAAGGACAAGTAGCTCCTGCAGCTTGGATTTTCAGAAATGCTGGCACCTAAGTCATCTGGGAACTCATCTGGCATGTCTGAGCGTGACAATGTTGAAAATGAGACTTTTGGGTTGTAAAATGCCATTCACAGCCTTCAGAGTGAAGTCACAGGACGGGTCAGGCCGGAAGGGACCACAGTGGGTCACTGGTGCCACCTCCCTGTTCACACAGGGTTGTCCCAGAGCATAGGGCACAGGATTGTGCCCAGATGGCTCTGCAATATTTCCAATGAGGGACACTTCACACCCTCTCTGGGCAAACTGTTGTTTTCAGCCCTAGAAAAGTGGTTTTTCATTTACTGGTGCTGTGGCAGTGGTAAATAATCAAGTGTTCAGTGCTTTGGTTGGAGTCAAGTGCAGTGGGGCATAAATGAGACCTTAAACCAAACCTGTCCAAAGCTAAAAGCTGAAATACAGTTCCTCCCCCTCCAGATTAATGGCACCATAAATTGAAACAAACCTGCAGTGTGCATCCAGGTCAGGGCTTCTTTACTCCTTCTGTCTTCAGTCTGAGCCAAATACTCTTAAAGTCTTCCCATTGCTACTTTGGGAATAGATCAGGCTCTAATTGTCCCTGGAATGAAAAGTTGACCTCTTGACTGATTATTTTTCTTTTACTGAATTAATTTATTTTTGTGTTTGAACAGAGAAGAAACCTTGGATGCCACTGAAGTTGACTCTGTTAAATAAGGCGAACTGATATTTTAAAATAACAGTGATGATGCTTCTCTTGCTCTGGGTTTTGATGTCCCCTGTAGGAACATTCTGGCACCATCATGAGTGAAAATCAGTAGAGTCTTCCCATTAACCCCTAACCAAGGTCATACAAAAGCTAAATACAACAGAATATATTAGAAATAAATAGAATTTTATATGAAGCTTAATAAGGCTGAGCTATACCTTCAGGTATTTTTCTTTAATCTGTTCTATAGCGGCTTGATAGAACTATTGGGTACAAAGAAACTAAAATTTTTTTGTCTATTCCAGCCAACGTTTTTGCAAAAATGAAGCATCCTAGATTGGGATTTTTGGTGAACCCTGACAGCATGAAAAACTTGTGTGAATGCATGTATAGCTTTTATTAATTAAGAAAATTTTGGGTAATTATAAGTTAGCCTTAGAAAAACACTCAAGATGAAATGTTTTATGATTTACAGACTTCTGTTGTGACTGGGTGACATCTTAATACTTTAGGTAATACTGTTTTCACTGAGAATTCCAGTAACCTGTGACCCATACGTGTCTTTTCTGAATTTTTATATCCAAGGAGGATTTAGAGGTCACCCACTTCCTTGGAATGTCTTCTCTTCAGCTAAATCACAAGCATTGTTCTCTGAAAAGAACAGGAGCAGTAATGAGATGCTGCCTTCTTTCCAAAGAAATATGGAGCCTGGAAAGAAACTCTGTAGGGAAACCAAATGCAACCATCTAATATTTTATGAAGAATTATTTTTCCTCCAGGGTTACTATTTCATGTTTTTATTCTAATAGATCTTGTTAAACAATGAGGCAGGTAACTCTGTCCTTACTTTTAATGACTGCTTTCAAAAAAGTGCAGCTGTTCATCAAGTTAACTGCTTAATTATAGTTCCCTAGGCTATTTACAAATATGCCCAGGAACAGTCTATCAGAATAGAGATTAATTGAAGTCTTTTTCTTGTCTGGGGAAAATTTGAAGTAATTTTGTTGTCTGGAGAGAGTTTCAGAAAGTTTTCTCGATTTTTCCCTGGTTTTATGAGCGGGCTCACAGGTGAGGTGTCAGGGATTGTGTTGGGGTTGTCATGTGTGACAACTTTTTTTTTTCCCAGCTCTAGACAGTCTGTCACTGTTTCTAAAACTGTACCTTTGTTGAGGAGCTGATCCCAAGTCTGTATCTCAGACTTTCAATCAGCTCATGGCTGTGTGTTGGCTTCCTGCTGTGACTCAGAGCACCAAAAGAGCTTCCACTTCAGTGATCAACAGGCTCTGATAATAAGGCAGAATGAAGAGACTGTGATTTTTCTTTGAACACCTAGCGAAAGTTGCTTCATTAAACCACCATCAGTGCGAAAAATATCTGTTCAAATAGGCAGTGCCTACCTGCTAAGAGGTTGGCATCCTGAACAATGTTTTATATTTGATGTATATTCTGCTTTTCATCAGCGCCTGTGGGCTTTTTGAAGTGTTTATGAACTTCTTTGCCTCTCTCCTTGTGCAAGTGCATTAACCTGCAGGCTGGAGTTCCTCAGTCATTACATCACGTGCCAGTAGCCTTAGAGAAAACTGAAAGAGAACTTAAAAAATATTATTCTCCTCTTTTGGTAGTGTATGAAGGTCCTGATCGTGCTCAGGCTCCTGTTTTGCTGAGCAATGTAAAGCTACATAACAGGAAGATAATTTATTTCCCAGATACAATAATAAGATAAATATAAACTTAACAATAACAGGTGGAGGCAGCAGATTGAGAGAGCACAAGTTAATGATGATGTGGCTATAATTAAAGCATTAGCACTGGTGATTTTACAACAGCTGCTTCGTTGTCTGGAACAACCTCTTCAGCTAAAGTAACAATGATATAGGTGAGAATGTAGCTTCTAATAAAAAGACCTCCAAAAGGCATTGCCATCTTGGCATTAATGTCATCTCATCTTACTATTTTTATGCACTGATTCATGATTTTGGATTTGGAATTACTGGACCTCTTCAAAATCTGGTTCAGAAGATGGATCTTATCATCATCACAGGGCATTTGATGTTGTAGTGAGATGAGGATTTGCTCCTCACCCAGGTTACTTTTGACTTGAATTTTTTAAAAATTACTTTAAAAAGTGATTAGTTACTTGCTCTTTGGAGGCAAATTTTATTAAGATTTAAATAATTATTTTAAGAATTGTCCATTCTCAGCCACATTCTTAGAGTCTGTCATTGTAAAAATTGATGGAAAGCCCATATCTGTGGAACCCTCATATACAAGAAGTGAAGGTGATGCTAAAAGACAGACATCCACTTCATTTCTTGAAAAGCTTGGAGGTATGAGGCCTGATAGGGAAGAAAACCAAGCTCAATAATACAGTGACAAATGTCCCTACAGGTATATTCCAGCACCTCAGTTTTGGCCAGAATTATGTCACTTAAGAGGGGCTGTTTTCCATTGAAGTAAATCAACCAAAGAAAGTTAAGGCTGTTACGGACATAAAAACAGGAGCAGCTCTGAGGGAAGTTCCCCCCCCTCTTTGACAGAGACTGATGTTAACTGGATTTTCTTTCTGATCACACAAAAACCACAATAATGTTTTAGTTTAGATTTCAGAAAGTAACAGGTGTGGAAGGAGGAGCACTGGACATAAGAGAGGTGAGGTCTGTGGTGCTCTTTCACTGCTGTGGTTCTCTCTGAAAATACCTGGCATAAAGTTAGGACATATAAAAAGTGTATTAGTGTGGTCCTTGCCCTCATTAAGGTCCTTCTGTGAAGCTGATATCTTGCCTTTAAGAAGGCAAGGGATCTTTGAGTGTGAAAAGCACAGAATCTTGTAAAAGCTGGGAGTCTGCTCCCAGCAGGAGGGAAACGCTTCAGTCCTCAACCCGTGGATTTGTGTGTAATAAATGATTGGAACAAACACATTGGGAGTAACTGAAGTATTCATCATATCCCATCCTAAAATAGTGACAACTACCAACCTGAGCAGGTGGAAAATGTCCCTGCCCGTGGCAGGGGGTTGGAGTGAGATAATCCTCAAGATTCCTCCCAACCCCAGCTGTTCTGATTCCATGGTAATTCCTGGAGCAGTGTAGGGCAGGCAGAGTTGCAATATACCCACTCCTCAGTTTTTGCTTTGCTTCCAAGCAGTGCTGCCACAGGGATGTGCTGAAGGTGAGCTGGAGAAGCTCCTGGCACCAGGCCGAGCCAGCAGAGTCAGCAAGTGCTCATTAATCATCCTGACCTGCTCAGTCCTTGCAGCTCTGCTGTGGTTTCCAGTGCTCTGAGCTGCACCTTGTCCCTCTGCAAACTGAATTAAAGGAGCAGCTGTTCACAGAGAACAATTTCCTGGGAGAAGAAATACATGAGTGTCGAAATATTTTTTTCTTCAGCACACAGTAGAAAAATAGTATATTCAGGTCAACAATTCATTGGGAGAAATTCCTTGAAAAGGCAGTCTCCTTGGCTTTGAGTGATGCAGCTTTGCGACCACTACATTCTGCAGTGCAAGTTTGCAAGACCTCAAACATGTTGTCTTTGCTCAGCACATCACATGTATTAATAATTAAAGTTGGATTTCAAGGGACAACTGGGCTTTGATATGCAACTCCTCTGCCTCCTCCCTCTTCTGTTCATTAGGAACCTTTGGAGTGAGAGAGGAAAAGGGAGAGATTTTCATTCCACTTTTGCTCTGCACAGTGAAAGGGCAGTTTTTGAACTGCAGTAACAAATTTATTTTTTCATTGGTCTTGCTGATTGGATTAGCAATACTGCTGGCTTTATTACCCCTGATTAAAGTCAGGGCACTGGGGATCTGACAAATGAATTCTGTCTGTAGTTCACCCAGCACATGCTGCTTAATCCTGTTGATTGCAAGGCTTACCAAAATTGTTTAGTCACAAAGCTGGTTCTGTAAGTCGGCGAGGAGAAAAAAAGGTAAATAAAAGATGACTCAGGAGGAAATGCGTTTGCAAATTATATAGACTTGTATAAGCTCTACTGAAAGTCCAGAAAAGCAGAGTGTTAAAAAGTTAGAGCTCTGGGAGACCTTTCAGTCCTCTGGTCTGTGCCTGTGCTGATGCTGGATTATTTTCTGTGCTGTGCATCTTTTAAACATTACAGAAGGGAGATGATGTCTGAGTACTCTGCTCATGAAAATTACTCAGTGGTGAAACAAAAATAAGAGCAGTACATATTTCACTGTTTTCTGAGTTCCTTGGATCTCGAATCTCTTAATGTGGAGGAATGTTTAAATTATTTTGCTTCCATAAACATTTTTTTCCTCTATAAGGCTGAACACAATAATGGCTCTTTACTAACAGTATTAGTGGTAGAAAAATTAGCAAGCTCCTATTTTTGGCTATAATTATCTATGGGGTTTGTGGTTTTCATTTTTCTCTAAATGCCTGATGTCTGCAGCCTGGCTCCCACCTTGTGCTGTCAAGCAGTTAGGCAGAATTTTGTGGTGATCCCTCTGCATTGCCAAGGTTTCTGCAGTGCACTGCCTGGCCTGGCCTGCCAATCCCTGCTCCTGGCTTCTCCTGCTCTTTCACTGCAAAAGAGCCTGGTTTGGTGGAGTTTTTCAGAGTTTAGTTTTGCCAGTCCTTGGGAATCATGAGAAGGAAAGACTGGTCCAGGCAGGGGCGGGAGACTAAAAGCCGCACTGAGCAGTTGGATGCTGAGAGTGCAAGTTGTGCAGCAGGGATGATGTATTCCGTGACCTCTTAAGAAAAAGCTTGCTCTTAAAATAGCTTGCCAAAGCCTAGAGGGATGGGATGAGATTCACCTTAAGAAGTGAAGTTTGGAGTCCCTGTCATTCTGCAAGTGAAGGTCATGGCTGGTCATTCCTGTGTGGAGCATGTTTGGGCTCCTGGAGTAAAAACTGGGAGATGCAGGTGGGCTTTTGAAGTCTTGGTTGTTGGCCCTGCTCAGGATTGAGAGTTGGCCTTGACTTTTCAGTATTGCTGCTTAATTCAGTACAGTAACACTGGAAATCTTCTGTTAGAAAACACTAAATGAGCTTTTGACTGTAAATGGAGGTTATATAAATGAGACGTGATAAATCAAAGCTTTTTTTTTTTTTTTTAAGGGTGTAATTTGTACTGAATAATCTTGGAATGAGTTTTGTGGATTTGGAAGCCGAATATTACAATTTCAATGTGGCAGAAATATGTTTTGGTGAGAATTAATTCCTGAGTAACAGAATTATGTTTGTCTATTCAGCCTCTCTCCTCTCCAAAGCAGCATCTGGCTTATTCTCCTTCCCAGTTTTACATTTGGATAAAGGCCGAATGAAAAACTCTGGGCTGTACTGCAGATCCCCAAGTAGTTCAGGGAACCCAGTCCTGCTGCAATCCTTCCCTAGCTCTCTGCTGGAACAGGTCCTGGGAAGTCTCTGAGTACACAAGTGGAGGGATGATGTGTTTGTCTCTCCAATCTTCTGACTTTTGGTGAGAAAGAATTCACAGATTCACAGACTCATTAAGGTTGGAAAAGACATCCAAAGATCACTGATTGCAACCTTATGTATTTACAATTTGCTGCGTAGCTTGACCAGATGTGCAGACCAAAATCCCAGTCTGGACCAAAAAAAATCCAGGAGTGCTTTAAGTGCAGCAGCTTTTCTTGATGGTTGGATTTGTGTCATGCTGTGGGGACAGGCTCTTCTCCTCTCAGTGTCCTCCCCAGGTGAGAGCTATGGAAAGCTGGTAGCAATGAGCTGCCTCTGCTTCCCCAGCAGCTCCTACCTGCTTAATAATCCTGCAATAACAAAGCAGGAGAGCTGGGAGCATCTCTACTGTTCAGGTGGGCACTGGTGTTTTCACAGCAAGGTTGTTTTCACCACTGCTTTGTTATGGTTTCCCCGTTGCTTCTCCCTGTCATGTTTGGGGGCCTTGGCTTCTGTGTTTTTGTTAATAAATTGAAAATACACAGTGGCGTTCAAATCTTGTTAAATGATGTTTGGGTTGCCTCATAAAACAAGATAATTGTGCAATCACAAAATGGTTTAAACATCTGATTTGGATTAGAAACAAAAATGCTGTGTAATTGCTCTCTGAAACTTGTAACTCACACGAAATGGATGTTATCAGACAGATGTTCTTTTATTCAGTCAGAATCTCTGGCTCTCAAGTGCCAGGATAAGTGAAACATGCTCAATTAGCTCAGTAGGCTGTGGCTGATCCTTCTGCCCAGCCTCTGGTTCCCAGGTACAGCTGAGCCTGGGCTGCAGGACAGAAAAAGTGGTAAAAGTTTGGGAGCAACACTTCTTACAACTGCCCCCAGAAAATGGAGGATTTTGTGATTATTAGGCTGTAAAATGGTATCGATATGTAAAACCACTCACACCTTGCAGTGGAGTTACTTTGATGGAAACCTCTCAACAGGACATTAAAGATTTTAAAATCTGAATTCTTTCAGGAGTTAAGCTTTAAAACCCAGCTTAATTTTTTGCTGTCCCAAAATTAAAACCACTCATATTTGTGCATGCTTTCTCTTAGGTTTCGGACCTGTTTGCATGTTCTGAAATAAATTAAGCAACATTTCCTATGAAAGGGCCACAAACCCCCCTAGTGAATTCCGCCTCTTCCACCTGTCTGAGACCAAATTCCAAAGAAACTTTAGCCTTTAAATAAGCAGTATGTGAGGGGGCTGCTGACAGCTCTGAAAGGACCATCCTGTTAAAGTACTGTTCCAGAGGCCCTGAAATCTCTCCTCTGAGAGCCTCTCAAGTGCTTGGAACTTCTCAGGCCTGTGGAGTAGGAAGTTAAAGACGATAGGAAAAAATTCTTTGCTATCTTTTGGTATTTCTGCTGCATGTTAGTGGCTTTCCCCTTGTCCTGTTACATGTCCTGTTGTTGCCAGGTATTCAGGTCTATCTTTAAGCCCAGGATGAGGCAGAAATTGCCTTTTAAAGCAGTGTGAGCAGAGATTTTGTCTGTCTATACCGAACAAAGGCCAAAACTTGGACATGAAAGGATAGTAGTAGGTTTTAAATCCAAAACTTGGTTCTTGTTGCTCTTTAATGCTGTGTTAACCAGCTAAGACTGGGATGTTTAATTTGTCTGGCTAAATTTCCCTTGAGGATTCAAATTAGACTCTTTTCCCAGCTCTCTGGTGCTGATTGCTAGCAGATTGTTCCTTCTATCCTGGTGTCACTAATGGAAGAAGAAATTAATATCCTCAAACATAAACTCTTTTTATTGCGTGGATGGGACCATATTCTCTCAAGTTCATTTTCTTTGTGGTACCTCAGCTCCTAAAGACCTCGTTCACGACTCTGAAAAAGAGAAAGGCAGAAATGGTGACTGAAGTTTGTATTACTCATCATTCTGAATAAAACACAGGCCTGAGCTGGAGATAAGAGGAGCTGGAGATGCGCAGAGGATGCACGTAGACATCTCTGCCTTCTGCAGAGAGGCTTCCAGGAATCCTTCCTCCAGGAGAACTATAAAATCCTGTTGCTGAATTAATTAATTGCTAGGAAAGGGAAGTTTAGGTCATAAAAGCAAATTAAAACCATAACCACCATACCACAGAGCACCTTCTAATTTTATCAGAAACACTGATCATACTTAGAAGCATTTATGGGATCATTTTTCAAGCAGAATTATAACAAACAGAGGAAAGAAGCCATGTGCAAGAAAGGCTTCCAAACTAATTTTAGGAGACTAAAACTATGAGCAAATCCCAAGGTGCAGCATGAGACTGTAAAGGGATTGTAACTTGTGTAGTTGACAGTCTGAGAATCCATGTGCAGTCATCCTGAAATATGGTTAAATTAACTTAAAGTTGCCTCATGACAAAAATTGATTTTTTTCCTCCTTATCAGACTTTTCTTTCCTACAGGAGAGAAAAAAAAGCCAGTATCATATTTGTTGCATTTAAAGTGTGCCTAGGCACCTTGAAATCTAGTCTGTGGATTAAAATGAACTAGGAATGGACACAAGTTTATTTCTGATCAAAACTGAACTTGCCAGCTGAAATTTTGGTGGCTTTTCAGGGGTCTGCTCTGGCTGTGCTGGACAAGGCTGTTGGAGACAG
This sequence comes from Eopsaltria australis, assembly GCA_034509425.1. Lineage (NCBI taxonomy): Eukaryota > Metazoa > Chordata > Aves > Passeriformes > Petroicidae > Eopsaltria > Eopsaltria australis. The sequence goes on along the minus strand of JAVTVJ010000330.1, from coordinate 878,431 downwards.
CTGGGGCTGTGCTGTGCAGGAATGTTGGACTCCTGGTTCTCGTTAACCTGCACAGGATCTCTGACTCAGGCAGGCAGGAGATCACGGAAATATAGCACTGCCTTGCAGGACCTGTTCAATTAAAAAAATATAAAAATAGCCTGTGCATTTGTACTGGGGTAAAGCGGGGATTTAACCTTTCCAGCAAATTCAGCTTCACCTGGCAGTGAAATTGGGCCAAATGTTAGAAATGCCCTGTCTTTGTGCCCTGTGTGACAGCTGTGAGCTGCAGGGCACTGGAGGTGGGAGCTGCAGGGTGTCTGTCCCTCGGCACCAGGGCTGGGGCTGCTTTGCTTTAACATTCCCCACTGGCACAAGATGAATTTCCTGGATGTGGAGCTCGCTGCTGGAATCAGGCTGCGGAACAGGAAGGTGGTTATGAATCTGTAGCAGCTGGAGGACTAAGATAATTTTGCAACTAATTTTTCTGAGGTTTTCAGTGCCTGATTGATTGCCTCAGAAAGAACTTAGAATTAAAGTTGAGTTTAAGCTGCTCTTCTGGTTCCTTTAACACACTGTCTTCCTTTGGGTTTAAGAGGAGCAGCTGAATTTGAACACAGAGCCTGATGTACCGAAGTTCATGTAAGTTGTTCTGAGGTTTGTGCAGTAAACTGTAAATTACGTATCAGTATTTAAAACTCTTCCATCCAGAAGCTGTTTCTAAGTTGCCAATAAGAGTAGGAAGGATCCAGGAAGTTATTTTGATAGTCGTATTGTGTGCTGTGATAAGGGAGTTGCACTAACGAGGGCTGACTGAGATTCACTGATCTCGGAAAGGGTAGAATTGGTAATTATTTCATGGGAGAGAAGATTAAACCACTTAGGGGGAAATGTTTGGTGTGGTGAGAGCAGCATTTGTGGGATCACGTTCTAGAGGAACTCAGCATCCCTCCTGGAGGGGCTTGAAAATGTGCTAAGTGGCAGAAGGGGAAAAACAAGCAGCTGGTATTTGCTAAAGCAAATAATAACAGAAATGAGATTGTAGGGCCTGGGAGGACTTGAAAGCACAAACTGTTACTGGGGTTTCTGACACTTGGGGAGAGCACGGAGAGCTCTGAATGGACTCAGTGTGTAGGTGTCTGGCAGCAGCCAGGGAAAGTGTGGAATTTGAGACTTCACTGTAGGTAAAACAGTAAAGGAAGTGTTTCAGTAAGGAGACTGAGCAGCACGGGAAAGACTGAAATGAGGGAATGTGGGATGGTGCCGAGGCTGGGGCAGCTGAATTCTCCTTCCCCTGGGAGCCCACACAGGGCTCTCAAACTCCCCCTTTCCTGCTAAAATGGAAAGATTTGTGTTGCCTTACCTCACAGGACAGCACTGATAGTAAATTACGAGATTGTCATGAAATAACATAAACTTAGGACTGGAAGAAACTCCTGGGCCACTGACAGAATTTCCAGCTAAAGCGAGCAGATGTGTCTTATTAATCCCCCTATAAACTTGTTAAGCAATAGCTCTAAAAACCTTATGTTCTAGTTATTTGTGTCTTTATTTCAGATCTTACTGTCATTAAATATTTTTTTCATTGCTACTGCTGGTAAACCATCTGGCAGTGGGTGCAGATCTCTAGTTTTTCTAAGGTTTTCTTCAATTTCTCCTGTTGGGTTTGGGGTTCCTGGTTTAGTACCAGACATAACTCCAAAGAAATAAAGAGTTGAGGGGCTAAACCACTGTTAAAGGGGTTATTTTATGACCCATGTGCAGGCAACACTCGTCTGAACTGTAGACTGAACTCTGACTGTTGAGATAGAAATTTTGCATTTTCATATGTGTTTAGTTAAAACACAGAGCAAAAAAATATTTATAGATCTTGGACTTGTCAAGTGAAGTCTCTGCTTTTTTTTCAGGAAATAAAGTCTAATAAATAAATCTGGGAAGGGCAGCAATAGGAGAGGTGAATCACAGGATATCAGGGTGGAAGGGGGACCTCGAGAACCACGTGATCCAACCTTTCATGGCAAAAGCAAGCAAAATGCTGTGGTGATAATTAACAGGAATATCAAATGTGAGCAACTGTAATGTTAAACAGGAAAGAAGAAAAAGTGATGGAGAACGTTATGTTTGACGATGGTATTTTTGGTTGCTATGACATTTCATTTAAAGGACATGCTGCTGTAGGTGAAATGCAAAATATTTAAAAAAAATGCTGTCAAAACTCTTGATTCCTTTGCACATAATTCATGGACACAAGGTACAACTTCTTATGGTGTGTTTTGCTGACTATTTATATGAACAGATTTGTGGCATTAATGAAACTTGGTTCTATATCACTTGGTTGTATCTTAAATCCAAACATATTTGTCTATGGAAAGAGGAGAGATTAGCTGTGGTAGAAGACCTTAAGTCACATTTTTCACCCCATTCAGGCTTGAGCTCAGTTCTTTCCCCTCCTTTTCTCTTTCTGGTTCAAGAGGAAACAGAAATGGCTGCTGGTCTCACCTCATTTCTCAGCCCATCTTTTAACTGGCTATTTTATGTAAGTTCATTTTTACTTGGGTTGGTGAAGGTCCCGCTCTTCTCTGATGTCATTAACTGTGTGACACTTCTTAGTACCTTCATTTCTGTAATAAATCTCAGAAATGCCAGCTGGAATGTGGGATAAAGTCCTTTTGCTGTCCTCCCGTGTTTGCATGTTTGCTTTGTGGGGACTGTAATTACGCTCTCTATTTTCTTTGCTTACAAGGTCAAGGTATGACCCCTGTTTCCACCTTGCCCTCCTGGTTGGAATTGCAGCTCCAGCAGTTAATGTGGATATTAGATATATCTGCTTCCTCTCCAACAGCTCTGAGAGTAGAGGAGTCACCTGAACACTGATATCAAGTTCTGTTGATGCCACTCTTTCTTCAGGCCACTTTGAGTCACTCTGCAGCTAAACATTTCCGTCCCAATTATTTGTATGTGGTTTCTAGCAGCGTAGCAAAGTTTTGATTGTATTTGTATTCCATTTTGATACATTTATTTGAGGCAGAATTGGCTATATGTGTGACTGCACAAAAAAAAAGTATTTTAGTGCTTCAGGCTGCATCAGTTGGTTAAGCATCCTGTCTGCCACTTGGATTTTGGATCCTCTCATCCAAACTAACTTGCAGACTGACACCAGACTTCCAAGAATGTCTTGGTATGAGCCACGCTGCCTCCACCCTGGAGCTGTGAGTCGTGCAGCTGCGCCGATCCTCGGTATTTACAAAATGATCAATGTGAAAGCAGAGACATCCCTGTGGCAGCTGCTGCTGTTCTGGCTTCCTGGCCAGGATGGCAGCAGAAGAGCACATCAGCATCCTTGGTGCCATACGGCTGGAGACTGCTGTGTCGCACACCATGTGGAAGATGAGAGAGAATCATTTCAGCTGAGTATTTAGGGAAGACTGCTGGGTGTTTTAGGTGCCTCTGTGTCCTCATCTTGACCCTTTCTCTGCAGTGTGTCTGCTTAGTTAAATATTGTCAGCGTGAAGGTTTGCGACACAAACCCTTCCTTATATCGGATAAATGAGTCTTGTGAGAATATTGCTCCAGTGATTGATTTTACCCTGTGTCTCCCTCTCACCATCTCCTTCCTGTTGTGAGCAGGCTTTACATCCTGACACCCCCTTTAAGTGTCTTCACAAATGACGGAATTAACTTTCTTTTGTGAGTCTTATCCTGTGTGTTAGACAAGGCTGGTGTTGTTGGTGGAGCTGCTTTCTAGTTAAGCACTTGTATTTAATATCAAATGCCCCTTTTAAAATGCAAACAAAACATACTCTGCCAAAATGAAAACAAAGCCTGTTAAACAAAGACCAGGCACACAGGGCTTGCCTGATGTTCACAAGTTATTTTTTTTTCTGCTGTGAACTCCTGTCAAAGCCTGGAATCCATGAAAGTAAAAAAAGAGCCTTGATTCACTTCTCGTGCCCTTGGGGAATGTAGATGGCAAAAAGATTTAAAATTCTGATCCAGCTGCTTCAGAAACATGGCATTGGAGATAAATTATTTTCACTCCATAGCGGTGAGAGAACTTTTACACTGAAGTTGTTGCTTTTGGACTTGTGAGGGGTGTGCAGCACAAGTGTCTCAAGGCACCGGCACCGAGCAAACCCCGACTTCAGCGCTGCCGCCTTCCTGGCTCGGGCTGCTGTCTGTCCTCTGCTATTGATCACTTGGCTGGAAAATGAGAAGATAATTAAGAGTCTGAAATTTAATAGTGCATTGTTTAAAAAACAAGGCGAGGGCCTAGATGGAAAGGATTCCTGGTGGAAATCACCTGGAGATTGCATGTTTCAGTTAGCTGCAGATTTGCCTCATAAATCTTAACGGTTCTGTTCCATATTGAGTGAATTTAGCGTCAGCAAATTTTAAAACTCTGTCTAAAGTGTCTAATGAATTTATAAGCCACTAGAGAAGATAGGATGCTTGCAGCGTGGAGCTTAATTTGATATTCAAGGTCAGCACATCAAACTTCTTAATCAGGACCATAATGAGGAGAACATTCCTGCTCAAGCACAGGAGCAACAAATAGGATCAGTGCAAAAAGAAGCATTTACACAGCTGATTAACATGTTCTTGTTTCAGTCTCCTGTCAAAGTTGAACCAAAATTCTAAATGCTCTTCCATTTAACTGGCGCATTAAAATGTAAAAGTTTCCAAGGGAATGGTAAATGGCTGTGAAACCATCATCCCATTTTATTAGCAAGGTGACAGTGTTCTGGTGCCCTACATTTCAAACGGGAAATCTGAAGCCTTCAAGTTTTAATGTATTAAATGCTCTCTTAAATTGGGCCGCAGTAGAAGCGGAGCACGGGGAAGGAACTTGAGGAAAGCTTTGCAAAGGAGCTGGGAGCTGCTTTAGGGAATTAGTGAAGGTATTCTGTTTATATTAGCAAATGAAGATAAGAACTCCTCAGTTCTTTCGCAGCACAGTTAAAATCTCAGTCCTTGGGGCACTCTTTCAGATGGAAAAACAGTCTGATGCTTTAATAATTTTATTTGTACAGTTGATAACAGGAATTGCTTCTGTCTTCACAAGCTGCTGTCCAAGGGTTGAAGCAATAGTTGTTCAAGTAGAGCTGCTTTCTCTGAGTGCTTCAGGCATTTGACCTTCACTTTGCCCTTCAGCTGGGTGTTTTTGGCTCTGCATCTGCAGACAACACAAGCGGAATGTCCAAAATTATTTCAGGCTGAGATACTGTCAATATGTCATCAACTACAGCCCTGCTGGGGAGTTTTAAAATTCCTTCCAACACATAATGGATATATCTGTTTAAACAGTTCTTAAAATTCTGAGGAGACAGACAAATCCGGCAGAAAATCAATAGGGTGTTGCTAGTGGCTCTATTATTTATTAATTTCAGCACCATCCAGGACTGCTAGGTGAATACCAAAGGCCAGGATTTTTTTTTCCTAGTACATTATGAAGATAATATCTTAGGGGGGTGGGAAGATAATTTGAAAGTCTTTTATCAGATAAATATCTCCAGAGGGTCCATCAACTCAACTCCATTCCTTTTGAAGTCTGAGGTTCATTTTAGAGTAAAGCCTGGGTATGTAGACTAATATTTGCATGGATTTCTGTAGAGTTACATTTCTTCAGTGTTTTATTTCCTCTGAAATTAGAATATATAACCTTTGGTGTGATCCTTGTGTCCATGATGTTCTGTAATCTTTCTAGGAAATGAAGTGAAAAGTCTGATGTATAGAAATACTTCCCTTCCCTTACTGGGCTATCTGGTATGCCTTATAAATAAAGATTTAAGAAAAGCTGCTGCAGTAAGTATATTTATATTGACAATAAATCTATTTTATCACAGTACAAGCCATTATTGCTCATCGTGGGTGTCCACTATAAATTGGCAATAGCTTGGGGAAGCTTCTAAATGGTAAATTGTGATTATGAAGATATTAAAGCCAGGCACTCTCCTCAGAATAAGTAGGTAGTGATGACTCCATCTGACTTGCAGATCTACTTCCTGCAGGTATTTATGGTCCAACCTGCTGATGGAAGAATCTAAAATAGGTTCTGTTTGCTGACTAGCTCCTGGAAATGGAGCTTTTCTCAGGGCTAAGCAAATCCACCCATCCTTCTTGGGAGAGCTCTTATAGCAGGGTCTTTCAAGGCCAGTAATATATTCAGCATGAAAAAAAAGATAATGCTTTTAGATTCAAAATGAAATTGCTATGCTGTTGAAAACCAGTGTGAGGAAGCCAATAAACTGATCAAGATAAACCTAAAGGTCTCCTGGGAATGGGACAATCTCCTGGACATCTCCTAGAGCATTCAAAAAAGCGCTGCTAGGAGGAAAGTGTATTCCTTTGCTGCAAAAACGTACCATTGGAGGGAAAAATGTGTCAGGTTTTGTATTTCTATATTTCTTTTTTAAATGCAAACTGCAGATCTGAATTCTGTGTGGAGCCTGAATCAGGTCAGCAATACACAAGACTAGAAAGGGAAATGAAGTCTAGAATTAAAAAAACTAAGTCTAGAACTAAAAACTGATTCTTTTGATGTATTGCTAGAACCGTGCTGAGGTAGGATGCAATGGGATTTTTCAGGACCATGGTGGTCAACTGGAACTGCCCATTTTGGGGGAATTTGGGGCAGCTGGATCAGCCTGGGGAACCAGCTCCAATTTTCTGCTGCTATGGGCCAGCTGTGTCACATAAGTTCTTGTTTTCAGAGCACTGTTGTGTTTTTCATTTAATTTCTTTCCTTTTCCTGTTCTGTAATTAAGTGACCATGCTCGGAGTCCCCTTTTCTGGCCACCACCAACCATCCTCCTGTAACCATCTCAGAACCTTCATCTTACACCATCATTTTCCTTCTGTGTATTGGGAATGAAAACAACTTTCTAGAAAGTTTTTCTGTCATTGTAATAGACTGAAACATTTTCTAGTAAAACCACAGCACAAATTTTTAAGACTGCAGTTTAGACGAAAACTTCTTATGAGGTTTTTATATTGTATTATTTCAGTATTATTTCATTCCTGTTGTTGGGAATGTTCCATTCCCATTTTGGCTTCCCTGCTTGATCTGTTATTTGTGTAATGGAGGTATAAATTCTGTTTGGACAGTTTTATGGACATTGTAGGTTCTGTGACTTAAGATATAGAAATAGTGCAAACTATCTAAAACCAGTGGAATCTGATCCTGAACTGTGGAGTCAAAATCAAAAGTAAAAATTATTTTATTCTGATTTGAAATAAAAGCATAAAAAGCACATGTGATAGTAGTTTTTAGAACCCTCTTTGGAGTTTGAAGCTCAGAGTTGCTTTCTAGTATAATGAATCCAAGTACTTTATCTTTACTATCTATTCATGTGTTTGTCTACATAAAATCCCCTTTAAATCACGTATGGATTAGGTCAAGTTCAGTCAAGGAAGAATCTTAGCCAAACACAGTAAATCATGAAGTCACACATGAAAAATAAGCTTTAATCCACTTAGCAGATTCTCTGTACGAGAGCTGTGAACCATTTTATGCACTGAGTGATGGGGTGTGGATGTAGGACTCCTGTGGGAAATTTATGAGTGGGTATTTGGGAGAAGGTATGTGCTGCAAAGGCAGGAAATCTCATTCTAGTATTTCTTTGTGTTCTTAGCAGTAAAACGCATTTTTGGGGGCTTTTTTGTGGTTCTCGTTTTGTTTTTTCATTAATTCTATAGGTGGATTCTCTTTGCCAAGTGGACTGTGTAGCTGTCTAAGTCTAGTGCAGCTTATTGTTTCATTTGGATTTCCAATTTGCAATAGAAAGTAATTTCTTAATGTCAGATTTGAATTAGCATATTTTTCTGTAATATATTTGAGCATGCAAATATTGTATTCTAGTTTATGGTATCCGAATACCTGCTAAATACACTTTTATCTTCCCCTTCACTGGAAAAGTCATTGTTACCTGAAATATATTACTTTTGTTGGAGACAGATATTTTTCATTTTCAATAATTTATTACATATAAATCTTTGCTTATAACTTCATGAAGCCTTCAGGCTGGAGGCATTGTTGAAGAAGAGTTATAGAAGGCAATCATTTTTTATATGTTCCTAATAAATGGAACTAGGCCAGGTAAGGGTATAAAAAAGTCAATCTGCAAGAAGCAAAGACGTGAAGCCAGTGGATTGCATTTGTGTTCTCATCTGAATAAGATGCAGTGCAAATGCTACAGAGAGATCAAGTAAGGTTTGTTGTGCATGTGGGCACATAAAGGACTCAGTGAAAGGAGAATTCTTATTCTGGGTGAGTTATTTCATTCTCCCAAGGAGCCCGTGCAGGGGGTGTGTGTCAGGTGCTTGTGTCCCAATGGAGTTTTGTTGTCTTGGGTTTCAGACCCAGAACAACCTCTTTGATCTAAGTTTGCAGCTGAATTGTGCATGTCATTTTTCACCAAATACACTTGAAATTATGTGTCTCTTTACTGTGAGAAGCTGATTTTCCTCATACAAACCAGCACAGGGATAATTTTCATGTTCAACCTCACCATGTGATGCCAGTGCCACCATTGAACCTGAACATTTAGTGCTGAGCGACAGGGACAGAGCAGCCAGGATTATACAGCTGGGAGGAATAAAACACAAATCACATTCCATGTCCATATATTTGTATATTAAATAGCCCAAGGAGAACAACAACAAAAACTCCCCCCTCAGGACTTCTCCCTGTGCAGCACAGGCATATTCTTGGCTACTTCTCCCACCACTTTTATCCTAAAAAAGCTATAGGTGTACTCTGACAGCACCTTGGTGCTCTCACAGCAGCAGGTAAGAGCCTGCAGTGCCTGTGCAGCTGTGCCAGGTGTAAAATCAGGATCTGAGAGAGTGCACAAAGTCACCTGAACTGTGGTGCTGGTGTCAATATCCTGAGGGGTAGCATAAACCAGTGCCGTGCTCTTGCCCTTCCCATTCCTGCCTGACGTGGGGGGAGACTCAGCTCCTGTAAATCCTCCTGGCTGCATTTGTCAGGGTTCACTTCTGCTGTTTACAGCACTTGAGGACGTGTCCCTGTTGCAGCCACTGCTGGCACTGTCAGTATGACTTTGTCCCATTTGGGCCTCCTCTGGTTCAGCAGCAGCTTCTGCTTGGAACCTGCACAGCAACAGAAATCCTGGTTTGTTTTTAATGAGAACGCAAGGAGTTGAAAAATTCAGAATTCTTACTAGTGGAAATGATGGTTTTCAGGATATTGGGTACCCTGAGAAAAAGCTGTTTGTGTTTGTGCTAAAGAGGGCGAGGATCAGGGTCAGCCTTGGCACAAACACAGTTGGGAGCTGTGGGGGAGTTCAAGGCTCCTGGTGTTCAGGTATGGAAACAACACAGTAAAAAAAAAAAGAAAATGGAATTCCATCTGAATTATTTTTTAAGAAAAAGAATTTCTAAGTCTAGAGAATCTAACAACCCTTAGAAACAGCGTGAGTAGGAGTTTCTGTGACCTTCCCCAGTGGGGGGATGTCTCACCTGTCTGTGTCTCCCCAAGTCAGGGCTTTGCTGTTGGGAGCAATGCTCAGTCTGAGACACTACCCGAAGAGAAAGATTAAAGTGTCAGTGCTGGCTTAAGCTGTCAAGCATGTAATAGTTCTTTTTTTTGAAAAAAGTAATTACTAGTGAAGTAAAGGATGGGTTTAGGCATCCAGAGGTTTGAACTGACATGAAGTATTTGGTGCTACTATTCCAAGAGGTGATTTATCCTGGTGGATCCAGAGGACTGCTGCAATGAAAATATTTCTGGTTACTTTTACTGCTTACCATGCATAAAATCTCTGAAAGAGAAATATCTGAACCACCCCAAAGAGCAATACAGGAAAGAAACCCAGAGTGCGAGGTTCCTTGCAGTTTGTATTCATCAGTTCACCCCCATTGTTTTCTTTTTGTTTCCTGGAAAATTCCAGTAAACTATGAATAATATTTACTGCTAAAACACCCCAGCACTTTCACTATGTTGTTAGAACTACAAGCTGCAGAGCTGTAAATGAAGTGAACACAGGATTATTTGACTGATTACCCATTTTCACAATGATGGGTTTCCTTGTTGCGTGTGAAAACTAAATGATGATGTTTAAGTCACGACTGCACCTTGGCAGCCTTTGAATTTGGATGTGCAGAGCTTTCCTTGAGGTAATATCAGAGCCTTGTGGCACAGAGCAGTAATTGATGTGACTGATCTGCCAGTGAACCCTGCAAGGTGGAAGAAGAATAGCAATGACTTGCAGGAGCTGCAGTAATGAGCCAGGCTGTGTTTTACTCTGCTTTTCCAGGTGTGTGCAGCTGCAGGTTGCACACAGTAACTCTGTGCTGCACAGGAAAGGGCATCCTCATCTCACCCCAGAATTCTAGTTTTCGTTCATTTCAAATAGAGCTCTAAATGGAGAGATTTTATGGGCAATATGAATTCTTTTGTATGTACGTTGTGCTAAAAAGGGATTTTTTCTTTTCATAAATCTTCCTTCTAAGCAAAATCCCTGTGATATTTGGAGTGTTGCTTTTGTGTTGCTTCCTACCAAGTTACAGGATGGTTTGTTGTATGTAAAAAAACATGGTGCTTAACTTATTCAGGTGTTTAAAAGAAAGAAGAGTTTCCTTCTAAATAGTCCTTAAACCTATTATGCTGTGGTTTAATATTAACACACTTATTTTTGCATTTGGCCCTAGTATTTCTCCTACTGAAAGAACTCTCTGCAAGTAGCTGGCTTCGAACAAGGGCTGCAAAATGTCAGATTCACATTCTCTTATGTATTCCCTAACCAATGTATTTCAGATTTGAAATGATGCTTTTCCTTACTTCTTGATATAAAACACTTCTCTTGAAAAGTTCCTTTCCTTTGCAGTCACTGCTGAGGTGCTTCTGAGGACCCTGATGCCACAGGAGGTGCCTTCCAGCAGGGCTCACCTTGGCAGAGCTGATGTTTAGCTGATAGTTCATTGTTTCTCTCTGCTGAATGTGGAGCTATCATGGGATATTTCAAAAAAAACACCAAGTCTCAGGCCATGTTGAATAAGAGGTTTTCCCCTGGTTTTTTCAATTATTACCAGTGAAAGTGCATGTGAAAGTATGATGAGGAAGCAGAAAATTGAGGGGGATTAATGAAATTGGTAACAGTTAAACTGAATGAGCCCAATTCTCTGCATGTTGTGTATCACACCAATGATGGTTTGCACAGAGCTTTGGCAAGATGAGAAAAGTGGGTGTTTAATTCTTGATTTCCTTGGTTTTTCCCTGTCCTCTGCATGCAGCTTCAGCCCTGGCAGCACTGCTAAGTTGGAATTTCTTTGTTTGTTAGAGTTAAGGTGAGTTTGTGTTGCTGAAGATCAATGGCAGCACTTCCATTGACTTCCCTGGGGTGAGAAAACAGCACCCAGGAATCAGGGACTGGGGAAGGAGTGATGGGCCATTACTGTTTGGATGTGAGGGGAGGTGGGAGTTAAAAGGGTCATGAAGTTTATGCATTATTGACAGAATACCCATAATGAGTCCTTAGGAGCTATTACACAGTGATATGTGAAGGCCTTAGTTGGGGATGGTTTAATTTATGAATCATTTCTGTGATGGATTGCCTGCTCTGTCAGCCTGGCTGCTGCACTAACTCGGGGTTCCTAATTCATTATGGAGGATTTTATGCAAAGTAATTGCTGTACAACACCACTCTTCAGAATGAAATAATGTGGCTGCTTTTCTCCCCCCTCCTGCTGGTGAAAGCTTCTGTTCACTTTCTGAGCAATGCCCCGTTTGTGAAGTATCATCTGGAAAAGCTTTGCGAGGGAGCAGCTCTGCTGAAGAAAGGAGCTTCTGAAATGCCCAATGTTTTTGCACTTACAGGGCTAATCTTTCAGGCTTCGGGTTCACTGCTGTCTAATGAAGTCTCATGCTAATTCAGGCAGAGGGAACATATTGAAATTCTTCCTTCACAAATCCTCCAGAGGAATCCAGGAGTTGGTTCTGAAATATCAGGGGTGAAATTTAAAAAGGTCTTTTTATTATTTTGGTGGTTTTCCTGCACAGTCTTGAGCGAGGCTCATAATCTCTCTCTTCTTACTGCAGAACGAAGTTGCCCATGTGTACTTTTTCAAGAGAAAGTGAAAAATTACTTTTTCAAGCAACACAAAATGAGGGAACTCAGTTTTACAGGATGTGGAGCCCCAAAAAAGTACAAATGAGTTCTAAAGAATTAGATAAATTCTGTTCCCATCTGCAACACACTTGGATTCTGTGGCCCACATGCAAGTTTTGTCTTGGCAAATCTCAAAAGAATACAAGCAGAGTTTAGAAAGATGGAGCACCCCTCCTACAAGGAAAGGCTGGGAGAATTGGGGTGCCTGGAAAAGAAAAGGCTTTAGGGTGACCCAATTGTGGCCTTCCAGTACCTGAAGGGGCTGCAGGAGAGATGGAGAAAGACTCTTTACAAGGGCCTGGAGGGACAGGGAGTGGCTTCACACTGAAGGAGGGCAGGGTTAGAGAGGATATTGGGAAGAATTCCTGGCTGTGCAGGTGGAGAGGGGCTGGTATGGAATTCCCAGATTTGCTGTGGCTGCCCCTGGATCCCTGGCAGTGCCCAAGGCCAGGCTGGATGGGGCTTGGAGCACACTGAGATAGTGAAAGGTGTCCCTGCCATGGCAGGGGTGGCACTGGATGGGCTTCCCTTCTAACCCTGTCTTTATGATTTTATCATTCTTCCTTTCCCCTCTGACGTGCTGATTTCCCAGTCCTGAGCCAGCCAGGACATTTCCCAGTCCTGATGCTGAGCCAGGCCAGGCTGTGATCATCAAGGACATCTGAGGACCCTCTTTCCTTACCTGGCTCCCCCTGTGAGCCCTTCCCAGCAGGGGCTGCCTTTCCTGCAGGGCAGGAGGTTAAAGCCCCATTCTCCAAGACCTGGAGGAGCTCATCCTCTACTCACAGTGCAGGGCCATGCAGGGGTGTTGGAGCCAGCCCCAGAATAAGAAGCTTGTTAATGTGGTACATGCTTAATTTATTCTGCTCCTCAGGGGGTGAGTGGCGAGTCATTACTGAGCAAGAGCACAAACACAGGAATCCAAGGCATGGTTTTGATAGTTATTTTAAAAATCTTAATTCCTTCATTCTGCTTTCCTAATTCAAAGCAGGGATGGAATTGTGCTATATCCTTCTGGGAAACACAAAAATGGGTTCCTCTGGGGGAAAAAATTCAAATTTGAGTGTAAAAATAACTTGAGTGATCCTTTTTCTTTCCATTAATATGTCCTATTTTTGAAGTCTAGAGATGAAATCTTGTGAGATTTTTCTTTTCTTTTCCTTTCAAATAAATGGATGAATAACTTAAAAGTGCAGTCCCAGAAATCTTGTAAGAGGGTACAAGCTCTTCTGCCTTGGACAAGATTGATGAGGCTAGCCTGACTGGCAAGTGTGCAGTTTACATGCTAATAGCAAGTAGGCTGTCTTGCAGAGGGGAAAACACGTTGCAAAGTGAGCGTGGAATGTTTATTAGTCCCAGCAAAGTGCAACGGAGACAGCACAGATGATGTAAGAGGAATGCTGTGCAGGAAACATAAGCCTTAAGATCAGCCATGTGTGTTTCTTGGCCAAAACCCCTTTGTTTTGTAAAGGGTCTGCGAGGCCTCGGTGCAGACAGACATCACCATCATCCTCACCCCACGCTGGGTGCAGCCACTGCCCCAACAGCCCCATGGCTCCAGAAATCAAGGGTGGGTAAGACCTCGTACGCAGACTCCAAGGCGACCCATACTTGGTTTCAGGGGCTGTGGGTGCTTGTCTCCGCCGGGTTCTGATGCTCACACAAAAGACAGGACTTTCCAAATACAGAAATTCTGCTCCTGCCCTGCTTCCCACAAAGTCTGGGACAAGGAAAAGTTGGATGGAGGGTGGTGAGAGCCTTCTGCATGGGGAGATACCAAGCTTTCCTTTTGTTGGTGGAGAGGGAAGGCAGGCAGGGTTTGAAATCCCAGCGTCCTTTTTGTCATACGAGTGCTGGATTTGAGGGAGATTTTAAGGCAAAGTGACTGGAAACAAATGAAATTTATTCTATCCTGATGCTACATAGATGGTACTTTTTTTTGTGGAAAGCACTGTGGTGTCTGGCTGTAGCTTCTTTGTTTCCTTCTCCATTTTACATAACCTACTGCTTATTAAAATTCAAATGTGATGAATTTATATTACTGTAATTTTAGGACATGGAGGGGTATCATGTTTTTTTTTTTATACTGTACCTACTTTTCTCTAGATTTTCTTCTTGAAGAATAGAAAATTCAATGAGTTTTCCTTTTGAGAATGTCGGTTTTATGCAAGAAACTCATCAGAAATGTCCCGTAGTAATGACTGGCTGTTTTAACCTTCCAGTACCTAAACTTCATTGTTTAAGTTTGTTGGACAATCCATTTGAGTTTTCATTCAGCACAGCTAAAGATTTACTCACATTTTCTATTTGCCAAATTAGAAGTCTCCAACAAGTTATTGTGTCGTTATCAACTGCAAATAAACCAGAGGAAAAGCTGGCAGGAAGCAGGAGGAGCCTGATTTCTGTTACTGAAAAGGGTTATTTCTCCTAGTGAATGTGGTTCTTGTTAATATTGTTAATATTTCTCCTGGTTGTGGATCTGATCATGTTTGCCTGTGCAGGTGTAGCTCTCTGCACTAATTATTCCAATTTATCTTGGATTTTGTGTCACTTGAAACAGGTGATGAACGTGTTGGACCAAGGAATCAGCACTTTGCTAGAGAAAATCCACTCCATGTCTTTGGGTTTTGGTTTTGCCTCTGGGTACAGACAGAAAAATATAAATCAAGGAAGGATGGACAAATAAAAGCATCTCTTACCTGATCAATTGTTGACAATAATCTTAAAACAAGCCAGCTGCTTTAAATATGCTCCAAAATTCACTATCAGTGGCTTTCCAAGCTCAAACACCTAGAAAATAAAGAAATAAGAAAAGCCTTAAATTGATACTTCACTATAGAAACAGAAAGCTCAAAAATTGGAAGATTCTAGCAAGAGTTTTGAAAAACAAATAAATAAAATCACATCCCTGCATGCCATTTATCCACATCCTTCCTCATTTGCATACTGGCAATCAAAATATCCTGCTTCTCAACTCTCTGAATTGGCTTTTCCAGCCTGTTTTTTTCTTTTTCTTTTTTGTTTTTAATTGCTCTATTTCCTGCTGGTGTGTAACACAGGGTATTGACTTTTTTCTTACCTCATACTTGAGGTGTAATAGTTTTCAGAGACACGCTTTTCTAGAAATATAAAAATGTGGGTAATATGTTTTTAAAGCTGATTTACTGTTTTTCTTTTATTAGCTTAAGGGTTAGAAGCTTTGGACAGATTTTAAAGTGTTTGATCTTTTTTATTTTCTTTCCTGTGAAGATGACAGTTCGTGGCAATCAGTGAGCTTTATCTTTCTGGGTTTTCTGCAAAATAAGTATCTCTTTATGTGAAAATACAGTTTCACATTTTAAACAGGGACCATTTCAGAAAAGACCATACTTAAAAACTTTCTGAAACAATGGTAGTGATGAAAGATAATTCTTAAAAAAATAATCTCAGCTTCGTTCTCTCCTTTTTCTCAGTGCAGGTTTAACGGTTTGTGAGGAGAGAGCCAGTGTAATATCTGGGATTTGTAAATCAAATCACGAGGTCAGGCTGTTGAGCCGCTTTTCCCTCTTTTACACTTCTCCTTTTTTGTTTTCTGTGTGCTCAGCCCTCCCTGAGTGGGCTCTGTTCTTGTTATCCCTCACTCAGGATGGAAGGACCAGAGTAGTTGATAATTTTGACAAGGCAACACCTCACATCTTTTGGGTGTGGATAAATGGCATTACATCAATAGCTGTTGGTATGGAATCTAAGGAACATGGCTTATCTGGGACACATCTAAAAGTGGCAGAGGCATTGCTTTCTTTTGAAAGATTTTGACTGTGCTGGAGAATTATTTGTAAGAATTAATCTCATTCCCTTTTCCCAGTGAAGAGGGGGAGAGTGTCTGCCTTACCTCTGTGGAAAGCATTTAACCATTCAATTAGCAAGTTCATCTGGAAGCATGTGAAGAAAGGCACAAGAATCCTCCTGGGCATGCTGTATGAATACCAATACATTAATTAAAATCTACCTAAATATGTCAGCATTGTGCAGTTAGAGCCATATCACGGGGCCATCTTTTACCATGGAGTTCCAGTGTACACAGACAGCATTAGGTGTTTATCTTTTAAAAAGCACTTTATTTCTGGGATATGTGTGTAAAATTCTGGGTTTATAGAAGTGTCTCATTACTGCAAAGAACCACATTGTCCTTCCAGCAGGGAGATCTGCCCCACGTTGGGCCCTGGAAAGGCAAGCTCTGTTTGGGTTTGTCCCTCTGGTCTCCCTTCTTTGTTTAAACTATGAAACAACACAATGTAAACACACGGCTGGAATGGCCAAACCCAAATGTAATCTATTAATTTTGTTGCTTTGGGTTTATTTTTTTAAAAAAAATGCTCTGGGGTGCATAGTCTCAGCCTCCTTGGGCTTTGTGCTGAATCAGCAAATCTGCTGCTTTCTCCTCCCTGACTGCAGTGCTCTGTTCACCAGGCTCAGGTCTTGTCACCTTATCTGCTTCCCCTCCACTTTCTCTTACTTTCTCCTGTTCTTTTTAATTACTCTCCCTTTTCCTCTAGAGAACTTCCTACACGTCTAAAAAATTTGCTGTTTTGGGACCCCAAATCCATGTGAACTTACAGCTAGAACAGATGTTGTGCTTTGGAGTCCATATTTCCCCTGACCACTATTATGAAAAAGTCTAAAAAAGACTCAAACCCAGGATTTCCCTGCTGGCTAGTGGCACGAATCCAAGAGATGGATTTTTTGGGGGAAAATTAGCAGCTACTGCAAGGCTCATGCTAAATTTCAAGGATGGGAGACCTCATGTAATACTCTCAGTTGTGGCTTACAGTAAGTAGGAGGGTGTCATTTAGGGTGAATTTGGGTGCTGTGCTGGAAAATATTTAAAATGTGCTGGATTTTATATTAATTAATATTAATATGTGCTGAAGATGTTTAAAAGATGTTTAGACAGGGCATGTAGGGACATGGTTTAGTGTAGGTTGGACTTGATGAACTGAGGAGTCTTTTCTGACCTAAAAAGTGTTGATTTTATGGAAATCCAATGGATCCTATGGGCAGGAGCATCAGTGCAGCAGGACACACGTTCACCCACCAGTGCCTGTAGCCAGTGCCACATCCCTTTGTCCTTCTGGTGCAGGGGACAGGGAGCAGGGCACAGACTCAGGTGTTTCACCTGTCAGTGCATGGTGCTGCCTTCCGCTCTCCCTTTAAGCCCTCTGTGCCTTCTGTGTTGCTTTATAAAGTTCATAAAGTTTTCCCATTCCATTTGCTGTTGCTAGGTGCTGGATTTTCTCTCTTTTTTTTTTTTTTTTTTTTTTTCATTGTGCTTGTTATGAAGGAGCCTTCAGCAGGCTAAGAATATTTTATAAGGTTAGAAAATGGTGTTAAATGTTAATTAGCAGTTGCATAATCCCAGGTGGCATCCTCTCACATGCACTCGTCAATTTTTAATGAGTGTCACTCGTGCACATCAAACTCAAAATTAGCTTTCTTTCCCAAGTACTCTGTTTGATTTTCACACTCGCTTCCCCTCCCCTTCTCCTTTGATGTTACTGACACAATATATCATGCTGGCATTTGCTTTGGTTTCATCTCCAATGCATATTGTCATGTAGCTAGTTAGTTATCTGCAACATAGACACACACTCCTACCCGCAGGAGCGCCCTTCAGAGAGGCACAGGATGAAGCTTGACTTTTATTTTTCCCTTCTTAGGCGTAGCCTCTTGTAACTGCAATGAGGAAAACCTGATGCAAAGGCATTTTAGGTTTTGATCTGAGAATTCTGAGCTGCTCTCTGAGCTTAGCTGGAGGTGCCCCTTGCTGATCTGCATTGCATCTGGGGTAGTTCAATCCAAATTAAAATTTGGAGCAAAAAATCTCGGTGTAACCTGGAAATTTATCACCAGCCAAATGCTAAAACGTGCTGTACTTCCATATATCTGCTAACTGCTGGGATAATTCCCCGCTTTATCCGTGCATTGTGCTGGTGTAAAGGCATGACTGCTCAGAGGTGGGAAGGAGATTTTTATCCCCAAAAACACTGGCAGCCCAGTGCAGGAATGCCCTCTGTGGGGTGGTTGGGTTTCTCAAAGAGGTCAGTAGTGGCAGTGCCCAATGCCAGTGATGGTTTGCAGATCTGCCCATGCAGGTGAAATAACCAGGTTATTGCTGCTCTCAGGGGGAGCTGAGCAAGCTGGGAGTGTTACCCAAAGAGCTGGGATGGGAGAGGGTGCACACGTGGTGATGGTGCAGATCAAAGGGCAGCCAGGCTCCGAGGATCCCAGCTCCTCTGGAGTCCATCTCTGGGCTTTCTCAGTGCAGCAGAGCTGGAGACTCGAATCTGTTCAGCAGCTCCACAGTAAATAATGGGCCAGTGAAACAGAAGCCCAGATAACTGAATTTTCACTGCTGATCATTCCCATTAGTCTTCTTGCTTGTTAAAAGCAAAGCTCCATCCCCTCCCCTTCCCCCAACAGCACAGCTTGGCCCGTAGCTTCTGATTTGATCATGGAAATAATTTCACTTTGGTCTGCATTTTGCTTTGATTTTTATTTGTTAAGGAAAGAGTTCTTCTAAGCATGGGGATGATTTTGTTTTGTTAAATGGAGTTGTTAGCTCACTTGGCAGGAGGCTCTGTACAGACTTTGCTTTGATTTCCCCTAAGAATACCATGTGTTTGTAAAATATTGGCTTCTTGACACCGTGGTGCCAATGACCTCTCTTTCCAATGAACAAACTCAGCTTTAAATTATTTTTATTAATCAAGATTTTATCTCTTGCCAGAGATTGACAGTTTTCCAAAATCTTTTTGACAGCTACTGTTACATGCAAGAGGTGAACCAGAATTAATGATCAGGGGTTAGGGGGGCCTGATTCCTCCCGTTACTTCCCAAAACGTAAATGGGGGGAAAGCTTGTTGATCCTCCTGTGCTTACACCAGCACAAATGAGATTAGAGCCCAGTCGTGTATCCAGGAAAATGAAAATGTCACGGCAATGACTTGTGTCCAACTTGTGGAATAAACAGATCAAGCAGGAGTAATTGCGTTTCTCTTTCCCCCTCTCTGCACACAGATACTTTTCACTGTCCTTTGATGATCTCCACGGAAAATATAGATGATAATAAATATTTCCACACCTTTTGCTAGTTTGCAAGAGTAATGTAGCCACTTAGGAGAAGGTGGAAAGATAATACACAAGGTGTTGAAGTGCCAAATACCAGTGTATTTTCTGAAAGCTTAAAATGTGGGGTTTGTTGTTTGGGTTTTTTTTTTAAACTTACAGTAGCAAAGAGGAAGAAAAAAATGCAGTTTAGTATTTCTGGTTTGGGTTTTTGGTGTGGTTTGTTTTGGTTTTTTTTGTATCCCAGTAATACAGAGAAGTACTGGGACAGATCCCAGAGCAGGCACTGTCCAAGCGAGGATAAATCAAATGGTGCCACGCTGCCTGGTCCCTCCCCAGGCTGTTCTCCAGTGCAAACAAAGATACAAAATACTCAGATGTGCCCATTGAAACATATTGTGCTTTTATTTCAGAGCTCTTACTGCATACGAGTCTTAAAAGATACCTCTAATGTCAATTAACCTGCTTTTGATCCTTTGTGACAAAAGGCAAGCTGTTGTGGTAGGAATCCAGCCTGCAACTTACATCTGCTCTAGACCCATCTGGAAACTCAAATGCAGTGGATTACTGAAGGGGAGAAATGATTACTGATTTTTTTTCCCCAGTCTGGATCAGAAATTGAATGTTGGAAATGGAAAGAGGTAACTTCCTGTGGTGGGATTTGGAACCCCAATGGAGTTTCTTAAAATTCTCTGAGCAGGGCACAGCATTTCTTAGGACTGAATTTGGGGTTTTTTTGACTCTCCCTGTCACCCTTCAGGTTTTCATCCTTTCTTTTCAAGAGCTTTGGACTGTCCATTGAAGCTTTGAAGAGCTAGGTACCATGAAAGGAGATGTGGTTTTCAGGCTGTTTTTGTTGGCATGCTATCAGACAAATCAGCAGCTGCTTCTGGAAGATCTCCAGTCATTTCGGGTGCATTTGTGACCAAGCATGCACTGCCAGGCATTTGCCTCCTGAAAGCAGCTTATTCTTCTGTGTCTGCTAAGCCTTGTGCATCAGCCTTAAAATGCTGCCTGAAGAGCCTGGGAGAAAGGAGCAGAAAGGTGCTCTCAGTGCATCACTTCATGTCCTGTTTCCTGACTCAAAATTGGGTATTTTTGAGCACACATACTATAATAAGTGAAATCTATTCATTTGAATGGCAGGGGTATTTCTTTTCTCCCCCTCCTCGCTTTTGAATTATGATTTACTTAATGTAAGATGCTCTGCTTTCCAAGAGACAGAAAATTGGTTGCTTCTGCCAATATTTGGAGTTATAAACCATTGCTTAAACTTTACGATGGCATTAATCCCAGTGTATAGATTGTTACTGTGGTTAAGGACTGTCTTATCAGCTTTAACAGCCCTCAGAGTTGCTTCAGGCCATTAAGCAACAAATTGTCTGTAAGAAATAATTTGTTGCATTTCTCCTACCTTGTTTTATAATGAAAGGTATTATATTTAATGCTATGCTTCCCTGGGTTCAGTTGTCACCACCAGCTCTTCAGTCTGTGTAACTGGCCAGTTATGCCCCCTCTCGGGAATATACCTTGGAGAAGGTGAGGTGGATTTTAAAGTGTTTTGGAATAATAGCAGGGTTTGCTTGTTGAAATTCGGAGTCCAGCAATCCCATGAAATCTCTGTTCTTGTGGCTGGGTTTGTTTTTTGGCCCATGACAGGCAAATGCAGACTTTTGCTCATCCATTGGCATGTCAGTATTGAGTTTTATGAATGCACATGCTGGCTTACAGAAAGTTGTGACAGAAGAAGGGTGTCAAAAGACAGAATTACTGCAGATATTTAATTATGGAATAAACTATTAAATAAAACTAGGGATGTGATAAAGCTAGAGTATGGCCCTGTTTTGAATGAAGACCATGGAGATGTTTCATGTCATCTCACTTGCATTGCTATTTAATCAAACTCTAATTGACTCAGCTTGTTCTTGGTGGGTTTTGTTCTCCATGTTTACAGCCTGTTTTGCCAAAGAGAGGAATAAGGGCTTTTTCAGCTTTCATAACTTCCAGTGTAGTTTAAAGGAGAAAGAAGCAAAGGCACAAATTCTCAAGGCACAACAGGATGGGCTGGACTTGCTTAGCAGCAGCAATACTGACTCCTGTGTGTGCTATTGACAGTGAGGTCCCTCCTGCACATAAAACAACATATGTGTCTCCATCCCTCCATCCCTGTCTCCATCCAGGCACTGGTGGGACAGACACACTGTCTTTTGCCAGGCCTCACTCACTCTTTCTAGATTTTTTCTGTTGATTCATTAGAAAGAATTCAGTTTCTCTGGAAATGGACTGAGAGATGCCCCAGGTGCATCTCCGGGAAAGGGCTGGGAGTAATGAACAATTACACTGCACTGCATCAGGGATCCACCTGGAGCTGGGAGATCACAGAGGTGGAAGATGCTCTGAGAAAAGGTAGGAAATGTGTTTGAAAGTTCTTTGCTTCTTCCCAGACCATCTCCTAGGTCTGGCTCACTTTGAAACAAAGGCTGGATTCCAGCCACGCCCGGTGCTCTGCTCCAGACAGGTGTTAGCATTTCACGGTTAGTGATTTGGGCAGGGTGATTTAAAAACCTGTTAAATGCCTTTTCTCCTTCTGCCGTTCGACTTGAGGAGCCAGCAAACCCAAGGGCAGTGCTGTAGAGAGAGCTGTGCGTGAGTGAACTCCATTGATTTTGATGGAGAACTCCATCGATTCTGATGGAGCCACACTGACTGACACCACACAAGGAATCTGCCTGAAGTGAGAGGTGGATTGGATTTTTTTTCCTTATTACTTAGAGAATTGGAAGGGCTTTACCTTCTAGTTAGCCCCGAAACGTGTAAATTTGTTGAAAGCTTTTGGTGACACAGGGAACAACAAGGACGTAATTTGGCTCAGTGGAACTTCAAAGGAGGTAGATGAGAAACTGAGGGGTTTGATTTTCCTTTTAGGGGAATGTAAATCAGAAATAAGCACTGAAATCAGTGAGCTACACAAATGTAAAAAAATGGAGAAAGCAAAAAGCAAATCGGTCCCATTAGCATTTTACTTGTAAACTCAATGCATCTGATAAAAAAAATCATTTAGAAATAATAAACATGCCATTTTTACAGTCACATTTGAGAGCAGAACCACACTTTGAGGGCTATAATTGTGACCTACATTTTGAATTATTTGATAAGGCTGACCCCCCATGATGATCTCAAATTAAAATCTTATAAATTACCACTTTCTGGCAAATAGGCTTGCTGTTATCATTTCACTCTGACATTTATTCTTTGCTATGGGTCACTGCTTTATTACTGTAAGAGCTTTTGGCCAAGTGCTGTTCCCAAAGCATAGAAAAGACGTTAAAGGTTAATTTCTTGCAAACTGTGAGAAAATGTTATGTCTCATTCATTTAGACTTGCATTACTGAATTTGCATTCTTTTTATAGTATGTGTATTAGTATGGAGCTACAATCCCTCACAGCAAATCAACCAATAAATTGCACTGAATTGCAGTGCAGTAATGAATTGCTTGTCAGTTGGTTTCTAACAACAATAACAAGAAGGTTTTTTATGCTCTTGGCCAGACAATTGACATATTCTCTCGTGGTGTAACTCTGGAGCCTTTGGAGCTCTGCCTGCAGAGGACTTGGCCCAAAAGTTGCAAGTGCCATAAAAGTCCATTGTCACATCTTCATCTGAGCATGCCTGGGGCTGCAGCCTTGCTATAAAAAATGATGATGATGAGAGCCCGTGTTTGGTTCTGCTCTTCACTGGCTATTCAGATGGACAGGCAATTCCCCTGGAAATCTGCAGCAGTACCTCAAAGGTAAAACCATTCCTGGTCAGCCAACTCAAGACCAGATGGGCTAATTCCCCCCAGGAAGAGCCCTGTGAAGTGTTTGTTCTGCATGTAAACAAGATTCATTTGGGATTTGACATGGGGACTTACTGGGATTTATCAGACCTGCCTTTCAGGTGGTGACAAGGCCAGAAGGCAGCAGGAGTGATCTGAATGTGCAATTGCCTTCTGAATGCATTGAGTTCTTTGTGAAGGTTTATTTTTAAGGTATTCATGTCTCCCTTCCCAGTGGGAAATGGTGTGGAGAGAACTGTTAATTGTCTCCACACTCAGCTGGTACCAAGGAGGAGCTGAATGACTGTGACGCCTTCGTGTTGCCTGTGCAGGCACTTCCCCGGGGGACTGAAGTTGTCCTTAAAAAACACGGGGTGCAGAACAGAGGTGATGACAGTGAAGGCACCCACACACACCTGGATCCCTTGGTGTTACTCACAGGAGTTCGGCTGTGATGAGGAGGAGGGAGGCAAACACTGACACAGCTTTTACCAGACAGAAATGATTAAAAAATGAATCATGGTTCTGTACCGTGTGAGCCATCCCTGGGAGCTCCCTGAAGAAGTGGGTTAATGAAGTTGTGGCCTAATTAAGTCACAGATCTTGTTTGTCTCCTTGCCTGCTGGAGACTGACATCTCCCAGACTTCGCCATGGCACCAGCCCCTGGTGCAGGACAGTGCAGGCAGGTGAGGTGTTTTGCACACTGAGCCACTGAATATTCCACTTTTGTCTTGGATGGAGACTTGTATTAGCCAGTTTATTGTTCACTAGTTGGGTTTGCATGCAGTTTCTGCTCAGCATCAGGAAACATCTGCGGGATCTGTCCCAAGGCTTTTGTCATTGCTGCACCGTCTAGCCCTAATTCTCCCCGATTATTTTGGCAGTCGTGCAGTCTCCCTCTGCTGCCAAGTTTGGAGGCCTCAGCAAACAGCAAATTAAATGTGTAACCTGTGTGAAAGGAAAACCTATATATCATAAAGGCACTGCTTCCCTGCATGACTCACTGGTGCAGTCAGGGGAGGATGAGCTGTGCTAGTGAGGATCATGCAAGGTTTGCTTCGTGCCTGCTTCAAATTACTCACGATTGTGGGTTCTCTCCCTCTGTCTGGTACCAGAGGGTTGTTGTTTCCCACTCCAGGTTTGATCCTGGTGGGGTTGGGGTTGACTCCCCGTGAGTTTTGTAGAAGTTCAGTACCAGAAATTGAATTAGTGCCTCATTCCTGGCACTGAGTGAGGTTCATATGTAGGATAAAACCAATGAAATGTTCTGTCTCAAGTTGTATTGTGCTGTGTTGATAGGGTATGCACAATATGTGAGCTGCACATCCTACTCTTTCATGGCTTCACTTGGGTTAAGATAGGAATCAAAGCTTTCTGTGTGTCCCTATTTTGACCATAAAATAAATCTGACCTTTTGAGATTTTATTTTCTTCAGTGTGTAAGCATATTGTGTCTATGCCTTCATTCTGACTTGGAGTTTTATTTTGAGTTAAGCTCTCTGATAGTTGTCAGTGAGGGATGTAGAACCATGGTTATGAAATTCAATAAGCCACTGATATGATTATAATAGCCTCAGCAAATAGCTGTGACATTCAGCCCTCACAGCTCATTTTTTTCATTCTCATTCTTACCTAAAGAAGTGCTAATGAGAACATTTTGGAGTGACTTCTATAACTTTTCTCTGCTTTCTTTTATGAGACTTGGAGGTTTAGTTTGGATTTGTAAGACAGCTTTTTTTTTTATGAGATTTTTTTTTTCAACAGGGAACATCAGGGACTGCAAGGAGAAAAATGATAGAAACATGTTGGAGATGAAAATAGATCTGTGTTTGGCACTTCATGCTGTTTAATTAGGAAAACATTTCGTTCTTTTTAATTTAATTATTTGGTTGATGTAAAGAACTTCAAGGATTTTTTCATTAAAGATCTCATTGCACATCAATACTCAAATTGATTTTTGGTGTAGTTTGAGATCATGCACGTTTTCTCCAAGGCACTCCTGGTGCAGATCCACAAGTTGTTGTATCTGTGCCAGTCTGATTGACAAAGGGGTCAGCTGGTGGCACCTTCTGACTCGAGGAGATCCAGCCTCATGTGGGTCAGGTATTTCATTAAACTGTCTTAAGAACTCAGCAGCTGAGAAAGGAAATGCATTTGCTGATGGATCATCCTGTCCTAGTGCCATGCTACAAACTGTGTTAAAGAAGAATCAAAAATAGTGCCCTGAGCTTAGAATTTTATCACTTTGATGACAAAATTACCAGTGCATGCTGAGTTACCCATGTCAGCTGTGTCAACTCTAAATTTGGAACTCGCTCTAAGTGGCAATAGCAAATAATCCTTTTTTTAACCTTAGTGGTAATTAAATCTTTATCTGATTTAATTCTGATTGTTTTAAAGCTTTATCATCTAAGTATTAATATAAATTAACCAATTCAATTTTTTCATTGCTGAGAGGCTACACAGTTGTGTTACATCTGGAGGAAGCTGGGTTTCCTTGTCTTCCTGGAGTCCTCAGCCCAAACTTGCCATAAGTACTGTTTGGATTTAATTTTAAAAACAAATAATGAATGGAAAATCCCATTCAGCTCCTTTAATAAGGACAAATAATTGATAAAGGGTTACAGATTGATAACTGGTTTGTTATTAAGTGTATGATGGGAAAAAATGGAATTTTTTTAAAGAAATGAAATGTGATCCTTTCAAGGCCTTAAGCCAGGAGAAAGTGTTTCTCTGTGCTGTAGAAGTCAGGCTGGTGACAACTGTCACTTGAGTGAATTAAGGAGAATAATGAGTATCTCCCCTCACTCTGTTCTGCTGCCTTGCTCTCCAGCTGCTCTCAGACCCTCCCTGTGGATGTCTATTACCTCTTTCATTGGTAGAAGGCTGCACGAAATTGTCCTTCAGGTAAACACATTTCTATTTTAAGGGTGCAGAAATTGTACCAAGTTACAAACAAATGATGAAAACGTGCTCCCAGCTCTTGGTGTAGTTTTTGGCTCCTTGATTTGGTCTGTGGTTGGCTACAGTGCATTTAAAACCAGACAAGTGAGGCAGTGGAAATTAAGGGAATATCCTACAGTGCCATGGGCTGGCCAGATGATGCAACAGGATTTTTTTTCTGCTGTCAGTCCTGACATTGTACAAGTTTAATTAAAAGGGAGATTTCAATTGACATGTTAAGTAGTGAGGATATAATGTGTAACTTCAAAATAAAAAGACAGAAATACAGTATTAAATAAGTAAGTATTCAGTGTTAAGGCTCCTGAGATGTTTGCCTAGGTTATTATTCTTCTAAGTTTGAATACACAGCAGTACTTCTGGAATATCACTTGTGGAGACATGCTATTTCTCTTGGAGTAATGATGATTTACCACCTTTTATTTTATCTTTTGGATGTCCAGGATAGTAGCATTGGCACACCAAAACTAAATCACATTCCTTACAACCTGTTTCATTCTCTTAAGCAGCATTTGACAAGACAAAGAACACTACATTTCCAAACTAGAAAATACCCATATGTCCTTAGGAGAATATTATGAAACTAATGAGGCACGTTTCAATAACTTCAGTCACGTACTCAAAGGAGGCAGAAGCAATATATTGACCAGTGAAGTACTTATATAAGGGAAAACATGGCATTTACTGTGTTGCAAGGACTTTATGACCATTTAATGGAGATTTCTGGACTCTGAGATTTAATAATCTTTTTGATTTGTCACTCCAGTGGAATGGCAGTGCTCATGAATTTACTCTAAATAAAATTTTCTAATCATCCTTAGGAAAATTAGAAATATATGGCAGATTAAGGAAGCAGCCATTCATCTGCTGGGTTAAACGTACTAACATGAACTTAACAAGCAATGTCGTCTTTTAACACATGCAGAGGACCAAATTATCTGCTGAAAGACTGACATTATGTAAATGTAACATTTGCTGGACCTCTAAACCTTGTGATTAAATTACTGTCTAAATTATTCTGCAATATGAATGTCGCCTACAAAAAGAAAAGCTGTAAAAGAAACGGCTGTGACATCTTCGGGGCTTGCAGTATTTCCATAATGAGTGTCTGAGATGGAGGGTTTGTATGTACAGCTCAAAATCTTAATGAAATGAGGAGAAAGGAAGGGGAGGATGTGACGTGAGGAAAAGTTACTCTGCAAAGAGGTAAATTTATCCTGGGGTTTCCACGAGAATTTGTTAGCAGAAGAAGCATGGCTCAATTAAGAGGGGAATTTAATCCACAAATCAAAACTTGTCACTGGAGACACGCTTCCCCCACCTTGCTCTGTGGATCTGGTGGGTAATCAGTGGCAGGTAATCTGTTTTCACTTAGTACTGTGAGAGTGACACATCTGTAAAACAGCAAAAAATAAAAAACGGGAGACTCTGGTATTGCAAGTAATTATGGCCCTGAAAGGCTG
The DNA here is from genome assembly GCA_034509425.1 of Eopsaltria australis. Lineage (NCBI taxonomy): Eukaryota > Metazoa > Chordata > Aves > Passeriformes > Petroicidae > Eopsaltria > Eopsaltria australis. The sequence goes on along the minus strand of JAVTVJ010000330.1, from coordinate 850,978 downwards.
CGTGCAAATTGTTCCCTGCAAAAAGCCAGAATAACCCATCAGTTAACTTGCACTGTGTCATTAACTCACGTAAATTATTGTCTTAACTCTTATTTCACTCATTCAAAAAATTAAAATGTAGCAGAACAAATGGGCTTCAGCAAATGGAGAAGTTGAATGTTCTGTTAATTGGCTACTTGGGAGTTACAGCAGCAGAGAGGGGCTGCACTTCACCCCCTGGCACACCCGTGAGGTGAAATTACTGACAGCCCTTTTTGGGTTACCTGGCACCAGAGTCCCCAGTGATGGAGAGCCAACACTCCCCTGAAAAACCATAAAGGCCAGGGGTTTGCTCCTTTAGCATCTCCATGAAACCCCAGGTGGGAGCCCAGGATAGATGGAAAGCAGCAAAACTGAGTTCTCAAAGGAAGCCCTTGATACCCACCTTCACAGGCAAGTTCAGGATTTCTGTAAAGCTTAGCTTTATTTCTTTGGTGTAGCTTTTGCTCTTTGGTGAAGACCTTTTTCTTTCTCCTCTCTGTGCCTTTTTCTCAGGGGAGGGATTTGGAGAGGACAGGGGAGGCTGTGGGAGGGAAGGGCAGCTCTGAGACCTTGGAGAGGGAGCACTCCTGCTCCCCTCCAATTGGTAAATATCTAACAATAGAAAAAAAGAGACAAATAGGTGTTCATTTAGCTAAGGTGAGCTGTTAGATTGCTGGGTTTAGAAGCTGCTCTAGGTCTCCATCATCCTTAGTGATATTTTTTAATTGACGAGGCAGGTTCCAACACACGGATATCCCTCTTTGTTTTCTCAGCAGACTTCTTGATTATTTCTATGAATATTTGTGTGATCATTTTACCTGCAATGTGTATGTGTTACCTTTACTCAGAGAGCAGCAAAGTTTCCTCTTAGTGCTGTTTTCCTGAGAGCCTTGTCCCCTTCTTTTTCCAGGTGCCAAATCCTGTAACAGGGGAAGCAGTTCTGTGTTTCAGACAGGGCCATTCCATTCAGATTCTGGGGAAATCAGATGTCTTTCTGGATTAGTTCATGTTTCCATTAGTTTCATGCTATTTCCAGATGAAACACATCTCTCTCATTCCCACAGACAAGAAAACTCACCTCTTCCCCCCATCCCCTCCATATAATTTTGTACTTTGAAATCAGGATGGAAAAGGGTTTAATTTGTGTGATTTTGTAGTGATGGTTCCTGTTTCAGTGTAAACTGCCTCTTAAATGGTGTCTGATTGTTTATTTCTTTTTGCTAGAAAAAGATTTTTTTCACAAATGAAACCTTCTGTTGTTCTTCTGGTTTCCCTTCATCCAAACCTTCCTGGTGTATGGGAAGAAAAGCAGAAGAAAAGAATAATAAATGTAATAATAATTATAATAATAGAAGAAACCTTCTAAACTGACCCACCTCCCCAAACCATTTACAGATTCAACCAAAATGACATCTTAATGTTGAAATTTTCTTTTTATTTATGTCTCTTCCTTACTAATGTAGCCTGGCCAGTGCACAACTGGGAAAAGGCTTTGCAGAGGGACTTAGTGGTTGTAGCTTTTTATCTTTCGAAGTGGAAATATTTTCTGTGAAAATGTACAGAAGTGACATGCAGGATTTGCTTCACTTTTTGTTTGAAAAGGAAATATTTTGGGTTTTCCTCTCTCCATTCCCTGTTCCTGTTTGCTCAGTGCCCCATAAATACGTCTGAAAACAGCTCCTGATCTGAGCAGTTCAATTTGTAATTGAGAATATGAGGAAAATAGGAAAGCACAGAAATCAGTGATATGCATACTCCTTGATTTTTCAGTTTATTCACATTCTGAAGAAAAAGAGTTGCAGAGGTGAAAGGCTGAGTTTAAATGCTTTGAGGGTGAGGGCTGCCCCTATATTTGATTATGTCTGAAATATATATAGCTTTTATTTATACTATAGTCCCTTGTAACTTAGAATTTTGGTCATATCTGGCACAAACATAAGTAGCACTTCAATTTCGTGCCATCCACCTTAAATTACCCCAGGTTTACACTTGTGGAACTACAAACTGAACTTTTTCATTAATTTTTCAGCATTAAAAAGGAAAAGTAGGCTAAACTTCAGCTGTTGTAGATGAAGTATTTAGAATAATTTCCCAAAGCCCTTCATAAATGTGACATTGATTCATTGATATACAGACCATTAGCAGTTAGTCTCCTCTGTTCATCTATCATTTCAATTATCTCTAGACTTCCCCAGGGTCTTTGACAAATGGGAGACAATTTGCATTTTGTACGTTAATGACCTTGGTGGAATTTGTAATTTTATTCCCCCCATCTTATAATTATACTTCAGCATTGGAGGGGAAAACCCCACAAAACTACACTGGTCCAGTTTTTAATTTAATTGGAAGCGAGGGACTGTCGAGGTGACGGGAAAGGAAGAAATAAGGATAAAACAAGTTTAAAAGTATTTGGCACCTTGTGAAGAACTTTCACCTGAAGATGAAGCAGATTGTTCTAAGTTAAGCTTGAGGTCTGTTTTACAGGGGAATCTTGACTCTCTGGGTCGCAGGCTTAGGGGAGCAGTTAAGAACACAGCCTAAATCCTGCTCTAAGGAGATTTGTTGGTCTTCTCCCAAACCAGCTGCTTTCTTCCTGGAAAAGCAGTCTCTTGGTTCCTTTGATAGTGCACAAAAGGAGTTTCACAAAGTGATCCCTAAAGACAGAAACATGTAAAGGAAAAGGAGCTATGTTTCAAAATGTGTCTTTCGGAGGTGTATAACGTGGCTGGAGGCTCAAGAATCTTAACAGTTTCCATTAATAATTTTGGGTTGGCTAATACTAACAATTAATCCTCTTAGCCTTATGTTCTGCAGAAGTTTGCTCATTAAGTTAAACTATTAATTTCATCCTCTCTCATCTTTGAACCTCTGGTCTTTTGCTCTAGTGGTGTCATAACCGGGTTTTAGCATTACCTGTGTTGGCCACCGTTCACGCCTTTCGTGCGTTTAAAAAAATAAATATGGAGAAATATTCATACATTATCAGCACTTTCCAGTTTGTTAATGGTCATAGTGCAGGTATCCTGGAGAAGAGATACAAGTATTCAGTAAAATTAGGATGTATCGGTATCTAGTAAAATTAATAATTTTCAGCTCCTAGGTGGGCCAAAGAGGCAGTGCAGTGCGGGCAGGAAATGAGAAATTAATAACTAAAGTACCCTGTAACTGAAGAACAGTTTATGGCCTTGCTGCATGTATTCCCTCAGCAGAAAACTTCGGGCCAGCTCTCAGGGTTTTGGGGTGGTTTGTTGTGTTTTGAGTAACCCAGGGACACACACACACAGCGGCCACATCCCACATGGGGAAGGCGATCCCTGCCTTCTCCAGGAATATCCTCCAGGTGTTCCAACTCCCCGTTGCCAGCAGTAACGGCAGCGTGGGATCTGAGACACCAGAGGCTTTGCCTTTCCCTTTGAACACGAAATCACTGCAGCCTCTCAGACAACATTAGGTGGTAACTGTTGGCAACTGCGGCGATGTTAGGAGTGACGTCTGTTTCTGGCTGCATTTCCAGAGCCATCCATAACGTTGTGGTGGATGTGCTTTACTCATAGATCACACTTTCCCTCTGTGCGTCACAGCGAATTTGGCTGTCTGTTCCATGCAAAAAAGTGATTAGCCTGGGTTCAGTGTGAGGAATTTGTTTTTTGATTGGAACTGAAGGGTGAAATTCCACGTATGGAAACCTGAGCTGTGAACTGGCATCGACCTGCGGCCGCGGCACTGCCGCAGCCCTGCCTTGTTGCTCAGCTTTAGGGGGGGTTTATGCATATAAAAAGCAAGATTTTTGTTTTAATCAGTGCTCAGGCCAGGCTGTTCAGCCTTGGATTCCTCTGACATGCCTTGTACAACTGTTTTTCCTCCAGCTGAAGAGCCAGCGGTGCTGGGTTTGAAGAGCTTTGGTTAAATGAGATGCTCTGAGTGGTCTGTAAGAGTGAGCTAAAGATCAAGGTAAACATATTTATTGATTTACTTCCTCACTCTTCTGAAAGCAGGACTCAGACTCCAAACAATACACGTGTCTGTGGAGTATGCTTGTCTTTGCCTACGTTACGTGTGCTGCACACAAGTGTGTGCTGGATATGTATTTATTTTTACTCAGCCTTCTGGCCCCGTTTGAATTTTTCAGCCCCCTAGTAGTGTTTGCCCTTTGCTGTCTGTTTTTAATTTTTTTAACATTTTCAATAGATCTTTAAAACTTCGAATTTATTTCTAATTCATGTTCTGTTTAAGATATTTAAATTTAACACTTTGACCTTACTGTTGCTCAAAAAACCAGAGTTTATTATCCTAAACCAAATGATCTTAAAGGAACGTGGTGTGATGTAATATTTGACTATGATACACACTTGGTTAATAGTGGGTAACATGAAAATACATGTCAGCTGTTTACAGGGAGAGAGACAGAGGAACACGTGTTTTAAGGTGTAAAATGATCATGCACAAAAAGACCAAATCAAAACTTTAAAACTTCGAAGTTTTAAATAATTTAAACTGAGGAGATGCTGATGTCTCGCTGAAAACACAAATGCAAATTTCTCTTTGGTTTTACCCCCTGAAAAAAACAGGGTATGGCTCTCCATCAAGACCAGATGCCTGAGATCCAGAGAGATTTAAAAGGCAAATTTGGTTTGTGTTGAGGAGCCAGAATGTGAAGTTTGGGTTACATGAAACTGACTCTTCCTGCTCTGGTACGAATTAATTTCAGCCATGCAGCATTAACAATTTCAGCCCTCTAACTTCTGCCTGTGATCACCTTTGAAACTGGCCCGTTGGAGAAACCTTGGGATCTCCTATTTTTATAAGAATTCCTGGGCTGTGAAGCTGAGCCTGCTCCCCGTGCTCAGGCAGGAGCTACACGTGGTGAGCACATGTGAGAGCAGGAGCAGGGAAGGTCCCACGTTCAAATGCCAAATTGCTCCTTCTGCAGAGTGTCTGCCTTACCCCACCACACTGGGCCTGATTTATTTGTTTTAAAGGAGGGTTCTGTGCTGTTCTGTTCTGCTGGGAAAGGCCCTGAGAAATCACAGCTGTGCTCTGCTACTCATTGTTAATTTAACTGGAAGGAGAAAATCCTGTTTCTTCAGTTCTGTGCTTTGAGCTTGTCACTGGTGAAATCTGCATGAAAGTTAATGGTTTGTACATCCCTCTTCTTTTCAAGCTTGATGTAACTCCATATTCAAGTTTAAGTGCCCTGGTTGAATTCCTTAGTGGGAATTCCCTTTCAGGTCAAGGATGCTCACCTGGCTGCCGTTTCAGATGAACAGGATTCAGACCTCTCTGCAATATTTAACTCCTGTTCAGGACTAAATGCCACCTCTGCCTTTTCGAAGGACTCCCTTTCAGCAGGGACAGTAAGCAGCAATCACAGTAAGCAAGAGTTAACGAGCACCCATTGGTGTCAGAGAAGTTGGAAGAATTCATAAGACAAATCAGGCAATGGCGTCTCTGGGAATAGTAACTTCTCTTGGGTTTCTTTGCAAATTAAACTGATGAGGATTTAATCTTTTTATTCTTCCCATGGGTTGCTTTGCCCTTGACACACAAGATCAGGTTCTAGAGGGTAAAGTGACTGTGCCTTACACTTCTGCCTATGTAAACTGAATAACCAGCTCCCATTTGTGCCTCCTGTAAATGAGTGACCTGGTTGTGTGGTTGTGTTTCAGCCACCCAGGGAATGGTGGCAGAAATGTTATTTTCTGCAGTAGGAAGTGGAGTGAGTTTACAGATAAAGTTAGCACAGGATTTTTGTCAGGGCAGTGAGTAATTCTGCCCACAGAACTGCTGGAAAGATCTTCTAGAAATGGAAAACAAAAGATGGGAGAGAATATTCAGGAGGATATGGGAAGGAAGAAATATTTAACCCATTTCAGGCCATAGCAGAGGCTGTTTGATCTAATCCCAGGCTAGATCTGCTGATGACAGAAGTTTCAGATTAAACTGGCAAGGACAACTATTAAGAAAAATAAGAAAAGAAAATAGGACCTTCCATTTAAATCTCCATAATGAATTCCTATCCTAAACTAGAAGCCAGCACACATCATCCTTTCTCTGCTGAGAAATTTTTTACATTCATTTCTGTTCATAATGGTTTGGGGAAAGAGAAAAAAGAAAAAAAGGTTTTCATTATTCATGTGAAAAATGAACTCATTTGCTCACATGTTTAGTGCTGGGGTTAATTATATTATGAAAAAGCACGGTTTGTAAGGAACTGGCTTTTTACAATAGGAATGCCCTGGAATTTAAGCTGCCTAATTTGTCAGCTTGCTCAGGCTGTACTATTGGAACTCTCAGCCTGTTTGCAGGTTAAGCAGCAACTTCTGGGCTTGGGGCTTTGGTCCTGCACTGGGGCCTGTGGGCAGGAGAGGGGTCTGAAATTCTGTTCTGGGGGTTCCCTTGTGGCAGCACCTGCAGTTCTGGCCACTGCTGCATCCGGGACTGCACCCATGGCATCAGGGACTGCTTTGGGCCAGGGGAGAGCTGCCCTGGTGTGAACTGAAGTACCAGAATTGGCTGTGGAGTGCTTCAGGTGTCCCTTTCCCACAGTGTTGCAGGGGACACAAGGACACTCCTGGATTTGAGACATTTTTTCCACCGGTATAGACAAAAGGAGACGGTCTCTTGTTCAGATTGATGAGTTCTTCTGAGGACAGAATAAAGGCAGAAAAGCTGGAATAAACACTTTATTCTACCCTTACCCCAGGACTTCTCTTTGTTTGTTCTCTTTGTTGTCTTTTCTGTGACTGGAAGCTAAAGATGTGATTTGTGTCCTTTCCCTGGATGTTTGGGAGCTGATTTCCAGATCAGCCCTTCTTGCAGTTCTCGGTTCCCTGTTCCTGCATCCTGCTGGCTCCAGCTCATCCTCTCACTCTCCTGCTGTCACAAACTCAGATTGCTGCTCTACTCAGATTTTCCAGTAATGTCATAGCAGAGCTTCTCAACACCCCACATTGCATGTGGTATGCCACCACTAAATTGGTAAAACCTGACCCATCCTCACAGGTTTTACCTGGAACAAGCGTTTATTTCTGTTTGAAATTGTTCCTTCACTTTTCATCCTGGGGAGCCTCACAGGCATCACTAACATGCACATCTATCTTTATCTCTGGTTTTGTTATTGCTGTGTTGGATCATTGCCGTGCTCTTCATAAGACCTGACATCAAAAATCCCCTAAAAGTACAGGTTGAGCAGAGTGCACAGAGTGCTGCCTTTGCTTCCTTTCTGTTCCTGTTTGATGCCAGTGCTGTAGTCTTTGAGCTTGTGTTTGGTCCTGAAGATGTTGGCCCAGGCTAACCCATGGGTCTCTTCAGGTTATTTACACTTTTATATGATACTGGCTGTCGCTCTCCAGCTGTTTTGGCCTGAGAACCTCCGTAAATTTGCATAGCCTTGATTTTTTTTTTTTTTCCTTATGGAGATCTGTAAAAACTACTGTAAATGCTAAGATTTTGGAAATGACCCAGCACACTGAGTTTTTTTCTATATCCTTTTTCTATTCAAGTCTGCTGACCTGTTTTATAGATGTTTACAGGAAGCTGGAGAAAAGGTAGAAGTTCATGTAAATTTTCTCGAGATCCAGAAGCAGGAGAGGGGAGTGTTGAGGGTAATAGAAAATATTAGCAAAGATCCACCCTTAGTTCATGACCAAGTGTTTTACTGCCTTCCTCCCCCAGGAAAGCAGAAGGAGCAGGATGAAAGGAAGTCTGGAGTTCAAGGTGCATTTTGTGAACTCTCCTCTGGGCACCAGGACTTGGCTTGGCTGGAATCAACCGTGGGGCTTGTGCTTGGGGTTTAGCACTCAAAACATCAATCCAGTTGCTAAGAGTCCTCAAGCCTCACAGACAGTCACAGCCTTGGAAATGATGTTTGAAGAATGTTTACCTGCCTGCAAAAATACTGAGGGCTTCTATTGTGAAATCAGACTTGGAGAGTTCAAAGCCTTTCCGTGTTTGTGTGTGCATGACCAGCACTTGTCGGTGCTGGAAGTCAGGTACGCTGCAAAGAGACTGCATTTTTAGGGCAAGAGCACTTCTAGACAAAAGCAAGGGCTTTTAAGGATGTCACTGCAGAGCCCTGAATTCTTTCTAAAAGGATTCCATTTTGTGGCATAAAAAGTCAAAGCAGAAGGAAACCCATCTCGGCAGAGCTCTCATGTGGGGAAGGTGCCGTACAGCCAGCCAGGCTTTCTTTTGTATTTTGCTCATAACCATCATAGCAGGGAAAGGCAAACACTTGTCTAATTTGATAAAATGTCTTTAATTGCAGCAGCAGTGCTTGAGGTTTGGGCTGGCTGCATCAGCTCTGTTTGTAATCACAGCTCCAGCCTCACTCCACAATCAGCTCCAATTGCTGCCAATTAGCATCTGCTGGGCTGGTGTTGCTTTATTCAGATGTTCTTCGGTGTTTGGTTGCATTATTCATACCTTGCCTGGGAAAACAGAGTTTAAAAACGAGCACCATTACAGGATTTCATTGTACTGTGATAGATCTTCTCCCAGCTCCACCTCTCGGTTTAGTTGTTCTGGTTAGTGAACAGAGGGAAACTTCAGGCATGGTTTAGGTCCTGCATTTCATTTCTAGGAAATAATTCCTGCTTGACAGAGAATTTTAAAGAGAGCTCAAAAGAAATCAAAGCTGGTGTTTTTTCACATAACAATTTGGTTTAGGAAGTCGTTGCTGCAAAACGTCACAGATGTGCAGGACATTAGGAATAAAAAGAAGAAAAGTAAAAAAACGTGAGCTTGTATATGGTTATGGTTATGGGGGACTGTCATAACTAGGGACAGAGATTTTAAAAAGGACTTTTAAATGCCTATTTCAGAAGTGAGTCTGGTCTGTGGTGCAGGAGAGCTTGGAGTGGAAGGGGCCATCTCTGTACCTGCAGCAGGCACTGAGTGTTCTGTGTAGTGACACAAGATGAGCTCCAGGTCCAGTCTAACACAGCAGTGTGTGCCAGCATCCTGGGCTTTGAGTGCTTATGGTTTCACGTATTTAAACTTGGAGCTCGTATTTTCCCCCTACAGGATTTTATTCTGACTTCAAAGGGGTTGTTCTTAATGTGAGCAAGTGCAAATGATTGATGAATGTGTTCGTTTTTTTCCTTCAGATGATGATTTTAATAAGGAGAAATGAATGCTGGCTAAGTATGTTTAACAAGGAGCTTTGTTTGCTGTTGGTTTTGCATCTAAGTTGAATTAAACGAAATTCTTTTAGTGCCACAGTAAGGAAAGCAAGCAAACCATGGCAGAGCCCCACATCCCTGGGGAACAGGGGCTGTGCACACACTCGTTACGTGAAGGATGCTCTCTGCATATAGGAATGTGACATGGGGATAAACAGGAATGAGTGCAGCAGCAATTTCTTTAATTAAAAAGAAAAAAAAAAATTGGAAAAAGGAGGTGATAACTTGTGGAAGCACAAGGAGCACAGCTGCCAGCAGAGGCAGTGGCAGTGATGGGTGTTTGCTGGGAGGTGACACTCCAGGAGCCCGTGCCAAACTCCCCAATAAGTTTGTGCCACTAATCAGGAGCTTGTTAATAATGACTCAGATTTACGATACTTCATAACAGCCCGAGAAGAAATATTCATCCTGGTATTGACTTTGTGGGGGAAGAAAACCTAATAAAGCATTGAGAGTGCTTAATCAATACCCAGGCAGGGCTGGGCTGACTATCAGAACGAGCAGCTTTGTTTGCTATTCAGGCAGATAATTTATGGTTAGTGCTGGAAGTGATGTATGTAATTTATATTTTAGAGACAATTACTGCTCAAAGACAACTGCTGCAAAGCTTTTTTGCAGGAAACCAAGAAAAAGACAAGTGCTGCTATTGGGGTGTGAGTGTTGTGCCTGGCAGCCTGTCCAGTGTATTTGTTCATTACGTTATATTTATGTGTAATGTTGGTATGATACACGTGCCTGTGTGTTCGTGTGAGCTACGTTGCATTGTAGCAGTGTTTAGGCTTCAAAGTTCAAATCAACTTTCTCAGGTTTCAGGATTTTTTAGACATATGGTTTTGGTTGCAGACCATCCAAGATGTAATTAAAAAAAACCCCAATGTGTAAAACTTAAGGAGGTACTTATTTTTTGGATGTTTTTAAAAAATGTTTTTAAAAAATTGGATCAGATTATTTAGATCAACATATGAGAAATTGTCAGATGGGAATTGTGATTTGCAGACACTTGCCTGTAATAAATACCTTCTAATAAAAGCATATTGTAAGATAGTTGCAGTTCTACACCTTTGTGTGTCAGGCACTCATATATTAAAGTACACATATATAGGAACATTTCAGGTGCACATGATAAACTATATTTAGACTTTGATCCTAACCATTTTGAGGGTTTAGTTTGGGTTTTGTTGGTTTTTTTTTTACCCAACAGCATTTAATGTTTTGTGAGTTATGAATTTACATCTCTAAGTTGCTATAAAAGTCAGTATAAGCTGCCAGTGCCTGTTAGAGAGAGGAATCAAGCTGCTTTCTTAAAGATGTTTAACATTTAGATTCCTGAAATCAGTCCATCTTCATCATAGCTTTCAGGAGAAGGTCCCAAGTGTTATTAATTAAATGTTGTCCTCCCTGTAAATAAATATGTTGTGGTTGCTGTGACCCCTGCTTGAAGCAGGGTGTGTTACCCTAACGCTTTTAAACTAATCAAAATCACCTCCTCTCTCCGTGCTGGTGGGCTTTGTTAGGCAGGATTGCAGTAACAATGGGAATGATTTTACAGATTTTATTCCACTTCAGTGATTTATTACGAGTCCAGGGAGCTCTGACACGCATTGGAGTCAGCAGCTCACGGGTCAGAGCCTGGGTTAGCCCCAGAGCTGGGCACCCAAATGGCAGCTTTGCATGTGGCTGCCTTAAATAAATAAAGTTGTTGCTCATACACAGCTGATAAATACAGCAACCTCAGAAAATGGGTTTTAAATACTGGGTGGCAGTTATGAGATTCCTTTTGTTATCTTAAAAATTAGTCTGTATGTTAATGAATATGGCATAAACTTGTTGTACAGGGGAAAACCACTTTAACCTGTAGGCAGTGAGTTAAAACTGCTGTGTCCCCTTGATCTGAACATACAAGCTGTTGCCAAAATTAAATGGTGCTTCTCTTCATGGTTTTCCTGCTGCAGAGCCCAGCCCCTGCTCAGTGCAGGTGCTTTCCCCTTTCCCAGGTCTGTGCTCAGGGGAGGTTTAATCCCTCACTGGATTTCAAAGACGCTGAATTGAGCTCCAGGTGGAGACTCTGCAGAGCTGCACCCTCACCAGCAGCTCAGTGGAGAGGAGACTTCTACCCCAATGCCAGTATGTATTTCTGCTTTTCATTCTGATTTTTCTTCATCTGCTTTCTACGTCTGAGAGCTGGTGGCAAAGCAGGTCACTGCTGTTAGATTTCAAGCTGGAATTACCAATGAAATCCACTTTGTCCAGTGTCTGCTTTTATATAAATCTTCCATTTATTTGTAGGAAATCTGAAATCACCTACATTTTCATAAAAATTTGGTAGTGTTTTCCCTGGAGCTGAGCATGTGAGATTTTTTCAGATGAAGTAGCATTAAACAAGAACAGAGAAGTGAAGGGATTGGAATTGTCCTTCTCCATTTAGCATGTAGCTGTTAGGCAGGGTTAATTGGGCAAAGGTGATCTGCTTCATGAAAAAAAAGGCATGTTCCCTTCCATATCAAGTATTTTATAAGATTTTTGGAGAAAAGACACCTTTTCACATAGTTCTGTTCTATAATACCGTGAGCACAGGGAGTGTGGGACATGGGCACATGTCAAGAATCCGTATTTTAACATACTACCGAATTTAAAATATATTGTGGATTTTTTCCCCACATATATGCTAGACAGACCATATATAAAGTTAATATCAAGTGAATCGAGATGCAAGGTGTTTTCAGTTATTTCTCCTATGGCAAGATGGAAGGTTCACATCCAGTATGTCCCATGGATAATGTTTTTGTGTTGCAACATTGGCTCTATAAATAAACGTGAAACATTGCAGTAGCAAACATCACATTTGTTTTTTTCTGAAGTGCCTACAGCATGTCATTGCAGATGGATTGATAGGCTTGATAACATTGAACTTTTGTCAGACCTAACATGGCAGACTCGTTACGTGTCAGAAATTTTCTGTCATTTTTCTCACTATTCAAAAGGCAAAATACATTTGCAACCTTGAGTGACATTGAATATGGAAAGCAGACAGAAATTTATCATTTGACAGAATTGTTTTTGTTGGGTTTATTTTAACTTGCCTTTTTTTTTTTTTCAGTGGCAAAGCTGGAATCAGATTTTAAAATCTTGACTACTCTGTTTTAGGAATATGGAACAGCTGATTGTGGCTTGTAAAATCTCTATGACCCGGCCTTTTACAAATGTAAAACACATTCTTTATTACTTCACATTCAGACCATTTATTTTTGTGCTTCTTTGGACTGAGGCAACATCTGACCTTTATTATGGAGTTGCAGAAAACAGCTTGGCAGGGAGCAGGCAGTGGGGAAGGTCTTGAACAGGAGACAGGACAGCAAAGGATGCAGATGCTTAGAGAGCAAATTTTCATAGCATTTGGGATAAAACGGATGGGATTTATTCCTACTCAGTGTAGTCCTTCAAATGTGATTGCGCTCTAATAAAGCTGTATCAAAAAAAGCTTTTTTTGGTGTCTTAACTCAGAAATTAGAGCATCCTTTATTTTATGGTGTTTAACTTTAAATAAGGTGTTTGTTTTGAAGACATGTGGAAATGGAAAGTCAAGTTCTGGAAGTGTAACAGAAGTGGTGGGTTTCTGGTGCAAAAAGCAGCATAGAAATGCATGAAAACGTTTCATCAAAAGATGAAAATGAGTATTAAGGCAAAGACAAGGAAATCCTGTACAAAGCATTAAGAAGATAGGTTAGAAGAAGGAGAATATGAGGTTCTCAGTAATACAGCACCAATACTTTCGGAGCTGGACCTCAGCATTTTGTGCTGAACAAGGAAGGAAAAGATTTCTAATTGCTAACAGGAGCACTCTGCAATCAAAGGGGAAACTTCCTATATATTAGCATGCAACAGCACTGTACACTTCCGAATGGATTATACCCTGGTGAAATCAAGAGGGTAATGATGAACTCCTCAGCTAGAAAGGTTTTGTTCCAATATTTTGCTTCAATATATAGACACTGGCGTTAATAAATCGGGCTGTACATCTTAGACCACCTCACCCAGTCAGTATTTAAGCCAAGAAGTCATTGTGGGTGCTAAAGAATAAAGCAGTTCTTCCCTTTATTTTAAATAAATAAATAAATAAAAAGAGCAAGGAGATTTTATTAGTTTTCAATCCTGTTAGTACAAATAGAAGTGGAAGCTGTGGAGCTGGGTTATGATGTGACTCATTACTGTTTATTACCACGAGGCACATCAAGATGCCTGTGAGCAGGGGGGAGCAAATCCCTTGGAAGAGGCGCGTTGGTCGCTCCCCGCGCGCTCGCGTGCCTCCTCCCAGAGCTGGGAGGAACACATCCAAAATCTGTCACCTGTCATATGTTCCTCCCCATCTCTTGCCGAGGAGAAGCGAGCAGACGCACGTTCTTATTTTGGTGCCGTTTGTTTTTGGAGAGGAGGAGGGGTGAGGGGGGAGTGTTTTTCTCAGGGGAAAGTTTCTGTTTGAATCGCGTTGCCGTGAAATCGAGAAGAGCTTCACGCGAGTTACGGTTTGGTTTGTTGTGTAGCTCTCAGATAACTCAATTTTATTTTATTTTTTTTATAGCCTGACAGTGTTTTCCAGTATCACTGAGGACAAAGAAATTATCATTTTGTCGGTCATTGCGTCGGATCTAAAGCTGTAGAAAAATGAGATGGTTTTAGTGGGTTTGTGCCTCTCCAGCTACACTTTAGCAAAAGTTGGTGTTTCACGATACACTTTTCTTTTAGCTTTTTAATAGTCTGAAGCCTCCTCAAACATGTCTTTTAACCTGTGGCTTTTAGCCAGGGTAAGAAATGAACCATTCAAGTGAAGCTCGAGCTCATCAAAGAATTAACAAACCTTGGTAAATCTTAGTCTTTAACACCGAAGGGTTGCAGTTGAAAGGCTCTCACCTCTCTTGCATGAATGTGGATTTTTTTTTTTTTTTTTTTTTTTTTTTTTTTTTTAAATTTTCTTTACAAACTAATTAAATGGTTTTTTTTAAAAGCCTCATTTTCCCCTTGGGAACGGGGAGTGCCACTAATACGAAGTAACTGCCTGTGGTTTTTACAGCCACGATGATGCTTACCTTCTGCTGCTTCATCCTCCTCTTCCTGACTTTTCCTGCTGTCTCACCTGAATGCAGTGTGAGCTCCCTCCCAGTGCCAAAGGCCTGTCTTATCTGTCACCTACACCCCCAGCTTGGGCTTTGAGGAGGTGGGCTGTCCCCTCAGCCCTGTCTCTGCCGCCAAGGCAAATCAAGACATTTACCCAAAAACTGAAGCCAGACCCCCCAGAGCCCTTTATTGTCACACAGGTCCATCCCTGCTTGCCCTGGCACTGCTGGATTGGGTGTCCATGGGACATTAACACTTCAGAGAGCAAAGTGAGAAGGCACTTCCCAAGTCCCAGTGTGCATGGAATCAGTGCAGCAAATACCTGCTGGGGTTGTTACATTTGAACAAATTTTCTATTTTGGAAATCACTTCCATACCTTCTGTTGTCTCTGCTCCTGCTCAGCAGAGCAGCACTGCTGGCCTTATGGTTTCTATCATATTTCCCTGAAATTTCTTATGTAGGGTATTTAAGTAGATATATAAGTGAATGTCTTTGCTATTGATTTTTTCTCTGCCACTGGCTGTCTATTTACTTACTTATTTTTTTCATTTAGTTCTTTAATGTTCTTCATTTGTAATGTGTAAAGTTCTGTTCTGCATGCAGGAAAACACCAGCTTACAATGTGAATAAGGGAGGGTGTGTAGATCCCAGCACCTGACAGAAAGCAGGACCATAACTGATTTAAAATCCTGCCATCTTTCAGAGGTTTCTCATCTCTGCCACTGCTTCTAGAAGCAACTTTATACCAAGTGAGGCTGCTGGAAATGACTGTATAGAGGTTGTTCCAGAGGTGGAAGTTGTTGAGCTGGGTAGAGCTTGCAGCCAGAGCCAGGTGGGCTCTGCACTCACCTTGTGCAGAAGGGGAGGAGGAAAATCCCACCCTTGCAACTCTTAGAATAACAGAATCTTTTAGGCTGAAAAAACCTTTAAGACCATTGTGTCCAGCCATTAACCCAGCACTGCCAAGCCCACCACTAAACCATGTCCCCAAGTGCCACATTCACCAATGGTGGGGCTCAAGGAGCTTAGAGGTGTTTTCCAACTGTAATGATTCTATGACATTTGTCTTTTAAATCCCTCTAGGGATGGTGACTCCACCACTCCCTGGGTACCCTGTTCCAGTGCTTGGCGGTCCTTCAAGTGAAGAAGTGTTTTGTGACACCCAATCTAAGCCTCCCCTGGTTGAGTGGAGGGGCTCAGCAGTGTAGCTGGGAGTTGCTGCTCTTGGGGTTGCTTCAGGGCTCTGAGCTCTTCATCTGAGAAACTTTCTCATTTTTTCCCATCAGTCAGACACAACTGTCCTCAGATCCTCAGGCAGCGTGGTCAGTGCCCAGTTTTCACTGGTTGCTTGTGCTTCCTTCTGGCAGATGTCAACGAGTGCACCACGGGGAACGGGGGCTGCCACGACCGCTGCTGCAACACCATCGGCAGCTACCACTGCAAGTGTCCAGCTGGCCAGAAGCTGGGGGAAGATGGAAAATCCTGTGCAGGTAATGCTTTGTGCCATTGCTCACTGCTAGTAAGGAATCAGGAAGGGGAAGGAAACGCTGGCTTTTATGTGGAGACAGCTGAAGAGCGTGTGCTCAGAGTTGTTGAGAGTATAGACCTTCTCATGTCTGGATTATGAAGATGTAACTGTAAGAACACTTCAAAGGGTTGGGGTTTTGTTTTATTTTGTTGAAAAAATGTTATGACTTAACCTGGATTGGCTGTGCCATGTTCTGATTATGGGATTTCCATCATCAGTTTAAAAACTTGGAGAAAGTGTATATGCTTGATAATATTTCATCTGTCTCTACAGCAAAAGGGTTCTTATCAGAAAATACACATACATTTTCACGTTTCTATCACAATTCCACAGCTAGAGATTAACTGAATAAAAAAGGATTTAAAACCACATGCTATGTAAACCCATTTGTCTTTTTCCTAAGGGAAATTTAAGTCTAGTTAGTGCATTATAGGGTAAAATTTGTTCTCATGCAAAAACTTACGTTAGAACACATAATGAATTGTGGTTGGACTTTCTAAAGGTGCACTGGCAAAACAGAGTGGGTGTAAACAAGCCCAGATGATGTGTTGACCTACAGTGATTATATTTTGTGCATCAGCAGGTGCTGCAGAAGGTCAGGTGTTAGGTACCCAGGGTGTGCTGCATTGCAGGCCAGAGCAGCTCCTTCTTCCTGAGCTCTCCCCTGCATTTCAGTGCTGCAGTAAATGCATCAGTGATGATTTTTTTATCTCAGGGCATGAACTGTATTATCATCTTTTCACAAGAAACTGTATTCTCTGGCGCGTTTCCCATTGCACAGTATCTCACAAATTCCTTTCTTCCAAGATTTCATTTTACCATTGTCCAATTCCTTTTTAAGGTTTATATAAAGACCTGTATTTCTTGCCTGTGGTCATAGGATTTATCCTAACTTTATAATTTATTTGGCTGCATCCTTTTTTCAGTAAAAGATGATGGAATTATTTACTGTGGCATATATATTACCTACATATGCTCTAGGACTTTTTTTTTTTTTTAAATACGGCTTTCAAGGTAAGACTGGCAGAAGGCAACCACTGACAGTGGTGACTTGTTCCTCACCAATGCCTGGACCTTGCCACCACAGTTCATTTCTCAGCTGTCCCCCCAGGAGATCTCCTGGACAGAGTGATGTGAAAGGAGAAAATTGGCCAATATTTGTACTGCCCATTTCTGCTTACTCTCAATGCCTGACATGCCACTCTCTCACGAGATACTCAACAGTGGTTTAGCTCAATAAACATCCAAGAGCCCCTCATCCACAGCGCTAAATGCAAACCATATGTTGCAGATGAAAACCCTGAAGATTATAATTAGAACTGTCCATTCAATTTAAACAAAGTCAAGAATGAAAACTATTTCAAATTCAATAAACAGGCCATTTCAAAGTGTAGACACTGTGGAGGACAAGCTTAACAACTTAATTGACAGGTAAAGCTTCATTTCTAATCCTCATTTTGATATCATCTGTAGCCTCAGGAGTCAAAACACATCACTGCTCAGTGCTCAAAATATGCAGAGAAAATGAAAATGTCAGCTGAATGAAAAAAAAAAGGAGAAGCATCTGTTTGATAGCTGTGTAAGCCTGTGATATGTAAACTGCTTTGGAGTCAAGCAGCCCTAATTAGAGTTTCAAGGAATTCTTCATTAAATATACACACACAGAGACACACACACATATATATAAATACATATATATACACACACACACACACACACACACACGTTTTAAGCAATTATTGAAACCAGACAATTTGCAAGAAAACCAGGCTATAGAATTAAAGCAAGGAACATGACAATTTCCATGGACAGACCTCAGACAACACTGTGATGTTTTCGCACAACCATGAATAAATAAATTTTTCCATCTTTTCACAAATCTGTGTGTTCTTCTCCACTCTACGTCTTTAAAACAAAAAAGCATGATGCATTTTGGGATCTCGGTGTAGTACACAGCATCTCAGCAAAGAAAAGCCAAAAAGGAAGAGTGATGGGGTTACCAGCCCCCACAGTGGGGTTAGACTAATAGATATTTTGGCAACTGCACCCCCTTGACGACTCCAAGTCCCATCAACATGAAACCCACACAGATGGACACAAACTCTCAGTGGAGAACTGTGCCAGGATAAGTGAATGACCACATGAAGTAACAAGAGAGTACAAGCTGAAGAACAGCAAACCAGATAAAAGGGTAACTTAGGCTCCTAAAAAAAAGTTTATATACTGAAATAACCCAGCTTCATTAATGTCACTGTTCCCAGCAGAAAAGAGGTGAGTGTACTGGCTGTAAACAGGGAAGTTGGAAGGGAACGTTCCAAAGACAGCAATCAAAATTTTATGTGATTTCTGCATAGGAGAAAGACTTTGAGATCTCCAGTATCATCAGCTACTGCAACACTCCTGCTAGATTTTCTGATGTGGGGCAGAACAGCAGAGAGAATATTTGTTATGAATCTGTCAATTTTTAAATACAGCTCCTCAGCACCACCCAGCTGGGCCCTGCTGTGAGGTGGGAGGGTGGCAAAGGAGGAGAGGAGCTCTACAAGGAGCTGCACTTAATAAGTGACAGCATGAAACATTCCAAACTTCTTGTGTGGACTCAGATCTGAGCTGTATTAAGGAGGTTTATGTGCTGGGCCATCAGCATCTCCTCTCAGCAGGGTATTGCAGTTTGCAGGAGTAGTTATGGAATAAAAACAGAAATGCCTGATGTGATGGGAACACCTGGATTTTGCCAGCAGCAATATTAATGCACGCTTGCTGAGCTCCGTGCCTCTACTACAGCAGAATGCAGGGAAATGTGTTTTCTACACACAGCAGGCAAAATATGCACAAGAAAATTACAATCATGCAAAAACCTCCATAATCTGGTGTTTCCAGCTTACAGTGCATGTGCTGCGCTGGCTGGAAATACAGATGTGACTGGTGACAAGGCTTTGCAGGACCAGGAGAACAGGAGGGGACAGGCACCATTCAGCCACCAAGCTCCACCTCTGCCACTCTAAAACCGAGACCACACCACAACCTCTGTCACAGCTGGCTCCTGGCATTGCTCCACAGCCACCAGTTCATGGGGTGTCTCTTCAGGTGCCACCACAGGCACTGGTCCCCCACTGGAGCCATCCCAGCCCCAGGACAATCTGCTACATGAACTGCCAATGAGCAAAGGACAGCATTTTACACAGATTTTCTTGCTCTGCTTCCTTTATCACATAAATCACATGTGACTCTGCAGAGATTCTACCAGGAGAAGAGAGAAGTGACACTAACACTTCCGAAATCTGTCCATGCCAGCTTAGCTGGATCCTAACCATGAATCACAGAATGGTTTGGGTGGGAAGGGAGCTTGAAGATCAAGCAGTTCTAATCCCCCTGCCACAGGCAGGAACACCTTCCACTAGCCCAGGATGCTCCAAGCCCCATCCAACCTGACACCTTGAACTCTTCCAGGGATAGGGCAGCCATGAATTCTCTGGGAAACCTGTGCCAGTGCCACACAATCCTTACAGGGAAGAATTTCTTCTCCATATCTTATCTATACCTGCCGTCTCTCTGTCAGTTTGAAGCCATTTCCCTCTCTCTTATCACTCCATGCCTTTCCTCAAAGTCCCTCTCCAGCTCTCTTGGAGCCCCTTTAGGCACTGGAAGGAGCTCTGAGGTCTCCCCAGAGCCTTCTCTTCTCCAGGCTGAACCACCCCAACTCTCTCACTCTGTCTTTGCACAAATAATGTCACCAGGCACGGAAGAATTTATTTTACTTCCTTTTTTCTTCTTCTTCCTGAGATCAAAATTCACATCAAATTAATCAGTTGATTGCTCCATTTTTATTAGTTGTTTTTGAACTCCTCGGCTGACACTGAATCCCTTTTGGAACAGGAACTGTTAACAATGTTCTCAGGTGGGCCTTTCACAGCGCCGGCGTGCAACAACAGCAGGTTTACTTCAACTTGGTCTTCTAATATATCCCAGCTAAAGCCCTCAGGTACTCCTGTAATTGAAGTTTGAGTAATCCAATATGATGTTGATCAAACTACTGATCTTTTAATAACGCAGTGTAGCTCTCCCAGCAGTTGCTATCTCGCTGACAGTCGTGTCTGGATCGCTTCCTTTGGGCCAAGGCTTTGAACAGAGAAGCTGACAGATTTCTGTTTGCCTTAGATTTTATCACAAATTGTTTTAAAGCTTTTTAAGGTTATATCAAATGGCTCATAAAATCCACAGGCATTCCAATAATAAAAAAAGGGGGAAAAAAAAGGAGTTCTATGAGCTGTCCTGGAGAAGAACAGTATTAAATGCTCCCAAAGAGGAACATAAACACCACTCTGGAGCTGTGCTCTTTCCTCTGTATCTGCTGTTAGTTCTTGTTTATGCAACCTGTAGGCAAAGCTATAGAAAAAGCTGTAGTCACCCTGCACAATACCCTACTCTGAAAGGCAAATGTGCTCATTTTTCCTATCATAATTTCCATTGCAAGTACGAGTTTAAGGTTTTTCTAAGCCTCGCCTCTCCACACAAGAATAATTCAGCTGCAATTTGCATTTTCAATGTGCTCAAAATGAACACCAAGATGACTCATGTGCTGTTTATAAGATGCCTGTATTTGCTGGTAAATACCTTGCTACAAACAAGCTATAATTTAAGTATTCAAAAGTCTTGCTTCTGCATAAAATTACTACTAAGTGTAATTCTGGAGACCATGACCAGAGCTTCAATTTCAGGCTTGCAAAGCTCTTCCTACACAATGATTCTTAAAAGTACGAGTGGATTTTCTTCTCTGACAACAGCAATCATTGTATCTCTGTAATTGCAGAAAAGATTACCTGGCTTTTAATTCACATTAGTCAGCTCCAACAATACCGTGCTTCTTTCCTTTCCTTCAAAATAAACTAATTATTGTCAATCAGCCCACTGGAATGTTAACATTCTCCATAACCTGCCTTTCAGAGGTAGTCATAAATGCAAAAAACTAGCTAATATAAACTAATCAGAGCCCTAGAAATATCTCAAAACATATTTGTACTGCAGTCTATCATTTTTTGTCACATTATTTCCAAATATTATCTTTCATCTGGACAATAACAGCCTTCTCATATGGCTCTATGATGCTTTTCATCTAACTATTCACAGCTCCTGCGTTAATAAAAAGCATTAAGTCCTTGAGTAATGTGACAAATACTGCAGTATTTCTGAACTTTAAATGCTTTCACTATCGAAAGCTGATCAATACCAGTTTTATGCATCAAGTGGTTTGGACAAAGAAAACTCTCCAGGCCAGATTTTTTTGCCCATGCCCAACTTTGTTGTGAGCACAAACTCACAACTGCAAGACCTGGAGTGACTCATGGAGGAACCACGGAGGGGCTGACGGCCACTGTCCCAGCACATCCCACAAGCTGAAGGACATTCCTTCCCAAGGAAAATGGCAAGCTGAGGTTCCTGCTTCGTATTTGCTTCCAGCTGGTGGAGCTGGAGGAAGACAAGGTAGCTGGGAGCCTCGGGAAGCAATCCATGAGCCGAGTCTATAATCAGCTGTGACGCACGGGGAGCTGCGAGCGCCATATGGCAGATGCCGTGGAGATGGGACTCTGTGCTTGCTGCTACCTGTGACACCCAGAAACGAGCTCTCCCCTTCAGATCAGCGATCAATAATTCATCTGATAGCTGAAAAGCAAAGGGAAAAGGTGCCAGCTTTCATTGGGGTATGAGCAATGCTGTGCTTTTTAAAACACGGCACAAGTTGAGCTGCAGGGAATGTGTGACACGGTGACAAGCTGCACTACACCTAACCCTGTGTAATCCTGACATAACCTGAAAATTAAACTGCCAGTTCCACCATTTGTTTATGCAAAAAGCCATTATCAAAACATTGCAGCTGAATTAAGCATTCAAAGGGAAAAATCTAGGCACCAAAAAACAAGCTCCATGGGAAAAAAAAGAGATTTACCAAGATTATCTGGAAATAATCATTGAATCCTTGAAATGTAAGTGATCCCAGTCTTCCCCAAGAGTCAAGGGCTGCAAATACGGCTCCTTCAGCTGTTGCTCTGGAGCCCTGGATTAGGGTAATAATACCCTTGACCCAACTGGTGTGCATAAAACTTCTACTTAAAAAGTGACTGCAAACTGACTCAGCCTGTTCTCAGCTCCAACCGAGGAAAACACGTATCCAGGATAAACGAGCTCAGCCTTCAATGGCAGTGCTCACTTTGGAGGGAGCTGTCATAACTGTGAGCCTGTCTACCCCGAGGGATGGCAGATGTGAGAAATTGGGTGGCTCAGCTCACAGCCTCCTTTGTTCAGTGTGTGAGGGAGGAGCGGGGAGACTTCAGCAACAGCCAGGCAGGAATCAGGAAGAAACTAAACCAGGGCAATTAAAACTCAACAATGAATCAGTTATCAGAGCATCAGATGCTCTTCTCAGCCCAGACTGACAGAGAAATGCTCTGAACCAGGTGGGAAGTGTCTTTTCTTAGCCCGAGCAATGTGTGCCTTCCCTAACTGAAGAGAAACAGACACAAAATGCTGGGACTTGCTGAGTTTCGTATTTGATATATTTTAATAAGATTGAAAGGGTTTGTGTGCCCCCAGCATGTAACTGAGTGGTTTATGCTGGAGAGGGCTCACAAAAAGCAAGGGGACTGCCCAGACCAAGCCACTGCAAGCCTGGAATGAGCCCCCAAAATTCAGCTCAGGTTCCTGCCTGCTTGGGCTTGCGAGGAATCAGCACTCAGGTAATTCATTTAAGAAGTCCAATAAGCTGCAGTCAGTGTTACCCTTACTATGAATCTGTTGTCATTTTTGCTACTTATTTGGAGCACTCTTTTTGCTGTAGAACTACCAGCAATAGACAAATGTAGACAGATGACACAGTTTGCCTAGGAGAGTGTAACAGCTCCATGCAGTTATTGATCCCAGCCAGATCCAGCATGGCATGGAAGAGCAGGAGGGAGGTCAGAGGAACAACCTCCACACTGCTTCTTCTCAGATAAATGCTTGAAAGTGAGAATTCTAAAAGAATGACTCAGGAGTGGAAACAAAATTAGATTCCCCATCAAGTTTGCAAATGTAGAACATCTCCAGCAGTTTCTGCCCGGAGCTTCTCTGCAACCATGCACAAAAATCACAGAGTTCTCCTGCCTAAATCCAACAGTCCCCAGAAAACCACAGAAGTCTGAGTGCACAGTGTTTATAATGCACTATTAATCCTCAATCTCAGTTAAGGCAGTTCCCTCTATAAGAGAAGTAGGGGAACCCTTTGTTTTTTATTACCAACTGGGATCTGAAATCAAAAGCAGTTATTATGCTTTTTACTCATGACTAAAAATAGTGATTTGACAGGTGGGAGCAACCATAAATAATACTTAAATGTAAAAACAGATACTGCTTCTTGTTGAATTCACTTCAAATGTAAGATTTACCAGTATTCTGGATGTACAAACTAACAGAGAAGAAAATGTTTATTCTTCACCCCCTGGCAGATTATTGTGGGTTTTTTATACTTTGAAATTTAAATACTTGAAATTACCTGACTTAGCTCTAAAAGCCCAAGCTGGAGTCCCAGGATACCTGAGAGCAACTAACAAGAGGGCTGAAAAAATCAGAAATTAGGTTTTACCTTCTCTCCTCTCGCAAGTCTTTTTCTTTTGCCTATTCTTTTTCTCTTCTTTTTAGAACTGCTGTAAAATTCCAATACCCTGAAACACCTCAGTCATCACGATGGTTCACCCAGGGTCTGCTGAGGTGATGAGGTGGAGTTGTCTGTTCTCTCACTCTATGAGGCACACATTAGGTGGGCAGAGTGATTCAGTTCCAAATAATTACATAATTGTGACACAATTCCTGCAGCTGCATTTATTTCCTTGTCTCAAGACAAGGTCTTGGAATAGAGGAAGATGAAGAGGGCTGGGTGGCTTGACCTCATCTAGGGGTGCCTTCACTTGAGTGCTGTAAGATTTGAGGTCAGTTGGTGTGGTACTTGTTGCACCTGGAATAAGAACTGGTACTTTTTGAGTTTTGTAAAATATGTTCTCCTTGTTCTTCTGTTGGAAGTGTTCCTGGGAATAAGTAGCTCAGTGTCTTGGCCAGCCAACAATGTGTGCTGAATCAAATGCAACTTGCAGAGTTAAGATCATTTAAAAGCATCCTGAATCCTTCCAGTAGACTAATTTCTCCTGTTCTAAAAGAAATGAAATAAATATAATTAAATATAAATATAAATTAAATATAATATAAATATAAATTAAATATAATATAAATATAAATTAAAAATAAATATAAATTAAATATAATTGGCATTTCCCTCGAAATGCGTGGTATTATGTCCTTCAGGTTTTTATCACAGGACATGGCAGACCACCTGTACATTGATTTGTTGGGCAGGGAAAACAGCCCAAATGCAGAATTAACATTTGTTCTCTTCAACAAAGCCAGAATTTGACAAGAGTAAGTTGCATCTCAGACCTTACTAACCTAATAAATGCTGTCACCATATTAATAAACAGTCTCTTGCTCTCAGCCATGTCCCTCAGTACTCCTTTTAGCCCACCATTAACTCTTCCAAGGCAACAAATGGTGTTTGGAGTGTTCCCCCCACCCTGGGATCAGGCTCCAGCAGTGACCCCAGTGGCTCTTGCATTACTGGGGTAACCAGAGGTGGCCCTGCACAGTCACACTGTGGCTCTGGAGGCAGCTGCTCCCCAAGTCCCCCTGGCAAAGGCCAGGAAAGCTGCCAGAGCCCCAAGGATTGACTGAAACCCTCGGGGATGGGGTTACAGTGATTGCAGTATCACTAATCAACAAAATAGGGGCTTCTTTTCACCAACACTTAATCACAGGACTTCACTTGTCTCCGAGTTCCTTCAGTTGCCTTGACAGATGAGAGCACAATAATATAAATAAGAAATGACAGTTTACCAAAGAAGGTTAACATAAGGTCACGACCTTTTTCTACTTGACTTCTGCAGCTTATTCATGTGCGAAAACACGCTTTTGTAGCTGTAGCCTCAGCATCCCTTACAGATCTGGACTTGTGCCAACAACTGAGCTTTAAATCTACCATTTAAAATACCATTTAAAATGGTATTTATGTTCAGAAAATACCATTTCTGCATTTTGCGATGCTCGGGTGGAACTGTTTCGCATTAGAATAAAATATGAAATGAGGATATCTCTGCATTTCACAGCCTATCTCACTGACACAGGCTGTCAGTGGCACCTCTGCTTCACAAACAAGGAGGTATTGGACACACACCCATATCCTCTCCCTCCCTCAGACCAGGTCACACCTTTCTGGGCAAACCCACCACAGCCCCTGCCCAGGCTGCCCCAGGAACACCACATGGATGCACAGGGCACAGCATCAGCCTGACAGTCCTACACTAGTAAATGTCAAATATTAATTTGTCACATTATTTGTGCAGTGATTTAAAGCCAAATCCCGTCTCATCACTCATTTCCATCAGGCACACGAGGAGCGGGAGGGAAGCAGGAGCTTTCTGTCACAATCTGTAATGCCTACGCTGGGAGCTGCCAGAAAATATTTCTCTGTCAGAGAAGCAAACTGAAGTTCTGAGCATGAAGGCTGGAGAGTGAAAGCTGCAGCACAACATGGAGATAATTAGTTTTGAAAGGCTAATCAGGTCACTGCTCTGGCTGGCATTTCTATGGAGATGCACATGGCTTCAGCTTACCACATCTTGCCTCGTCATACGAGGATCCCTCACCAAAGTGAAGCAAGACTTTACAAACCATGTAACTCTGAATGGCATATCCAGCCATCAGAACCCCCAAACAGCCAGGAAAGATCCCTACAGCCCTTGGAATGAGGATAGATCCCACAGCAGAAGGGTGTCCCAGGCTATGCTGTTTGATCCCCTTCCCCGTATGGGTCCATCCAGCCACAGAATCGCTCAAGAAGGGGAAGGTTTAATCAAAGCTGATAGCAGTAACTATTTTTAAATTATCTCACCTATTTTATGCTGTTGTCTTGTGCATATTCATGGAGCCTTGTGTTTTGCACACGCCTTTGACACCCTAGAAGGTGGAGGTGTTCAGCACTGTCAGCTCATTCAAGCTGTGAAATTAGGCCTTTGGGTCTCCAAGAAAACTGCTCTCAAACCTCCAGCAATGATTGATCAAAACAGCAGTGCACTGCAGTACATTGTTGGTTAGTGAATTTTTATCCACTTTCCTTAGCATTAAACAGCTACAAATGGTTAAAAATATTTTTTAAATCCCCTGACATCTTTCCCTTTTGTCAGAAGGATGCTCTATTTTGTTTCTGAAAAACACGATCAATCTTTCCAGTAATAATGACTCACTGAATAAAATCTGTGCTACTTCCATGCTGCTTTTCTAACAATACACCTTATATAAAAAAAAAACCCTGTACACATATCGATCATTGCAGGCACCAGTGAAATAAAACCAAACATGAGACAAATAATGGGAGCAGAACAATAGTGCACATCTATTTAACGCCTGAGTTTAGACTAAGGGGTAGCATAAAGCACAATGATGCTACAAAGGCAGAAAAGAACGGAACAACCCAGAACAACAATAAGCTTTATTCCTCCAAAACCACTGGTTAACCTGAATGAGGAGCTGTTTTACTCCTTTCTGCAAAAATGACTCCTTTGAGCAATCCAGAGGCGTTAATAAGAGCCCAGTTCACGTCTTGCAAGACCTTCCAGCAGCACACACAGTTTTGTTTGGGAGGTCACTTTTCCCTCGTGTGAGGGAAACCACTAAGTTACTCATATTCCAACACCTGATGGCCAGATGTTGGCTGAAATTGGCCTCCTTGCAGGTCAGCACGGCCAAATGCCCACTGTCACTGTCACCTCTGCAAAAGTTCAGGTGTATTTAGTGACACCACCACTCTGTTCTACGACTTGAGCGTTTCCAGTTCATTGTGTTTTTCCATTTTTGCCTGAATATTTCAAAAAATGGCTTCAAAATAGCTAATAAGATATTCCCCTTGTCAGGTAAAATACAGTGCAAAAGTCAAATACCTTAAGCTCTGGTTGAGTTTTAAAATACTGTCCAAATTCTAGAATTTCAAGTGTACTGTAAGAATTTAATTGCGCAGAAGGAACGCTAATTTGACTAACTTACGAAAATAAGACCAGTCTAAAGGAAAAATGACTCTTGCATGCTAAGGATTATGATGAGAAGGACTCCTGCTTTCAAAAACCTTGGGGTTTGGACAACTTTTATGCACTGAAAGCATTAAGCAGTCATCAAAACACAGACCTGTGCATTGGCTCATGGGCATATTGCCAGTCAGTCCCCAAAAGAGGTGAGAGAGGTGAAGTAGCAGGGATCTGTGAATCATAAATTATATTCCTGGATTCACCTCTCCAAAGGCCAAAATGAAAACATGGAGGACCATAATGAAATAGTTCAATCAAAATAAAATAGCTATCTACAGCTTATTTACAGCCATAGTAATTCTGTGTATTTCTCCCCCATCCTGAGTTCAAATTCAGTGAATTCAAATTACAGAATCTTTGTCAGGTCAGTGTTATTCTTTCCAATCACCTGAGGTTGCATGATGCCTCATGGCAATTTATCAATCTGTTTGTTCTCCAGTAAGGCCAGTGAAAGACCAGGATATGGAATCCAGGTCTTTTAGACTTGATGGGGTGGATTGTCCCTTGCAGTGCTCGTAGAAGTCTTCTCCCCAAAATCAGGTTGTGGGGCAGCTCCTGCCATTCCTGCTCCATGGATCTATAAAAAATGCCATACCTTGGAGATGCCTCTGTCCTTTTCTCTTGAAAACAGGCATGAGGAGATACCTCTCCTTTCAGATCTGGACATAAATATTGATTACTTAACACACAGTCCCACTGATGACTCTGCTGTTCAACGTTTCACAGCGCTGTGATTCCCATCCTTTGGTGTTTCCTGTGTAGAGTGAGAGAGAAACAAGAAGGAGAGAAGTGAAACCTGGCCTAGACACACCAGGAGGTCCTTAAAACTACCTGGAAAAACATCTGAGGCGTAGGGCAAGGTACCAGCTATGGGGTAGAAGATGCCTCTCCACTATGTGACCAAATCTCCAGGGAGGTCTGGAGGGAGGATTGACAGGCAGTGAACCTCGTGCAAAAAGCTGTGGTGGTTTAATGCCATTATTTACCTTCCCTTCCCCATTTTAAGGGGAAGGTAACTAATCAGATAACTTGTAAAGCCTCTTTCTGTGCCTGCAAAATGGGTGCTGGTAAAAGTTGCTTTGTCCTTAATCCCTGGTGAAGAAATGCAGTGGAAAACTGGCTGCTCCAACAAGGGTCCTCCTTTGTTGTGGAATGGGTTTGCAAGGGCTAAGTTGGGTGAGGAATCATTACCCTTGCCTTGTAACCAGCCTCTTACCAGCCATGATGTGCTCCTTTTGGTTTGCTGAAGCCATTCCATGAGTTAATCCTGTTGGAGCAGCCTTGCCTGGACACCTGTGAGTGAGGAATGTGAGGAAGCCGCAGGGATTGGGGCTGACCTGGCTGGCTCGGAGCTGCAGCAGACAATGGATGCTCATCTAACACATGGCAGGGGCCAGCAAAGGGCAGAACAAATAGCTGAGGAGCAAAAATAAAGGCCTGGGAGCACTGACAGTTGAAAATGACCCAGCTGCCTCTGCAGGAGCACATTTATCTATGCTGAAAGCTGGTTTATGGAGGTATTTTAACACCAGGTTCTAGAAAACCACTCAAAAGAGCTTGCAGAATGTTTGTGGGGTTTTGTGAAGCATAAAACAAAAAAGACCTAGACCAGGAGTTTTGCAGTTTAAAGCCTCCTAGACATCCAAAACTGCTCTTCTCAATTTTTGCGCTCAGTTTGGTTCATTGAAAAAGAAATACATTTTTTTATTAATATGAACTGATTTTTTAAAATTATTTTAATCTTTGTTTTGGACCAGACTTTAAACTTGTAATTTCCTTCCTAGAATCAGTACCAATGTAAAACTTCTTTCATTGTGGAAAAGATGGCCAAATATTTTTCTAGCAACAGGAATTTCAGATCCCCTCCAATCCAAGTTTCAAACCCTGAAAATCATTTTATTGTTAGTAGAAGACTAACATCCTTCTTAAAACTGCTGCTGCAAGAGCAAATTATGTCATGCACAGTAGCAAGTGCATTTGTGAGGAGATTCACACTGGTTGTCAAATTTTGGACATTTCCAAGCTTGAGACTTGAGCAGCTCTGTGATTTAGAGGAAGCTGTGAGTTGAATCTGTTATAAATTTACCTACTTACAGCAGTAACAGGGGCTTATTTGAAGTTTTACTTCTATAGAATTATTTCTGAGTTTTGTGATCATCTTAAGAATGTCTGGGAAGCAAGCCTGTTTCCCTTCCTTCCCATAAGTACATAAATTATTTAACTGAAAAACACACTAAATTAATGCGTAAAACCCACCATGTAATTAGTGGGGAAAGACCATATGATATTTTCACTTTGTAACTTTTGTGAGGTTTAAACACCCTTTGGAATACAGAAAAGAGAGTAGTAACAGTGTAGTTACAAATAACAGAAGGCAGAGCACTGTCATGCATCTTTGTTGATTTAAAACATCACATTAAATAGCAAACAATCAAAGTTCTCATATCAGATGTATGAAATGATCTGCAGCTGAAGAGACTGGGGGAGCTGGTCGGGGCCAGGGAGGGGTGAGCCAGATTGTTGGAATTAATTTCCAAATCTGTGTTGGAGTTGAACAGTTTATCCACTTGTGATAATTTTAAATAGAGCCATTTAAGGTTTCTTGTTGTGGTACTTTACTTAAGATCCAGTCTGCCCTCTTTCTCTATCACCATCACTCCTGACTGATCCTCACAATATTTTGTGGAGACCAGTGACCCACAGAGCTCCCTGTAAAGGGAGTAAAGAAGGGACAAGCCCTGATTTTACTGAATTTTAAGAGAACGCTGCTAAGACTAGACCATATTTCTTCTTTCTGGTCATGATCTTTTTTTATGAATAATCACTGTAACTCTTTTAAATTATAATCTGACTTTAAAACCATCAGCATAAACCGTTCTCTAAGGAAATACAAGTAGGGATTTGTGTTTCTCTGCTTCTGCTGGCCTCATCCTTCCTGCAGCGAGCTGGGGGATTGTGGTGGCTGGAAAATGGAAACATTTGTGTGTCATTCATTCCAATTTTATGTAGTATTTCTTTGGTATCTGGTAAAAGGGTGTAGTTGCGCTTCTGTGGAAGTTACATCTGCAGATGGTGTGGTGTGGTTTGGGTCCCTGTGTGAGGTGACTGTGCCAGAACGGACCCAGAACGGGTTCTTACATCAGCTGGACAGAAACCTTTCCATCCATATGAAGTCTCTGGTGTTTGTGGGGTGGCTGATGCTCACAACTGTTTGGTCTCTGACTCTCCGTGTTGTTCTCTGCTTGAGAAAGTGAAAAAATTTTGCCGGAAACTAATTAATAAATAAAAAATCCTGAAATAGTATGACCATTAAGGTTGGAAAAGGCCTTCAAGATCAAGTCCTGCAGTCAGCCCAGCACCATCACTGTGTTCACCACTAAACCATGTCCTCAAGTACCACATCCACACTTCAGGGATGGTGACATTTCCATCACTGCCCCAGCAGCCTGTTCCAGTGTTTTACAACCCCCTCCAGGATGAAATTTTTCCTAATATCCAATCTGAATGGTGAGGTTGATACTGTCCAGTCCTGGTTTTTATCTCCATCAGTGCCTGGGCACTGGGAAGAGGAAATTTTTTCTCTGCTTATCTCTCAGAAAATACTGACTCTGAACAGTTCTCAATCTACGCAAGTTTTTATAGTGAAAGGAGAGAAAACCTGATTATTTGTCACCCTGAAGGAATTACACTGGCTGGGGGAAGCTCCCTGAGAGGCAAACCTTGTTGTCACCCTGTGTCACAGGGTGCTCTTGGCAGTGTCCTCCTCAGTGTGAATGCCATCCCTGGGATACCTTTGGCACATCATCTCTCCTCCATTCAGAATTCTCCAAATGGAGGCTTGTTATCCTCCTGTTTGTCTTTCTTTTTTTTTTTTGAGTTCAGTTCTGTATCTTGTTTGCATTTCTTAGTGGTCTAAAAAGCAAAGCTTTCTGTTAGTAGAGAATTGATCTGTCAGGATCTTGCTTTCTTTCTTCCTTTATAAAAAGCATGATTGCAGGTTCACTGATTATCCATGTTTAATACTGCTCTCTGTGTACTTTTGAGAAACTGATTGATCATAACTGTTCTGAGCGTTTTAATAATGATATGAAAGAAAGCCACTGATGTGATGATTGTGAGTTTCAAACAAGCAGTCACACAACTCTGTATTGAAACAGGTTTTGGGCAGGGAAAATGGGCTGTTGTCAATGTGGTTCATCAAATCAATTAGGGACCTTGGAGTTCAGCAGGGCCCTGAGTCAGGGGTGTGGAGGATTTCACCATCTGGAACTTCACCTGTAGATCTGCCCTTGGAAAGGGCACAGTGCTGGCAGTGGGTTGGGCATTTGTGCATCACCTCCTCTTTCATTGTGTTTGGTACTTGAGGTGTTGGGATGGAGGATGGGTCTGTCCAAGTGCACAGCCCTCAGGAGCATGAACAGCTAAAAAAGATGTATAATATATTTGTATATGTGACATAACATGGTGTGTAAAATTTTACGTCTTCAAAACACACAGACTTTAGTTTGCGTGACTGAGTATTAGGTTATTCCTGATGAAAGGTGAATAAACAAGGACACAGGAAGATCCCTTCAGTGGGGAATCCCCCTGTAAAGCATCTCTGAAATCTTCTGAAGGTGAGAAGGAGAATATCCACACAGCAGCACCTCTGCTTTGTTCTCCCAGCAGCAAAATCTCCTTGGCATCAGCCCGGGGACAGCACACAGCTCTCATTTTCCCTCTAGTCTCCGTGGATTGCTCTCCCTCTGCCTTCTGGGGATGCAGTTGCTTTCATCACAGTATGACTTGTGATAAGCAAGCCATAAGTGGCTTGAAATTCAGGTTATTCAGATAAACATCCTAAGTTGTAACTCTAGAAAGTCGAGCAGGAAAGTGTTTCAGTTTGATCTGCAGTGGAAACTAATCCAAATTTAATCACAGATACAGATACAATCTTCCACAATCCTGTGATATTCTAGAATTGAAATGGAAGGGCTTTATATTTCAAGAATACTTTAAAATATTTTTATACATTTTCTATTGTAGAATAATTTAATCTTTCTATAACTATTCCCACATAGAAGAAGTGGCCACTTGTGTACCAGCAACAGCAGAATCTGTTGCTCTCCTGCTATATGTGTCCTTTACTAGTACAGCAGTTTGAACCTGTAAGTCCAAATAGCTTAGACTTTTAAAACTTTCAGATGCAGTTCAGGCATTTATATCAGTGTCTGCTCCCCAGACAAAATAATGAGGGAATTTTCCTGCTGTAACTGGGGGGGAAGCTGTTTCCTGGCCTCGAGATGGAGGAGCTGTGGAAAGGCGACTGCACCCTGCATTTCTCTTGATTTTATCTGTGGGATGTGAAGGAATCTTTCAGCATATAATCCTTAAAATATTGATCTCGCAGAGGAAGTCTGGGGCTGGAAGGGATCATCTGTCATCAGATTTGCTGTTGATGTGGCGTCGTGGAGCTGCAGTTTCTGCTCCTGGGTCTCGCCTCCACTTGCTGCAGGGAGTCTCAGCTGGGTCTGGGTCTAGCTCTTGTACACCAGTGCTTTAGGATCTTTCATTTTGCACTGAACTGTGTTGCCTTTCAGCAGCATCACTGCTTTGTGGCCCTCTGGGATGTGCCAGCATGAGGGAAATGCTGCTGAGGGAAGAGCTGGGTGCAGAGCTCCCCCATAAACCAAGGCACTTCTTTAAATCTCCAAATGGAGACTAACAAATATCACTAACTCCCAGCTCGTTTTATTAGCTGGACTATTTTTTCTCCTTTGTAAGTGCCAATATCCGAACTTAAAACTGCATTTGGTATATGAGGGAAATTCTCCAGCTGATCGTAGCCTATAAAATTAAAATATTGAAGCTCCCAGTGTTTGAGTTTATTGAGGTATAAATACTAGAACGTGGTGTACTGTGTGGTTCAGCTGCTTCCTTGTTCTATTTTTCTGAGTCTTTTTGCTTATTTTATTTCTCTGACACTATACAAAGAGTTTCCTGGGTTTGATTTCATCCTGGCATTTTTCAGCAGTCTGGTTCTTAGCAGTATGGAATTCAACAAGGTGAATAACATTCTCTGTTCGCTGTTTACGTTTTAAAAAGCAAAATTTCTGTTTAAAAAAAAGCGTATTCCAGATGTCTCCGGGCAGTAGGACATGTATGTAATATACAGTCTAATAAAACAACAAATACAGCAGAAGGATCAAAAAGTAGTGCATGTTAGCAAATGGTCTGAATTTATACACCAGTCAACACCAGGACTTCATTTTAGGTGAGGGAAATTCACATGTGAAGTATTAAAATTTAACTTCATAAATACATTTCCTCGGGAGCTGGATGTCATGCATTTGCAAGCCTTCTTTAAAGCTTCCTCTTTCAGTTAATTTCTATTAGATTTTCTAAAATGGAATAAACATAAAAGCATTAAAAAATATGTAAACCATGAAAGTTAAATGCAAAACAGATACAAAGATATGAAAGCCAGACCCCTTGTTCCTCAAGTGCAATCTGGGGGGGAAATTCCTGCACTGTGGACTCGCTTCCCCACAGGAGCGGTTGTGGACTTGCCTCCCATTAGATGATTGCAGAGCGTGATCTAAAGAGCAATTAAACCAGCAGGAGGCTTCAGTGTTGAAAGGGGGGTTCTTTATAGATGTCTGTTGCAGGAGGGAGGCTTGGCTCAGGGAGGAAAATATCTTTGGCATTTGGGATAATTTGGGACCAGCATCGCCCCTGGGGGAGATGGTGGGAGGTGGAGTTGCCATCCCTGGGGACTGCTGAGGAGAGGACAGACAAAATCTAGGCAAACATCTGCCAGGTGGATTTTTTTCAGGGAATGGACTAATTGACCCTTATTTCCAATGACCCTTGTGTTGATTTTTAAGGTAATGGTGTCAACATGTCAATCAAATGCTATTTACAGTAGCCCAGCATTGCTGAAGAGGTGCAAAAACTGCTTATGTGGTACTTCTGGAAATTCAGTTTTATGGGTCTGTTTTAGACCTTCACCTGTTTACTTAAACTGTTCTTGATCTTTGTCCATCACTGTCCATCATTTTCAGCTTAAACTTTACAGCAGCATTCTCAAGCTGGTTTAATGCTTGTTTTCCTCTTCATTTGACCGAATGTAATCCTCTAAAACCCCCAGAAATATGGAATGGCATCTCCTTAGCTTTGGAAAAGGTATCAGCAGGGGCTCACATCATTCTTCTGGGAGGTCATCTGAGAAGATGCTGGAAAGTTGAGGTGAACACAAGGAAGAACAAGGGACAAGGTTTTCCCCCCTCCCTGGAAGTGTCCAAGGCCAGGCTGGATGAAGCTTGGAGCGACCTGGTCTGGTGGAAAGGTGTCCCTGCACATGGCCAGGGGATTGGAATGAGATGAGGTCTAGGGTCCCTTCCAACCCAAACCATTCTGAGATTCTGTCATTCTATGACAACAGTCACAGAAAATGTGGCACAAATTCCTCATTCCTTTAAAATTTTCTCTTTAAGCCCACTGTGCTTTCCACGGTTGAAAATGTAACGGTGATGGAGAATGTGTCTGTTTTCCATTTATGTCAGTTGTACCCACTTGTACCTCCACAAACAAATAGGATTAAAGGCCTGATGCAAAAGGAACTCTTCATACAGCGAGTTTTTATAAAAGCCAAAGGTTTGACCAGCAGTTCCTACAGGCTCAGATGTGTTATTCAACCCTAATTCTTTCACTGTATTTTTCTCTTGGCCTCAATGAAAGAACCATGTCACAAATCACTCTAATTAACAAGGACTTCAGAAGCAGAGATTACAGAGGCAGTGCCTGCAGGAACTTGGAACAATACCATAAAATTCTGCTTTTCTTTGCTCTGCTGCCGAAGTGAAGTAAAGAACAACCCAGCCCGAGCACCCTGGCTCAGGGTGAGCCATGCAGGAGAAGCAGGGTCTGTCTGTGCTGGGCTCTCCTCTAACCCTTCCTCACCATCTCCCTTGCTTTTGCAGACGTGGATGAGTGTGAGGTGCTGAACGGGGGCTGCCAGCAGAGCTGTGTCAACACCCAGGGCTCCTTCCAGTGCCAGTGCCAGGCAGGATTTCGGCTCCACGCCGACGGGCGCACCTGCATCGGTAAGGAACCACTTCACATCCTCCAGCACTGCCTTGTCTCTGTCTGTGTCCAAGTGCAAAGCTTTCTAGACTTCTCCAGTCTGAGTTTTGACTAAATACTGTTACCCATTGTGCTTTGAGCAGCCTGTGAGAATTCAGGTGTTGCCAAACTTTTAATTTTGTTTAGGGTTTTTTTTGTGGCGTCTCATGCTGGTGAAAATTCTTTTACAGCAGGAATTAAAGAGCTTAGGGGGTCTTAATTTCAAATGACAGCATTTTTTGAATTCTGAGCGCTTTTTTTCTTGTGGCTTATCTCATTGCATGTTCCAGCACTGCCCTGGGATTTGGTGATTTTAGAGGTTGTTTCCAAGCTAAAGGATTGTGATTTACAGGATGGAGTTACCCTGTGTGTGCTCGTGTCAGTGGGAGCACCACGGAGCTCAGCTGTGACATGTTGCCTGTTTATGTGTCACTTTAGCAGCTCTGACATCAGAAATAAACCCTGTGTTTCTTAGGTTGGACTCTCAACCCTGAAACAAGGCATAACAGAGTTAATTCTGCATGTTGTTAATAATAATAATAATGTAAAATACACAGTCCTTGTATTGCATTTAAATCAGTACAAAACTCAAAGTTTTGAATTCTGCAGAAAGGATTAAAATATTCTTTCATCTGGCAAGAAGAAAAGGGCACCATTTGTTCAAATTTTTAAGCCTGATTTGAGGTAATATGGGAAGAACAGTCAAGTACAGTCAGAGCACATCTGCAGAATAAGTTCACTCGGAGTTTGGGCATTGTCTCAGTTCCTGCACAAAGTCCCTTGGTTGTGCTTAACTCCAACCAGAGATGTCATCAGTCATTCCTGGTTTTATCACAGCAATACATTCACTGATGCAGCCAGAACACAGAAGGTACCAGTGCTCAAGCTGTGGGAATAATGGATTTTTTTTTTTTAATTTAAAAACTTACCCTTTTAGGTTTTTTTGGGTTTATCACATACAGAGACTTTCAATGTTTTGGTAATTAACTGCAATTAAAAATATGATGAAGTCTCAGACTTTCCTTGATTATATCTTGATGAAGGACTGGGCAAGGAAATGCTGTAGTGAGAGGAAAAGAAAAGTAAAAACAGAGTGGTTCATAATTAGCTAGAAACAGTAATAGTGATTTTCTGTGAATTAAAAGAGAAATTAATCTCTCTCTGATCAGATCTGACCAGGGAAGACCCAGAAGTGAAAGATGTGAAGTTTGAGCTACATCACTCCCTCTGATTTGTGGTGGAGAGGGAATTTTTATATGAAAAAGGGTTTAAAGGGTCTTTGGGGGGGAAAAGAGAAAGAGAACTGCATGATAAAGGAAAAAAGTAGGTATTAATGGTAATTAAATTAATTCACCTGTGTAATTTATAAAGCTTTCTGTGACCATACAATAGTAAAATTTCCTCTTGCCTCAAATAATCAGGAAGCTCAGTTTGGCTTTGACCAAGCTGTGAACAATACCAGAGAGTCAATGTGAACAATACCAGAAGTTTTCATGTCATAAATGTAAATATTCTCAAGAAGTTATTCAGAATACTTCATACAGCAATCAGCTTTGTTTGTAACGTCTGAGAAATTATCAAGGAGAAAAGGAAATAAATCCTAAGATGAGAGACAGGAGTTTCAGAGAGCTCTGCTCTCATGATAATGGATATTCACGATACTGAGGGAGGATATTGAGTCCAGTTCCAGCTGTTTAGACAAGACACCAAAATAAATGGATATAATAAGCTCTCATGCATTGGAGAACAAGACAGTTACTAATTGATGAGGACAGGGAGAAGCATTTCATCTAAACCAGTAATCAGGAGTGCCTAGGACTGGGATTTGGGCAGTGGCTGCTTGTTGGGGATGGAGAGTTTGCCCCTTGTGCTGCACCAGGTTGTGCATTCAGCTTTCATCACTCATCTGATGAGAAGCAAATCACTGATGCAGCTCTCCTTTGACCTAGAGCAGCTAAGCAGAACATCCAGCATTTCAAGCAGGGCTTGGATTAGCAATGGTATTTCTTCCATGGATACTTCAGAGCATGTAACAATCTCTGCTGCATGCTGAGAATAAAAAGGGACCACATTCTGGCACTGAGCTGTTTATGGAAGGTGATTATCTCAGCTGCAGAAATAAGAAACAAGAGTCCCTTTAGGCAGGCTTTTCAGAGGAGC
The DNA here is from genome assembly GCA_034509425.1 of Eopsaltria australis. NCBI lineage: Eukaryota > Metazoa > Chordata > Aves > Passeriformes > Petroicidae > Eopsaltria > Eopsaltria australis. The sequence continues at coordinate 813,721 of JAVTVJ010000330.1, read as the reverse complement.
CCAGCCCAGATTGCTGTAACGTTCATTCTTTCCACGTTTTCCTTTTCTTTTTTGGCAGCCCTGTGTTTGTGGGAACAAAAGTGCCAAAATCATTTGAGGCAAAGCAGATTTTGCAGCCTGGATGGGTTGGAAATCTCCCATACATAAGGAAGTGGATCTATCATCTTAAAAGATATTCAACCTACATCTGAGGACTCAAAAACCTGGGATAAGATTACTTTCTCATGTGATTCATGGAATATTACTGAGCCTCTGTCACAAGTCATTCCCAGGAAGTCTGGTCCTCCTGCCACCTCATCACAGGGTGTTTGGGATCCTGACTGGTGGCTGTTGGTCCATCCCTCCGCTGCCAGGATGAGCCTCAAAATACATGGGGAGAGGAAATCTGCTTTGGTCATTCCTCCTGCTCTCATTGGAAACTTCTGCTCATACTCTAAGGCAGAGTGCTCAGAGTACTCTACCCATACTCTGCTCAGACCCAAAGAATCTCCAGAGTGGGTTGCCTTGCTCAGTGATGGCCAGTGCATGAAAGTCAACTCCTTAATTCCTGAATGCTTTGATATTATCCAATACTTTGTGCCATGATAAGATCCCATCTTTTTCTATGCTCCTTTTCTTCCTTCAGCTTTTTGGTCCCACAAATTTTGCTCAATGTTGAATTCATTTTTAGATACATGTGCCAGACCAAATATTCACTGCAACCCTGTCCAATTTTTTTTGTTTGTTTGTTTGTTTTGTTCATAATGCCTTGATTATGTTAATGCAATGAATTTGACTTCACTGGAGTTTAACCAGCTGCTATCTGAAAAGCTGAAACTCAGTAGGAATATGTTTATTGTAGTGTCGGGCTGTGGGTTTGGATTGTTGTGAATTCATTGTCTTCAGTGGAATTCATTCCTGTTTGAACTCCTAGAAGTGAAAACAGGGCACAGCCGTTAGACCCTGATTCATCTCTGGTGCCAGCTGTTACCTTTGATGTCTGCTTTATGTGGAGAAGCTGTTGAAATGCAGGTTTTTTTATGGAGATTTTAGCACTCTAAGGCTCTTAATAGAGAAAGTAACAAAGAAAATAGCTTTACAACTCTATAATCTATGTTTCTAAACAGAAATATAAGCCCTGTATGTCTGAAGTTATAATCCTTGTCATTGCCAAGGTTGGATTTGAGATGATGGAAAGCACAGGTTGGAAGAGATTGCTTGTTCTAACCCCATGGTTGCTATGCATGTATTTAACTATGGCTTCAGACCCAGCTCTGATAAAAATATCAACATTATTATAAAAAATATTGGGCTGAGAAACGTGTATTTCTTAACTGTCATCAGACTGGGGGCGTACAGGAGAGCTTTGGGGATATTTTACAAGAACGTGTGACAGGACAAGGCAGAATGGCTTTGAGTTGACAGAAAGCAGGGTTAGATGGGATATTGGGAAGGAATTGTTCCCTGTGAGGGTGGGCAGGCCCTGGCACAGGGTGCCCAGAGAAGCTGTGGCTACCCTGGATCCCTGGCAGTGCCCAAGGCCAGGCTGGACAGGGCTTGGAGCAGCCTGGGACAGTGGAAGGTGTCCCTGCCCATGGCAGGGGGGTGGAATGAGATGATCTTTAAGATGAACCCAAACCATTCTGTGGTTCTGTGATCCTTGTGTTTCTCACATGGGTTTCTCCCACCACTGTCCCCCTTCCCAGATTCCATCTCCCTCACTCAGCATCACCTGGCATCATCCCCAGCCTGTCTGGAATCCACATCAGGGCTGGGTTTCTACCAGATTTAGAGAGTGGGTCTTTGAAAATGAAATGTCAGGCCGTATTTCTGCCTGAGGAGGTGCTCAGACCTCCAGCCACCAGTGACAGATGGAATCAGCCCCATGAGGTGCCAAGCCTCTCCCTGTCTCTGATCAGAGACGTGTTGCTGGCACCTGGCAGCACGAGCACAATCCATCCTGTCCTGGCCCTGGAGGCTCCTCTCCTTCAGTCTGGCACCTCCTCTCAGGGATCCAGAATGGTGCTTCAGCAGCAGCTGTGACAAACCTGCCCTGGCTGCTCCAGAGGAACTCCTGACCACTGGCAGAGCCACACACCAAACTGGGATGCACGTTCCCTCCAGCACAGCATTTCACACCTGTCCCCTCCCACCTTCAAATCCTCCCAAATTCCCATCACGACAGGTTGCTGCTTGTCTCCCCTTGCATCCAAACTGGCTTGTGCCCAGAGACAGAAGCAGAAAATGGCACTTTTAAAAGCTGAGATGTATATTCTGTCACTTGGATTTAAGATGTTTTTCATCTTCTGAAATATTTTCATCTTATTTGAATATTCTTGCTGAAAAACAGGTCTTTTGATACAAATGTGCAGGGATCTGGAAACTCAGGGTGGATGGGGACTGCTGTCTCCTGTGTAGACATGAAGCTGCTTTCAAGTTCTGTCTCTGACAGGGCAGAAGGTTCGTGGGCACAGGTGGAGATTGGAAGCCAGGGTCAGGTTTGTGTGCAGTGAGGTGCCTCCTGCCTCCTGCTGTGTGTGCAGCCGGGAGGATGTAAAAATTTGCTTTTCTTTTCACCTTTTTAACACATACTTGACTGCACAAACTCAGTGTTTGCTAATTGGTGGCACAGGGTGAAACGAATCCTGTAGCAAGTTTTGCAACTAACATTTGCTAATGTCTGTTACAGATAAATGAAGAAATATGAGTATTGCTAGAATAAATATCAAAGCCCTTTGCTGAATTCATTGGGTTCAGAGTTTGGTGCACTTCCTGAAGGACCAAATAGTCTTTCCAGCTACTCATAGAGAACACAGAATCCTAGAGTGGTGTGGGTGGGAAGGGACTTTAGAGCCCATCCAGTTCCAATCCCCTGCCATGGGCAGGGACACCTTCCACTGGACACCCTGTGCCAGGGCCTTACCACCCTCAGAGTTGAGAATTTCATCCTAATATCTAATTTAAATCTCTCCATTCTACATCCCTGCTGTTGAAATAAATCTCGATGCAGCCCTGCACACACACTTCCATCAGCACAGCACAATAGCAGCATCAAACCATCACTCTTATTTTTACATGCAGCGTGTGAATAGGTGTGGGTGTGTGTTAGCATGTTTTGTCAGGAGGAGAAATGCTTCTCCAGAGGCCAGGGATATGTGTTGAACAAAAAAGAATATTAATTTGCTTGGGTGAAAGAAGCAGCATCTTTAAAGATGTGCAGAGGACCCTCTGTTCCTGTGGTTTGCGGTGTGAGTCTGCCCTGCAGAGCTTGTGGCTTCTGTCGTTTGCATCTTTTTATTTATGAGGCTGAGGAAATCAGCCTGGAAGACAATTACTGTTTTTAATCAATGAAAGCAGGGAGAGAAAAAGATAATCAATGGGCAAGTGCCAGCAGGGCTGTTCTTTTTTCCCCTCCTTGTGTGGATTGTCAGTGCTTTGGTGCTGTCAGATCAAAGGGTGCTGTGCTTCAGTCAGCATTACAGCCCTTAGATCTCACCCGCCTCTCCCTGGGATCAGGATTTTGGTGCTATGGGACACTGTCAGCCAAGCCCTGAGAGCACAAGGGAGGGCAGTCACTCAGGGCTGGGGACAGGTGCATTTGTGAAAGCTGTTCAGCGAGGTCTGCCTGGTTTTGCTGTCATTTATGTATTTAAAATAGGAAATCAGTTTCTCCCAGGTTGTTGACGTGCATTCCTTCACTGCTTCCTTGGCTCCAGCTGTCAATTCCTGCAGCATTAACAACGGGGGCTGTGAGCAGGACTGTGTTCAGCTCAGTGAGGACCTCTACAAGTGCCAGTGCCTGCCAGGCTACCAGCTGAAGGTAGATGCCAAATCCTGTGAAGGTGAGTCCTGTGCTACCTGCCTGAAGACACACTGAAAGGCAATTTAAAAGGCCTCAGGATGGTGTTTTGGGTCACTGTGTTCATTCGTATTTCCCCCTGCGTGCCAAAAGCAGCTTTAGGAATTGCTTATTAACTGGATTTTGAAGTGACACATGTTTGAGGTGTGAAGTTCACTTTGAATCACAGCTTTGAACAAGATTTTGGCCTCGTAGATCCCTGGCTGTTCCTTGCACGCTGTTGGTGATGACATAGGTTAGGAACTTAATCATGATTTAATTCTAACATTTTATTGTTCATCAAGTTGTATAGAGTTGGCCTGTATTACATGTTTTGTTCTACAAAAAGTCTTTATCTCCTTTTGGCTTATCACAGTCTGATTCATTCATCTTCCCCTCCAGGTTTCTAAGCCCTCTCTCAAGCAGAACAGCAATGCTACCTGTGGGTTTGATTGTTGCTTTTCTTTTCTTGTATATCTTAACATATTCATCAGTTTTGGAGGCAACCCCCCCATTCCCCAACACAAGCACACACACACACACCCTTGAACATGCCAGAGAAAGATAGGGCCAAATTTATGGGTTTATTGAGCTGAAATTCCTGTCACAAAACCATTTCCATATGGCTCCTCTTCTGCTCGGAGATTTTATACGCTGTGGATGAAGTGTAAGTAAATCCTGCTGTTCAGATGGCTCCCAGCTCCTGCTGGGTGCAGAGAGTGCTTCCCCTCCAGTTTGGGACTCCCCAAATCCTGCCCTCTGTGGGGGCTGCACCTCAGGGAGCACCCACAGCCTGGTGGCCTCTCTGTCTCTCACGAGGTGGCCACGTTTTGTCCCTGAGATGATCAGAAGGAGCCAGAAAAGGGGCGCTTTAGAGAGAAGGAGGTGTCAGAGACCTTCCTCTGCTGTTCTCCATCCCATTTCCAAACATCTCAAGATGTCCTTGGCCAGCTGGCTGTGCAGGGCCTGCACAGGACTTTTGGGTGGGTTTTGTGGCATGGTGGGACAGGGGTTGGGTCAGCAGGGTCTGAGTGTGGTGATGCCAGGTGAGGTGGGAGTTGTCCTGGTGTGGTCACAGCACAGTTCAACCTTCCCTGGGCCACTTCAGGCTCTGTCTCAGCTGGGACCCCTAAAGGGGGAATTTTTGCCACCACTGTTCACCTCCTCATGTGGTGGGGCTGAAGAGGGTCAGCCACTCACCAAAGGCAGTGATTCATCACCAGCCAGGAATTACTGGACACTGGAGAGGGGCAGGGTCAGCCTTGTCTGCAGGTGAGGCCTCACCTGAGTGCCTGCTCAGCTCAGGGTGTTTAAATCAAAATAAATAAATGTGCTTGGGGGAAGGAGGATCTGTCTTGTAAGCAGAGCTCAGCTTGCAAAATGAGGACTGAGTAGGATGCTTTTGCCCCCATAAATACCTTAGTGAATGAATGCCTGGGAGAAAAAAGTGCTAGTTAAGCCCATGGACAAGATTTTTACAGGAACAAATGAGGGTAAAGTGGTCATGAATGCATTTGGCTTGTCAGTTCAGAGGTATTTTAAGTAGAAGAGGTGGGAGGAGGTGAGCCAGGGTGTTTTTTTTTTTATTTTCCAACCAAAGCTTTGCTGCTAGAGTCATGGTTTGGACGGAGGAACCACAGCGTCATGAGAGTGTTGGCCACAGTAGGTGTAGGTGTTGTGCAGGTGTGGATTCATCCCTGTGGAGTTCTTGGGAGCTAATACTGCACCCACAGCCCTGGAAAGCCTTAGGGAAACACTCAAACCCTGCAGTTCTGCTCTTTACCACTTCATATTTTCTCCAGTGTGAAGTCATGCTTGCTGTGAACAAGAAAATGAATTTGCTAAGGCCCAAGTCTCTTCTCTTTAGGTGCTCTAGAGGTCACAGTAGATAGGGCTGGAGACCCTGTTCTTTACAGCCTTGCAGTGAAGGATTGGAAGGTCTGGCCCATCCCTGGAAGTGCTCAAGGCCAGGCTGGATGGAGCTTGGAGCAGCCTGGGACAGTGGAAAGAGTCCCTGCCCGTGGCAGGGGTGGAGCTGGCTGAGCTTTAAGGTTCCCTCCAGCCCAAATCATTCTGTGGTTCTGTGTCCTGAGGCACCTGGGAAATGAAACCATGCCAGTAAATTTGTCACCATAGTGTTTAACAGCTTGGTGTAGAGCTTTGTAGGATGGAGTCTGTTATCTACTGAAGTTATTAAATGAACCAATAAGAGGCAAATGTGTGAAAAAAGAACACTAATGAGTTATTTTTATCTTTTCCTGAAACCTGCTTCTAGCAGGAACAGACATGTCACTGGAAAGCAAGTCAATCAGTGATTGCCTTATGTCCTGAAGATCTTTCCTTTACAAACTTGCCTCATCCAAGGATTTCCAAGGCTGCTATCTTTATTTGAATTACTGTGTTTTACTAACATCTACCGTGTAATTTGTTGTTTGCCTGTTGTCATGTCACAGAGCATTACGAGCTTTACTCCGCGCTGTAATCATCCTCAAATTAAAGCTTTAGCTGCTCTGAAAACCTTCGTAATATGCAGGTTTAACAGATGCTGTTTGATAGCGATTTCATTTAATTTACCCAAATAGAAAAAGAATCGGCAAATAACTCAATATTTCATATCAGCAAGCAGTGAGTTCTTGCTTGGAGCTAAATCCTTTGTAGACCGCAAATTGTCGAGCTGCAGAGCCAAGTTGTCAGCCTTGGAAGTGTCATGCACGATGAAGTGCTGCTGTTCCTTGGAAACCTATTTGCAACCTATCGTGTCAGAAGTCCAATTTCAGTTCTACATCCCTAACAGAGCTTTTATTTTATTTATTTAATTTTTTTTTAATACTGTCAAGTCAAACTCAGCCCTGCAGACTGGAACAGTTTGTGTGTTGTGTGTTCTCGAGATGGCAGGAGGTGACACGAGGGGGATTGAGGGTGTTCTGTGGCAGCTTCCTCCTTTGCCAAATGGTGGCACAAAAAGCCACTTGGCTGCGCAGAAAAGTGACAAAAAAAGCCCTGCCCTGTATTTAAATCCACATGAAGTAGAGGTTTTTCTCTCCTATTCCCTTCTCCTGCTTGGCCAGTGGAAGAGCAAAGCAGCCAGGTCTAGAGCAAAGCTCCTTCAGCCCTTCTCTTCCCCAGGGCTTCTCAAACCCTGACTCCAGTGTTGCTGAACTGATGGTGGCTTTCCCCTGGAGTTCTGAGGGAAGCTGGCTTATGAAGAGCAGGGGAAGGAAAAGTTGGGCTGGAGGCAAGTGAGGAATTTTGGTCATCTGTCTCAAATCAGACAGTAATTAGTAAAATGCTGAAACTGAATTAGAGCTGGAATTGTAAGGAAATACGTATAGCTTTTAAGAAGTTTTATTCAAAGCTAAGCAGAACTTTAGAGGACACATTTCCAAGGTGTCCTCCAAATTTACCTGTGGAATATTATTCACCAGAATTTTGGTGTAATGAGTCCTCCAAAGCAAAACCTCAGCCTGGTGCAGAATGTCAGATCCTAACCCAAATCAGACTGTCTGAACAGTCGTGGTAGATCTGTTTTGGGGTGTGCCAAGTCTGTATTTGGGCAGTGTGCTTCCAGCAGGTCCATGTTCCACAAAGAAACCCTTAAAACACAGTGAAATCTTCGAGGTGGAGGCTTCTGTAGGCACTTTTAAAAAGTTTGTCTAAGTACTTGCCACTTAGAGCAGCTTATCCTTGAAAAGGTATGTTATTGTTCAAGAAGAGGAAAAAAGCCTTGATGTACAACATGAATGGCATATGTTTATAGACTGAAAGATGTCTTAGGGGGCTCTTCAGCGTTTATTTCCTCTAGAGCCTTTTAAATATTCATTGTTTCATGGTGAACTCCATCACTCTGTGTGTTTATGGATTCACACATACTGGAGTGCTAATTGCTGTTGTTTAGAGAACTCTCGAAATCTGTTCAGGTACAGCAAAATAACAATAAAATGTACTTTTTTGTCCTACTTCCAATGTAATACAAGCTCGGTTCCCTGCTGTTTAAAGCCTCGTTGCTGCTCTGTGAAAAATGTTGTCCAGCAACAAAGAGCATCCAGAAAAACTGCAGCTTTACTGTGCACCAGACGCTGTCACATTTTTTCCCAGCCTAATCTCTTGCAGCTACTCCGTCGTTAGTTGTAACAATGGCAGGTAAGAGCATTTCCAGGCAAAAAGTGACCTTTCAGTTGACAGTGTGCTCTAATTGGTTTCAGTGATAGACCCCTGCGCAAGTGGGAATGGAGGATGCTCACAAATCTGTCAGAATGAGAGAGGAATTGCAAAATGCGAGTGTCATCCAGGGCATTCTCTTTCTGCAGACAAAAAGTCCTGTTTAGGTAAGGAACTCTGGGCTCTTTATTGTGAAGAAAGTTGTTAATCAGTGCTCTGGCTGACTGAGCTGTGAGTGGGAAGGAATATGTTACACAAATATATTCGTGCATTTTGGAGCGGTGTTTCTCTCTGTGATATTCACATCAGCCCCTAGGCTTGAAGGACTTTTTTTATGGTGAAAATTCCTCTGGGATCTCCTAAGTTATGCTTTCTAGCAACTGGATTTTTGAATGCTGTCATGTTATTCTTGTAGGGTCCCTTTAAAATAATGTCCCAGATACAGCTCCTGGAAAATTAGTTCAAGTAAAACTCTGAACCAGGTCACTGAAAACCTATTTAGAATTCAAAGGGTTTTTTAGCTGGAGAAATGTTTCCATATTAATGGAGAAACTACTGTGAAGGAAGAAATCATGAGGTGTAAGATTTCCAAAGAGAGGAGCTTAAAAAGTTGAATTCTAAAGTCCTGTATTTAGTCTGGGGTTGTCAAAAGGATCTGTAGTGTTCCCGACCCATAATGTGGGGGAATTATTAGAGCTCAAAATACCTGCTTCTCTTGAAAGTGAAACTCTTGGAAGATAGTTTAGCAGTTTTATGAAGTAAAAAGTATTTGTGGACTTAATGGTGCACAGATTTTTAACAGCCAAGTCAAGATCAGGAGATATATATATATATAGATATATATATATATATATATACACATATTCAGACACTAATTTTAAACTCCTCTTTTGAAAATTTGGCCAAAATCTTGCCAATATTTAAATTACCGTCTCATAAAAGGGTGCTGGGTGCCTTTCAAAATATTTATGTCCTGCCCTGAGTGTTTTACTCAGTTGCCTGTAAGCCCTTCTGTGAGTAGAATGGCAGATCTTAGTGATTCTGTCCTACTGGAGTTACTCATGAGTAATTACTGAAAATTAGAACTATTTTCAAGTCATGTAGACACGTCACTGATGATGAGTGGATGGAAACAACAGTGGGTTTAGCAGTAGGGTCAGCCTGTTGTTCGTTTTAGCTCAGATAAACATTGACATTTCTGTTGATTTATGTCTAAGCTGAATCACTGAGTTAACTTGCAGTGTTATGTATTGGAACAAATTTTCTCCCCAGCCTCATGGCAACAATCTTTTGAATCATTAAGCAGCGTGTCTTACCACGGATATACAATTATTGGTTTTTTCTCCTAGAAGTTACTCAATGTCTTTTGCAAAATTCAAGCTGCTGTTTGACTCTCTGGAAACCGAGCTGGAAGGAGACAGAGGGCAGCTGAAGTGTCATACTTCAGCTATTAGCTGTAGGACACGAAGAAACCTGTGTAGGGTTGTGGCTATGGTTCAACTTTTTATTTTTCTATTTAAAAAAGAAGAAGGGAAAAGAATATTTACAGCATTGGCCAGCGCAGTGTACTCGCAAACTGACAATTAGAGAAAAAGGAGAAATGAGCCATTTTATTCTAAGCAGCAGCTGCTCACATGGCTGCTTCAGAGAAGCTGTCATTTGTCCTGAAATTTTCATGAGCCAGTGTGTGGTGTTTGCACTGCCTGGGGCCTCTCTTTGCAAGCAGCCTGATTGCAGCCGTCAAGCTCCTTGTGCTCAAGTGCAGGGGCCACGAGCACAGCACATGTGGAGGGACAGAACTGCTAGAAAGTGGTTTTGTGGCATAAAAAGTGAGGAGCTGCATGTCAGATTGCTCCCTGCCACATGCAAGACACTGACCCAGGATCGGTGCGATAAATAATCTGTATTTTGCCAGGAAGATGTCAGAATGAGAAGGAACAGGAGGTGCATCAGGGGTTTGCCATGTGTGATACCAGTCTTTGCACAGAGGTTGCTGGTCTGTGTAGCTGTATTTAGTGTAAATTTTTGTGGTTATGGTTTTTTTTTTAACTGATTACTCCTTAAAATTATTTCATGTTCCACTGAGGTTTTAGGAAGATGGACACCTTTGGAGGCATTTAACTCCAAAATACAGACGAGCAAGTGTGAAGCTGAGGAGCAGCCTGCTTGACAGAGGACTGGGGGAAGAGCAGCCTTCCCACTTAAGGCTCTGCATCTTTTTCTTTCCTCGCAGGTGGGGTGAAGCTGCTCTGGTTGCAGCAGGTGCCTCCCCACTGCACTGCTGCGGAAGCAACTGCAGGAGTCAGGGATTCATTGTCTCTGCTGAAACCCAGCCACCACTTAATCCAGATCATTTGACATTCAGAAAATAATCAGCTATTTCCTGCTCCATTAATTTAACTGTAATGGCATGGAGGACGTGGTGATAATTTCAGAGTTTTGGAAGTTAGGGCTTTCTTCTGAGTTCTTCACACGAGGTCTTCTTTTGCCATTGCTCTTTTTACAGGAATAATAAATAAGTTGCTTTGGCTGATACTGCAGATATAATGTGTGATACTGTAAATGTCCACACTGAGAAGTTCAAGGTCAATGGTGCTTAGAAAAAACGATTGTTCTGGAGAAGAATGTGAGCATAATGTTCCTGGGTTCATCGGGTGCTGTCCTTTGTAGACTGACATCAGGATAATCCTTTCAGCCATGCCCACGTAGAGCAGTGTTATTTTTTATTTCAATACCCAGCTGAACGCCTTTCTCTCTGCTTGCAGACGTTGATGAGTGTGCAGAGGGCAGAGCCAGGTGTGCCCATCGCTGTGTGAACACCCTGGGATCCTTCAGCTGTGCCTGCAGCCCTGGCTTCGAGCTGGGCGCGGACGGGCGGCAGTGCTACCGTAAGTGACCCTGCACAAAAGAGCCTGGCACTTTTCTGTCTGCACCCTGCTAGGCCTCCTTCTAATTCACTGGGATTGGCATTCTCAGCAGAAGAGATGTATGCAAAAGCTCAAGCTTAACACTGTTTTCTTCCTCCGCTGCTGCTGCTGGGTTTGCAGGGTGACACGTTCCTAAGCCTGTGTTCACAGACCTTAATTGCTGCCTTTCAAAGAGCAAATAGCCCTGTTGGTTCATCTTCAGAGTCTGGTGAGTTGTGCTGCAGAGCTACCAGGATGCTGCTGTTCTGTGAAATGTATTCATTCCTACCCTCCTCCCAGCTTTCTTACAGATCTGATGCAAGAGAAAACCAACATGATGTTCTGCTCCTGTCTTTACCTCTCTGGATTTGAGATTATTGACACTATTAAGAGGATGCTTCTTTAAAAAAAGGCAACAAAAAAGAAAGATTGGGGGTGAAAAAATAGTTGAACAACTAAAACTTCCCAAACTAAAGCGAGCCCTGTTGTCTTTTCTCACATACTTACCTCTTGCCAGCGGGGTTTCTTAATCAACACAGCTTTTCTGGAGAGGGGGAGTGACTCCCAGTGCTGTTAGCTGATAGGTGATCCCTGGCCTGCCCTTGAGGGCAAATTTAGATTAATAAAGGAGGTGATGTGGAAGAGTTGGGGTTATTATGGACCTAACATAAGCTCCCTGGAATGCAGACAAAAGCATGACCTGTTTTAGCAAAGAGGTGGGCAAGGATCATTCAATCTAATAATACTGTGCAAGAGCTTTCAGCAGAGCTTCCTAAGGAAAATATGCTGCATGCCAGAGAATGAGTGCTTTATTTAAGAATGTGTGTGTAAGAAGTAGTTATTGAGAATGAAATCCAGTTTCAAAGCATTAACATACATTAAAAACAAAACCCAATTATGTGAGAGACATCCTGGAGAGTTATTTTATAGGTGATGGGGAGCTGTGAGTGGTGCGATTGTAGAGGAAATGTGATTAATATATAGATATGAAATCTTCTGTCATAGGCATAAAAAAAGAGGTTTAGACCATTTAGATTTCATTGTGCTTTTCTGATAATATTTTTTCTGGATGTTCAGCAGATCTCAGGGGATGGTGATTCTCTGTGCCTCATGTACAATATTGCAGAGCAAACAATAAAAATAAAAACATTCTGCATATATTTATGATCAGGATTATCCCAGTGTTTGAGCAATTTACAATCTTTGTTTATTCTTTCATTTCCCCAGTGGCTGGGGAAGAGCTGGTATCTCAGTTTTACTGATGAAGAACTGAGACAAAGTAAATGATGGAGATGGTGTATAAAGTCAGGTTCTGCATTTAATCGCTGGGTTTACTAAATCCCAGCTTCACACACTGGACAGAAGACACGATTTCTTCTTCCTGGTGCAAATAATCACACTATGCATGAGATGTCGAGATATTTATTCTCTTAATTTATACCCTCTTCCAGCTGGAATTACATTTCTTGTTGGCAAGCAGCTTGCTCCCTGAGAGCACAGAGAGGGGTAGGACCAGAGCCCACCAACACAGATGTGTCTGGGGAGATTCTGTGCCAGATCTGATGGCCACCAGTCTGAGCTGGGGTGTTTCTGGAAGTACAGAGGCTCCTTTAGGAAGGGTGTTTCTCAGTTCCCCTACATAGCATGAGGAATTGATTCCTCTCTAAATAGCTCTATGTCAAAACAAGCTGGCTCATCCTTAATGAAAAACGTTGTAACTGACCCTGTGGTTTCTTTTCCCCATGGAGAAATCATCTGATGAAGTGGCTGAGTGGGAATAAGGTGGCCAGGTGTTCCCTTTTTTATGTGAGGGTTCCCATATGAAGTGTCCAGGATGTTGTGAGGACTGTGCAGTGCAGCCACATGAGGAGGTCATGGAAGTCTGTCAGGGCAAAGGGGGCTGGCAGTGTCACTGTACCACCCTGTCTTAGCTGTAGGGGACAAAGTCTCAGCAGAGCAGCTGCTGTGTCCCCCTGGAAGGGACATCCAAGAGCCAAAATCTGGATTTTGTTTTGTCTTGTGTTTGGGTGTCCATTTCACCAGTAGGACGCTCCTGAGGAAGTGTGAATGCCTTTGTGGTTTTGGATGTTTCAGAATTCAGCTCTTTGCCATTCCCATGCAAACCTCAAAGCTGCTCTTTGGGAAGCATATCAGGCTGGGTTGAGGGGCACCACCTGGGCTCCTCAGATGGTTCTGCTCCTCCTTTGGGACAAGCCCTGTGTCCAAACAAAGCATAAACCTGAGGAAACCTCAGGGAAGGCTCCTGTAGCAGGTGGCTGCTGGAACACTGAGCCAGCTTCACATGGCTGAATTTGAGAGCATCCACTGTTGTGACACAAACACCTGGAGCTCAGTGACTCCAAAGCCTGCTCTTCTGGGGAGGGGGTGTGAGCTGATTACAGTCACTGCTACAGCCCTCATGGCTGCTGCTTTACAGCAGGCTGATCCTCCAGGCAACTCCCCCTGGGCTTGCTTTTTAACATCCTTTTGATTTATTTCTCTGCAAGGCATCGAGATGGAAATCGTGGACAGCTGCCGGGAGGGGAACGGCGGCTGCTCCCAGCACTGCGAGCACACGGCAGCCGGGCCCCGCTGCTCCTGCGACCGCGGCCACCGCCTGGGCATGGACGGCAAAACCTGCACAGGTAACCCGTGCTGGGGGCAGCGAGCAGCTGGGGAAGGGCAGGGAGCCTGCAGGGCTGTCACTCAGGGAAATGCCTTCCCGTGCCTTCCCTCCTTCTGCAAGTGTTAATTAACTCCATCCTCTGGCGCTCCCTCAGCGCTGCTCCGGCTTGCCCGGCTCTGGGTGCTCGCTGCGTTGAGTCACTAAGGAGGGAGGGATGGGAATGACACTGGTGCATCACTGTTACCATGGCTGTGTCTCACCATGGGCAGCCTAAACATCTCAGGCCTGACTTTGTTTCCCTTCCCTTCTCAGCCAGTGGCTCCATAGTGCTTCGTGCACAAACTCCACTTGGTGTCACAGAGTCTGCTGTGTTTCCGTCAGATGTGCTCAGTGATGAGGTTACACTTCTACCTGTGAGAAGTCTCACTTGGGAGGTGAAAGCAGCAGAGTTAGCTTTGGGTTTATTTTGAGAGAAGAGCTTAAAAAATTAATTCATGTTTCAAGCAATTCTACTCTGAGATTTTTGTGTGCATGTTTATGTTTTCTTTTGTTTATGGCTTTTGCCTTGCAAACAATATCTCATTCTGCTTTGGGCTTGCTGTCACTATGCCATTACAATTTTTAAGAATAGCCAGGAAGAGAGAGGGGATGGAAAAAGGAACAGGCACTACAAAGCAGTGTAGTGAGATAAGAGATGATGAGAAGAGGTAGAGAGTGGGAACATTGATGAGTGTGAGAGGCATTACAGACAAAATGAGTCTTGCAAGGAAAAAAAGCCAAGTGCAGGAGAGAGGAGGAGCAGGGGAGGAGGGAAGCACTGAGGGCTGCAAGAGTGGGTGATGATGGAACTTAAAAAGCAAAACAGAAAAAGTTTGGGAGGCAGATTTGGAGCCAAAGCCTTGCAGGGGTGGGTGGGTTACACAGTCTTGTCTGTACAGCTGACAGGAGGCAGAGCAGCCTCCTGCCCACATCCCAGCTCAGTGACCTGCTGCTGGGGATTGCAGAGGGAAGCAGATATTCCAGACACACCAAGGGAAGGGGGAGAACACAGAGAACAGCTGAGGACAGGAAAAGTTACTCTTAACAGCAAAAGTGTCCTTTTTGTTGGATACAGATTTTGCATTCCTACACAAACACGGGGCTGTTGCTGGAACCAGAGCTAGGCATCGCCTGATGTGCTGTAGAGGAGCTCAGCCTGTGACATTTCTGGAAAAGACTGCCTTCAAATAACCTGCATTAATCATTTTCACACTGACCTCCTCACCTCAATTGATTAATTACATTTTCTTTCTCCTGTCCGTGTTTCCTTGTAAAGTTGGTGCTCCTTCCAAGGTTAATTGAGACACTGACCTTTCCCATCTGCAGCTGCTCAGCCAGGCCACGTTCAGAACATTTTGCAGACTCAGCATTGACAAGGTGGCCCTTGGATGGCCACTGACCTGCTCTGCAGCCTGACAGCAGCCAGGAGCCTGCAGTGCATAGATAACAGCTCAGCTCTCCTATCTAATCACCAGAACAGTGGTGTCAATTATACCATTTCTGAATGGACACAGAGCAGGAGAAGGCAAGAGGAAATCAGTTATCAAAAACTATAGTTGAACCTTCCAGGCTGCTGCTGTCCAGCAAATGCCTTGTTGGATTAAAGCATTGTTAGTTTGCATTAAATAAGTTTGAGTATAAAGAAATCTAAATGGTCAAATGTAGGTTACTCTTAAACAGAACATTTTTGAGGGCTGGTGGGTGCTTGTTGTTGTCTCTTTCCATAGAACTGAGTTCTGAGTTGGAAGGGATACACAAAGATCATCGTGTCCCATTCCTGGCCCTGCACAGACACCCCAACAATCACACCCAGGGCATCCCTGGGAGTGTTGTCCAAGCACTCCTGGAGCTCTGGCAGCCTCAGGGCTGTGACCATTCCCTGGGGAGCCTGGGCAGTGCCCAGCACTCTCTGCAAGAAGAACTGTTTCCTAATACCCAACCAAACCTCCCCTTACACAGCCCTAGCCATTCCCTTGGGTCCTATCCTTGGTCACCAGCAACACCAGCTAGTGTTTTGTAAATCCCCTCATGGCAGCTCGGACTTGTGGAGGAGATGCCTCTCCTGGGACACGGAGGTCCTGGCTGCTATGGGAGGAGGTAGAAGGCAGCTGCTGCCAGGACTCAGAATTCAGACAGTGTTTATGTGGTTGAAGTAAGGGGAAGGTGTAAAGCAATGAGTGCTTTACTATACTCTGAGCAGAGCTCAGGGTGTCTCAAGGGCTGAACGTGCTGCCCTTTCCTTGCAGAGGTGGACGAGTGTGAGACTGGAGAGTCCTGCTGCTCCCAGTTCTGCATCAACTACGCCGGGGGCTACGAGTGCGCCTGCAAGGCGGGGTTCCAGCTCAGCGCCGACGGCTGCTCCTGTGATGGTGAGCACAGGGTCAGGGCATGGGCTGGGCTGGAAGGGACCCTAAAGATCATCTCATTCAACCCCTGCCCTGGTCGGGGGCACCTTCCACTATGCCAGGTTGCTCTAAGCCCTGTCCAACATGGCCTGGGACACTTCCATGGATGGGGCAGCCACAGTTTCTCTGGGCAAACAGGGCCTCACCGCCCTTACAGGGAACAATTCCCTCCTCATATCCAATCTAAACCTTCCCTCTGTTAGTCTAAAGCCATTCCCACTTGTCCTGTATCCTTCCATGCGCTTGGCAGAAGTCTTTTGGTACCAGTGGCTCAGTCTAACTAATCACAGCCCAGGGTAGAAGAAATGCTGTCACAGCCCTTTGCAGAGCTTTGTGGGCACTGCCCTAATGAGAGAGTCACTGACCCCATGCCAGCTTAGCTGATAAGGTTTTACAAATGTGTAATTGCCACTTTGTAAGGTTGGAGTACAGGAATAACCCAGCATCCAGCATGGGAATGTGGGAGATGATCCAGCAGAGAGAAACTTCCCCTCCTCTCTCTACGGGCACTGTATATTGATGTGTGTTAAAGACTCCTTCCATAAAAGAAGAGCCCTCAAAATAACTGAAGGATCAACTGAGCTTAACAGCTTAAAGCATCTGTTTTCACTCGAGACAAAAACATCAGTGAAATAATCTGCTCCCTGTTGCCCTGAAATGTTTTCATACCTCCAATACCAGAGGGAAATGGAGAGCCCCAAAACACGTAAGAAAAACTGTGTTTTCTTATGTATAGAATAATTTGTCAGCTGCAGCTGGGCACAGCGTGGGCTCTGCAAGCAGAAGGACTTGCTCCTAATCACCATTTATGTCTGGATTTTGTAGATGTGGATGAATGTCGTCTGGATAATGGCAACTGTGACCATTTCTGTGTGAATTCCCTGGGCTCGTACGAGTGTGCCTGCAAGGAGGGTTACAGGCTTGGGGATGACAGATGGGCCTGCGTGGGTGAGTTATTCTCAAAACTTGAGGGTCATTAAGCATTTCCCACTGATTTAAAGAGTGACTTTGTAACTGGGATTTTCACAGATCCAGGGATTTTGGGAGCCCAACTTGAGCCACCTCTGAACGTGGCCAGGGTAGGGCTACGTGCAGTGCGTGGGTCCAAGTTCATCCTCCAGTAATGGGTTTTGCCAAAGATCAATGGTAGATGAGCCCTTAAATCCCCTGGACATGTTTGAAAACCTAAAGCTCCTGGTTTGGAAATAAATACTATTTTGACACTTTTCTTGCACTAACTGATGAAGTTTAACATCCTGTGGGGGGAAAAAAAGGTAGCCAGATTCTGCTTTGATCAACCATGGCAAGTATTCCCTAGTCAGTGACGTTATTCTGGATTTCTGCCAGTGTAACCAGTCCAGAGTTTAGCAGAGCAACTCAATTTTATAACCAAGTTTAGCACCTGCTAAACCTTAAGCCAGAGTTTGATATTCTAACCTACACCAAAAAGAAAGCCAGCTGATTTCCCATCATTTTAAGGCTCAAATTTTAATGTTTCTGAAAATAAATTGCACAGCCGGCCTCACTTTCTATTTGTCATCTCCAAAACGAGCAAGAGTAATGACCTTCATTAACTAAAAATAATCTCAAACTTCAAGCGAGGAAAATGAATCTCCTCGTTTAATTTTGATTCTCTGGGAGCAGAGTTTTTTTCCAGAAGAAAGAAAAGGGAAAGATGGTGGAGGGGGAGGGAGGTTCTTCCCTTTTCTCTCAATTTTTTTTTTTTTTTTGGATAGCAGAAACTCTGTAAGTACAGATGAGGAAAATGCCTGGGCTGGGCAGAGGTGTGACTGGAAAATCTAACGGCATCATAATAATAAAAAAAGATGTAAATGGGAGGGCAGTGCTGTGGAGGGAGGCTGGGGTGCTGATGGCAGTGTCTGTCCAGCCCTAGGTGTGGAGGAGGATGCAGAGGAGGCAGCAGGCTTTGCTGGTGCCCCGGGGCTGCAGTTCCGAGGGCCCCCCCAGCTGCTGCGCTTCACGCTCGGGGCCCTGGCCGAGGATGGAGACCCCCGAGGAGAGCTCACCCTGGTGCACAGGGTCGGTGAGTGACCAGCAGGGCCCTGAGCTAGCACAGCACACTGGGGGCATCATCTCAGGGAGGGGGTTTGGGGCTGGGCTGGCCAGGCTCCAGCGACAGGAGGAGGGATGGGCATTAATCCTGCATCCCAGGGATGAGGCATTAGCATGTGCTCCATCCCAAATGGGACATTCTGAGGAACCAGGAGGCTGCCTGGATGTACTGGGAGGGAGGCAGGGGAAAAGTGAGCAGCACAGGAAGCAGTGACTGGGAGGCTGCTTGGAGAACAAAGCCCCAGGGGCAGCAGCCAGAGAGAGCTCATCATGCCCAGGGTGAGAGGATGGCATGGCTCACTGCAGTGCACTAAATCCCTTGGGAAACACTCCCTTTCTCCTAGAGCTGGGAGCATGTGTCCCTGTTTACAAACCCTTTTATAACAGCTGGAGGCTTTTTGTTTGAGAAATTTGCATTTTGTCTGTGTTAAAAACAATCCTCTGAAGATTCAGGTTTCCCTTGACTCTCTGGGAAAGGCACCAACCCATCCATGTATTGCTCAGCTCAGGTGGTGGCAAGCAGCACAGGAGCACCCACTGTTACAGGAGTGGGTGCAGAACAGCTTTGCACCCACCTGGGATTTGCATGATTCAGTCTTTCCACCCAAAGGTGGAAATTTCACAACTTAAAGAGTATTATGAGGTGAAACCCTGTGTTTGCTTTGTGCTGAGTGCTCGTGGGTCACTAGGGAGGATTTATTGTTTTTTTCCTACGTGTGTCCTGTGATTTTTATACAAATTCTAATTACCCATCTGAGGACTGTGCCTTACAGGCAAAAATCAGGAGCTGGTCTTGACTTCAATGAAAAATTAACTTATTTTTATGAACAAAACTGTTAAGACCCTCCCAAATCACACAGCATCCAGCCGGACTCAACAACACCGATAACCAACTGGGAAACTGATAAATGAGATAACCACAGGCAAAATTATCAGGCCTAGAAACCACAATCAAATATTTATTGACCACTTTTTGCATGTTTTATTTATATTTAGCCAGAGAAATTTGGGTGTTATCAGTCATAGCTGAGCAGCTGCACTTTTTCTAAGGCTCAGGCTTTGCAGCATGCAGTGGTATGTAGGAAAAGGTGATGGAGAAAAGGAACTTTAAATGGTTTAGTAAGTTCTTTTACCTCCCAAATAGTAATTTATTCCTTGTGTTTTCAGACATGGTTTTTTGCTGCTATCTATTTTATAAAAGAGCCTGCTTTAACAGTAAGGTGGGGCAAGTAATTACATATTTTCTACAGTTGAATGACTTTTAATGTGGAAGAATGATGCTTTTAAAGGTAGTCTGTGTTCTTCTCCTGAAGTATGAATTTGTCCCCTGTTCCAAGTGGGAGCACTGGCATTCTGAATGTCCCTGAAAGATTGGGCATTTTTTCAGCTACAGAAGAGGGAACAGTTGGGTGATCAGACCTAGAGGAAATCTGGCCTCACAGAGAAAACTGTAGGTGAAAAACAACCAGCCTGTGACTTACTGTAGGCTGAAATAAGCTGCCAGCTCACTTTCAGGTGCTGCTCAAAATCCCTTCCAAAAAGCCTCCAGCCACAGCCATACAGCCTTGAAGGCTCTAAACTGACTCTGTGAATGGGATCTTCAATGCCACTGAGGTATTTTATCACAGTCACTTTTATTTTCCATGCCTGTCTCAATAGACCTCAGAAAGAGAACACTAGAGTGCAAGGGATAAAAGGAGGGTGGGGAAGGAGAGGGAAAAAATGCATTTTCATATATGGTTTCCTACATAAAACTCTTCGTATCCATGAAGAAAAAAGGAAGTGATAAATGTGCTTTTGTTTTCCTGGAATAACACTCAAACTGTGCTGTTGGAAATACCACTGAACTATGTTTAAGTAGCACCACATCCACTTACTAGGATAGCCTAGAAGGAGAGAAGGAAAGTCCCAATAAATGCTTCTAATTACATACAATGTTATCAAGCATTAGGTGCAAATTCATTTTTCTGAAGGCAAAACACTTGCTTTTAAAAAGTAGCTCGAAGTGCTTTCGCTGGAGAATTATAGCAGTCAGGGAAGTAAATTCCAGCTGAACACCCAGCTTACTTAGAGTCAAAAACGTGAAGAGGGAAATTCAGGAATGCCAATTTTGCCGTGCCTTTTGTGCTGAACGGGTGGTGTTTACAGCCCAGCGATAGTAAGAGCTCGTGGAAGCTTTTCTGTCTGGCTGCTCCCTCAGCCCTGTGTGTTTTTTTGCTGTCAGTGTGCCTGGGTGACACGTTTGGCCAGGACTGCAGCCTGAGGTGTGAGGATTGTCTGCACGGGGGCCGCTGCAACAGCGAGCGCAGCGGCTGCGTCTGCCCGCCCGGCTGGGCTGGCATCATCTGCAACGAGAGTGAGTACAGGGGGCTTGGAGTGGGGAATGATCCTCCTGCAGGCACTCTGCAGCTGGGGAATGGCAGTAACCTCTGGTGCTTTTCATCTCAAAGGAGCACAGCTGTCTCATAATCAAATTGTTGTGCTGGAGCACATGAAATAGAAATTGCAGGTGATGCTGCGGTACACAGAGGTCCCTGCCCTCCAGTGCAGGTCAGGGCAGAATCAGAATCATCCCCCTCCTGAATATGTGGTTGTTGTTCATTCCTATTCACAATGCTAATAAAAGCTGCCAAAGTTTGCCAGCCATGCTTCATTCCACAGCCAGCCTCGGTGACTTTCAGAAGTCTGTCCCAGCAGTTGGTGTGACAGTCTGGGTGGACATGTATGCTAAACTTGAGCTTTTCCATTGTAGCATCCCAAGACATTGCCTTTTGCATTTTCTTCTTATGTTTTCCATTTTTTCCCCCTTATCATTCTTTTTATTATTGGCATCACTTTCTTGGAACAGTTAATTTTTCATATTGGAAATGGTGTTTTTCAGAATTCTGTTGCCAAGTCAGTGCCCTTTATAATAGCTTTTCACTCTCCTCACTCCTGTTTCCTGGCAGAAGATCTTTCTGATTCAAAGTATGTGTCAAAACCCATTGGAAAGAGAGTGGTGATTTCTTGATGTGCTGTTCTTCATCTGCAGTTTGGCAAAACTTGTCTGCTGCTTGTCTGAGACATCATACAGCAGATTTCCTGTTTGACATGGGTCCCTGCATTCCGTGGTGTGTGACATGATGGCCCATCATTCTCAGAAAGTCTTTGCTGTCATTGAGGAGACAAAGAGTCGATGAAAATTTATTACTTGACATCAGTAGACAGCACTCTTCAGGTTAATTGCCATCAAGATCGTTTAGGAGACGTCATCACATGGACAGAAATGTAGAAAAATCAAGCTAGGATTGAAACCAACAGTCTGCCTGTGGTTATTTTGGGAGACTGATGGTGGGTTTGGTTTGTAAACACTGGGGAGAGCTAAGAGAATAGGAATGGGGAGTATTAGAATGATAATTTCCAGTCTGTCTAAGACAGTTCAAGCTATCAAGTTCAGATATTCTTACTTTTATTCCTGGTGTGCTGGTAGTTCAGGATAAATTATAAAAATTTCAAGGCAGTATCCAAATTCTTTAGTTCATTTCATAAATAACAACATTTATGATGTATATTTGCAGTAGATATCCATGCATGTAATCTAATGGAATTCACTTCTGGAATTTAAGGAACTTTAATAGGACTGTGTTATTGAGCTAAACCTGCTGTCTGATGAAGTCAGCAGGGACAGTGATAAATACAATATCTAATCTGTATGAATTAGTCATATGTGATTGCTTTCACTCTCCTCTCTTGCATTTTTAATACACAGCACAATTCATGGGTTTAGAGTAAGCAGGTTTAGCCTAAGCCAAAACAGTGGAGAAAACTGGAACTAAATTTCTCTAATAATGCACCAAAGAAGCCGAATGGAAACTGATGTGAAATGTCAACTTTCTTAATGTACATTGATAAAATGTCAGTGAAGTCAGATGACTCCAGCAACTGTATTCACTCAGCCAGCTCAGGCTGCAAACAGCAGAGTGAGGTTTCATCTCTCAGTTTGTTTTTGCTGTTGTGGATCCATTGCTGCCATGATCACCTGGGGAGTTTCAGAAACTGCATTTGAAAAACAAGATATTGTTTTCATAAGAGTATTTGGGAGAGAAAAAATGTTTAAAATATTTATCTCCAAGTACTCAATGCTGTGCTCTCATGTTTAAGCTTTGGACTTCAAAGGTAATGGTTTTTGAGCCCGTGCTTTGTGGGGAGGGGAGCCTGTGCAGGGGAGAGTTCGATACGTGGCAGTATTTCCCAAAGCTTGGTTAATTCAGTGTCCTTTGAGATGTCCTAGTAGATATCAGGTGGATGTGCATTGCCTTATAGAAGAGTATAAGTTTGTTTAGAGCCTGCTCAACTAAAAGGACTCTCTCCTTGCTCAGTTTTTACAGAATCAATTAGGCTGGAAAAGACCTTTGAGATTGAGTCCAACCTATGACCCAACACCACCTTCTCAACCAGACCATGGCACTGAGTGCCACACCCAGACTTTTCTTAAACACCTCCAGGGATGGTGACTTCACCACCTCGCAGGGCAGCCCATTCCAATGCCCAGTCACCCTTTCCGTGGGGAAATTCCTCCTGATGTCCAACCTAAGCCTCCCCTGGTACAGCTGGGAGAAGAGATGGACCCCCACCTGGCTACACCCTCTTCTCAGGGAGCTGTAGGGAGTGATGAGGTCTCCCATGAGTTTCTCAGGCTGAACACCCCCAGCTCCCTCAGCTGCTTCTCACAGGACTGGTGTCCCCGACCCTTCAGCAGCCTTGTTGCCCTTCTCAATGACCAAAGCCTTGTTTTACTTCCTTTGCAGCAGAGGGGAATGATTTCTTGGTGTGCTCACCCTCCCTGCTCTCTCCACAGCCTGTCCCCCCGGGACGTTCGGCAGAGGATGTGCCGGTGTCTGCAAGTGCCAGAACGGAGGCTCGTGTGACCCTGGCACAGGGCAGTGCCACTGCCCACCCGGCGTGCTGGGCCAGCTCTGTGAGGATGGTATGGCTCCCTCTCTGCCTCAGCCTCTCCACCTCTCCCCCGTTGCTCCCTTATTTTAAATAATGAGCAAAGCAGAGGGTGAGAAAAACCACTGGCTGGCATGGCTGTGCAGAGCCCCAGCTCGGCCATAAACTGCTTCGGGGTTGGGGTTTTGATCCATGGCAGCTGATGCCTTCCTGTGTTTGTGCACTCCAAAGGTTGCCCAAAAGGTTTCTTTGGGAAGAACTGTAACAAACCATGCAACTGTGCCAACAAGGGCCACTGCCACAGACTGTACGGAGCCTGCCTGTGTGACCCTGGGCTCTACGGCCGCTTCTGCCACCTCAGTAAGTCCCCAGCATTTCTGGGATCTGTTTGCTGTGAGCACAACCTAACAGTCTGTAAAAGATTCCACATCATGTAAAGAGGGCTGGCAGGAAGGAAGGACAGGGACTTTTGCACAGTGATAGGATAAGGAGAAATGGGTTTACTAAAACAGTTGAGATTTAGCTTAGAAAAAGTTCTTTGCTGTGAGGTGGGGAGGCCCTGGCACAGGGTGCCCAGAGAAGCTGTGGCTGCCCCTGGATCCCTGGAGGTGTCCAAGGGTTAGGAGCAGCCTGGGACAGTGGAAGGTGTCCCTGCCCATGGCAGGGGGGTGGAATGAGATGGGCTTTAAGGGACCTTCCACCCCAAACTATACTATGATAAAATGATCAAGACTTTGGGTTCTGCAATGGGCTGGGAGTAGCAGGAGGACAGGACTTTCGAGATGTGCCAGGAAGCCCCAGAAGCTTCATTAATCTTTTCTTCTAGTGATTAATCTTTGCCATAAGGACTGAGATTTACTGATGCTCAAAGGTGAGGATTATAGGTGGGATGGACAGGGTAACATTAGGGTTCTTGCTGAGGTTAGAATCTGCTTGGAGCTGATGAGTGACTGCTGATGAGGTTGGAGTGGGAGCTGGGGAGCAGGGCTGGCTGGGGCAAGATGAGGATCAGACATTAGATGAAATAAAAATAATTAAAAGCTTTGCAAAATAGATGATCGAGTTTCTTTGTACTTACAGGCTGTGTTTGTAAAATCTGTTCAAGATTAAAAATCTTTTGTGTTTTGTTTTATTTTGTTTTGGATTTTATTATGAAAGCTTTTCTCTTGGAGTGCATCCAAGATTTTTTTCATTCAGAAAATCAGCTGAGTTTGCTTTGAAATGGTTCTTGTTCTTGCATTCACCACGTATTGCTTGACATGAAATGAATGACCTAACACAGGAATCGTGTAGACTCTTCTTTTACCCACCCGCACACGAACAGGCGCTGCTGTAGGAATGGGGATGTGCTTGCTGACAGCGACACAGAGGTTTTGCTTCTTGCAGCAGTTGCATTCTGCAGCAGTGGGCAATTTCAGCCAGCTCCTGCATAATTACAGAGCTTATACCTTCTTTTCTTCTGGCTGCAGCTTGTCCCAGGTGGGCCTTTGGCACGGGCTGCTCGGAGGAGTGTCAGTGTGTGAAGGAGCACACGCTGGAGTGCAGCCCCAGGAACGGCTCCTGCACCTGCCAGCCTGGATACCATGGCAAAAAGTGTCAGAAAGGTACCACCCACAGCCACACTCCCCACATCTGCTTCTTCCTTTGTCCCAGTAATTTCTCCTTCTTCTGCCCGCCTGCTTTGTTTGGCTGCTGCCACTCATATATTCATATCCTGCTAATGATTTTGTGGGGTTTTAACCCTGCTAGCACAGGGTTGCAGGGACATAGAGCTTAAGAATGCAGGAGTTTTAGCCTGATCAAGTAGCAACAGAAATCCAGAACCCAAATTCTAATGCGGCCCTAAATAACAAAGGTTGCATGAGTTTTAATTTTTGTGCTTTTTCGACACAGGCAGTAAATAAGTGGCAAAATCTGTGTTTTATGGCAGTGGGGTGATTTGGAAACAGGTTCAGTAATGCTGCTTTTCCTTCAGATTTGCAGCTCTTTGAATTCAACTGACTCTTTGTAGTTTTTGGGGGTAGTTCAAAGAGAATTGTATCACACATTCATGTTTGCATGTCTCAGTAGCCCTTTCCCGACAGCAGTGGAGTAACACCATAAAGATTCTCCCTTCAGATTTTTCTCTGGGCAGGCAGGACTGTGTTAGATTTATGGCAGTAGTTCTGGTGGGTTTGATGGAGAGCAATAATGACAATTTTTAATATTTTTATCATTTTTGGTGATGGGCTCAGTTCTGACAGGGAGCATCCCTTGTCCAGCACTGGCTTTGCACCAAGGCAGAGAGCAGCAGAGCTTAAACATACAAGAATAGAATTCTACAATGGGTTTAATTGAATATATCCTCAAGTATTCTAACTGAATAAATCTTTAAGCATTCTGGGTTATATTTAAGCAGTAATATCTTTGAAATGTAAGCATTTATTAAGTATTTACACTTTGTTAACAACGTTTCTAAAATGTACATTATAATACATTCTCTGCAGGTTTCTGCCAAATAATTTTCTGATTTTAGTTCACTTTTCTTAACTTCTCCTTTTTCTTATACGTGTTCTGTGTCTGCTTCTATTTCCAGAGTGCACCCCGGGGTTTTATGGGGCTGGTTGCAAACTGAGGTGCAGCTGTCCCCCTGATGTTCTGTGTGATCCTGAGACAGGAGCCTGCAAACATCCATGTCCAGCTGGGTTTCATGGAGAAAAATGCCATTTGTGTAGGTACTCACTGCATGTTTCCCTGGGAGATACTTTGGATGGCAAAGCTTATTCAGGAAACTTGGGTTCAGATACAGAAATTGCAGATAAAAGGGTACATTTGTTGTTGATCCGAGCTGGCAGTTCCCCACTGAAACCAGACTGATATTTGGAGCCTGGCAAATGCTGTCTCTCTCTCTCTCTCTCTGTCTGCTTGCAAAGGTCGAGGCACAAGGCTGAGGCCAGTTACCCAAACTAACATTTGTCCAGGTAACAATAGTTGCTTTTAAAGCTTCAGGCACAGATTTTGCAGGGCTCTGCTGCAGTTAATTTCAGACCACCAGTTGCTCAGACACTAATGCTAATACTGATCACTTCTACCAGGATAGGTGACTTTAAAATTGGTGGCCGTGGTGCCTCCTAATGTCTTCAAAATGCTTCTAACCATGACTTTGGGTTTTTTTTGTCCAGCTTGCCAGCCTGGCAGCTTCGGGATGGGCTGCAGGCAGAGGTGCAGCTGTGGAGGAGCCCCGTGTGATCCGAAGACAGGGCAGTGTCTCTGCCCAGCTGGGAAGACTGGTGCTACGTGTGAGCAAGGTGTGTGAGGTGCTGGACCAGGGTGGGGGGAGTGCCTGGCTTTGGAAGACATGATAAGAAGGGGAATTTTGCTGATTTCCAAACCAATAAACAGACAAACTGTGATGGAAATTGGGAGAGAGCTTTTGGTCTCTCTTTAGCTGAGTTCTTGTGTGCTGCAGTTTAATGACAGGGCTGTAGGTCTGTAGAGATAATAGAACAACCCAGCTCAGTTTTGCTATTCTTTTTAAATTCTTCAGGGTAACAGCAGAAATCTACAACTGTCCTGAAACAGAAAATGGCACTGGTTACTCCTCATGTGCTTTCTCTGCAGATTGCCCAGATGGCCAGTGGGGACCAGACTGCCAGAACTCCTGCGAGCCCTGCGCCAACGGGGGACAGTGCAACAGGGAAACTGGAGCATGTGACTGTCCCCCTGGCTACACTGGGCCCTCCTGCTCTGCCAGTAAGTCCTTGCCTGAGCCTTGCCTATGAAAAGAAAGTCAGATTGAAAATTCAGGTTGTGGTTTGATTTCTGCCTTCTTACTCTGCTGTGAGATAAAACACGCTGATCCGAGATTAAGTGCCCTTCATCTCCAGGAATTCCCCAGGTTGGATTTGACATTATTTATGGGAGGGAGATTGCAGATAAATGCATGTGATCAGCTAAACTGCCTCCCAAATGGATGTTATCATTAGAACTAATTTATGGCAATCTGTACTTGGAAATACAGTGTTTAACAGCCACAACACTGGTGGTGTAATCCTGGCTGCTGGGCAAGAGCTGTGACCAGCTGGCCCACATGGCATCACTCTTGAGTTATGTTTGCAGCAGCACTCCTTGCTGTAGATAATTCAGGATTAAATAATACTGAAGATGAAGGAGCAGTATCAGTGCTATCCCTGCAGCCAGAGGCCATGGGAATACACTCAAGGAACTGTTCTGTGCTGCTCTCCCAGCCTCTGGGTGTTAAAAGGCTGCTTGAGTGTGACTTGTGCTGCACAGCCCTGCTTTGTGCAAGACCTCAGTGGTGGCACATTTTTAATTCTTGTCAGTTGCACAATGGCTTTTGGGGAAAGTTTTCCTCCTCTGAGGAAACAGCCTGATGCACAGGAGTACCCAAAACTCACCCAGGCTATTCCTGCATTCCTGGCTTAGACACCTGGGGTGCAGATCCCAGATATTTCTGTGTTGCCATTGTGATTCCTGGGTTCAGCTAACGCCTGTTCCAGGGGGTGAGCTGTTGCTGTCTGTTTGAGAAGATGATTCTGTGGCTGAGTTGTGAGCTGGGTGGAGTCACAGTGTGTCTCTGCTTGCAGCCTGCCCCGATGGGCACTATGGACTGAGCTGCCTGGCCCTGTGCAGCTGTGGCAGCAGTGCCCAGTGTCACCACGTCAGCGGGGAGTGCTCCTGTCCCCCGGGCTGGACTGGCCACGACTGCCAACACCGTAAGTCAGGGCACACGGGATCTCCCTCGTGGAGGAACCAGCTCTGTTTGCTCTTGGTTTATTACAGTTTTTAATACAGTTTTGCTAATCTTACTGCTTCTGCAATGGTGTGTTTGTGGGTTTGCACAGCCTGGGTGGTTGTAATCCTTAATTATCCAGGTTCAGAGTGTTGAAATGGGTGGCTGATGAAGCACAAAGTATTGATATAAGCTCTTATTTCAACACTATGGCTCCCTTTGCCCAATACCATCTGTCCCGTCAGCATTTTGACTGACAGACAGTTTTGTTTTTCATTTTCAGTGCAGATTAGTTTTGAGATTAATTCTCCATTTCTCATTTTGTTTGGGGGAGATTTATTCAACAAGTGAGTGGCATGTAGAGTCGTGTGTCTAAAGGTCACTTTTTAACTTGGGAATATGAATGCTGTGAGAAATTCTGTTCTCTGGAAGAGCAGAACATCCTTCTGTTGACTTTAGCATCGCTCTCCATATTGGTGGCTGTGTGAGAGAGTAGATTTGCCCTTTTTGGATGGCACCATATAAATGTGAAGCCATCCTGCTTGATTCCTCCCTTTTCCTGTGACATATTTCTTCTGCTTGATTAATTGTGATGCCTCTTGCTAAAAGCCAACAGAAGACAAATCTCTTTCTAAACTTGGTCTTAAACACATAAAACCATTTAATTGACAGTGTTGACAGCAGCAAGTTTTGCACCTGACTTCTCAGGCTCTGTACTGAAGAAAACTCTGGGAAAATCTGAAGTTTCCACCCATATACATATTTTAAAAATCAAACCAGTTGGTAGTGTGTAGAGCCACTGAGATGGCTTTTCACAGCTCCCTGGGGTGTCTGGAGAATTGAGAGGCCATGACAAAGGAGAGCTTTTATTCCTATTCAGCATAAGATCTGAGAAAAATTGTTTTGCAGAGGTATCTCAAAAAGGCAGCTCCCCCAGCTATTGCAGACTGGGCATTAAACAGATTTCCAGCTCCAAAACCAGGTTTCTCTTGCCCTAATTGGCACTTTCATCTTCATCCTTACTCGAAAGAAAGAAGATGCTGTGGTACATAGTCGTAATTCTGTCAGTGCTGTGTGATTTGAGGATGAAAGCAGTAAATTGCTTTAACAAACATTGTGAGATTCCTTTGTGTCCATGCTGCATTTCCCAGTATTTTGGGGAAAGCATGGAGGGTGCTCCCAAATCTGTCTAGTTTAACCAATTAACTATCCTGGTTGTGCAGATTTTTGTTGAGTGAGTCAACAGTTGATATTTTATTTCCATGAAATTACAGATTTGTGACGGATGCGTGTGGATTGAGTACGAATGATTAGTTTTATTTGGACAGGTTAACGTCTGCCTACGTCCAGCTGAAACAGAGCAGCAAAAAGAGTCTTTATTTCCACACTTTGCGCCTGTGCCGCACCTGGGCGTGCATTTTGTGTATTTTGCACTTTCTCAGGTAGAAGTGCAGTAGGGTTTGGGGGTGGTGCTGGGTGTGACCCCGTTTCCCATGGCAGCCTGCAGCAGCGGCCACTGGGGCTGGGGCTGCGCCAGCTCCTGCGCCTGCGACGGCAGCTGTGACCCTGCCACGGGCACCTGCCCCCGCCAGCCAGGACTCACCGGGGAGCACTGCCAGCTCAGTAAGTGCCAACCTCCCCTGGAACATGGAACTCCCAAAGCCCAGCTCTGGAAGTTGTTTTTTCCTGCTCGTTCCCTGCAGGAACACTCCCAGGCTGTTCCGCCCCCGCTCTGCCCGGCGCGGCGCTCTCGTGTTTCACCAGGGTTAGACACTTTCCCTAATTTGATTTCCAGAAGAGGTATTTCCAGCCTTGTTTTGGACCCAGCAGCTATTTTTAATGTTAGGATCCCGTGAGAGGGATAGGATTGATGTATATTTGGGTTGTGGCATAAGAGTTTCCGTATTGGTTTTATTTATACAGTTTGAGGGCAGCACTATTCCCTCGTAAATCTCTTATTTCAGGTCAGGCATATAGAAATACTCCAATGTACATAACAGAAGACAAACCAGAAATTTTTTGAGTCCTGTATTTATTAATAACAAATATGTGCGATGATCTTATCAGAAGCCCATGACCCTCACCTTGACATTCACCTCTAGCTGAGGTCAGTAGCAGATGCTTCAAGCATATGAAAACAGGCTCCTAGTCAATTCATGATCTGTCTCCCCAGGTTTCATCCATTTGTCATTTAGGAGCTTCTTGAGACAGAAACAATATCTCTATATTTAATACATTTATATATTTATTTATACATTAATATATTTATTTTTTTCCCAATTAATGTGCCTATTTTCTTTTTCATTTCATGCAAGCATTTGGAATCCACTTCATCTTGTGGCAGTAAGTTGCGTAGTTAAGCTGCTATAATTATTATTTTTATTATTATTGATTATATTGATGTTGTTAAATAAAATAAACATTTTATCTACTAGTTTAACAATCTTACAGTAGCACAGATGTAGCTACTAGAGTCTCAGTAGCGGGGGCAGGATTAACTGCTGGTGTCACACAGAAATGTCAAAACAATTAATCTGGAGCCATGACCTAAGACAAGAAAGCCTGGAAAGTTGATCTTGCAGCCCTTGTTGCTGTTGGCACAGAGGGAATGGAAGGACAGTGTGTGGGGAGGACCAGCTCCCAGAGAAGGAGCTGCCAGCTCTGCTTCTCTTTTGCTCTTGATCTCTCTCAAAATAGCATCCCTGCAGACAGAGTGGCCAAAGAGCTGTTTGTAATGTTTGCTGGGAAGGGAATCAGTGAAGCCATCGCCACTGACAAAGCATCTGCCAGTCCCTGAAGTTCTTTCTGAGGGCTTTCTGATTGATTTAGTCTGGTTTATACCTTTAGTGTGTGTGTATATATATGTATAAAAAATGCGCGTATATGTGTGTGTGTGTGTGTGTGTAAGATTATGAAAACCATAATTCTTCCCATAATTTTATGCTGCCTTGGAGGTGAAATCCTCACTATCCTGGGATGTCTCCTCTGCTCCCCAGGCATCCTTACCCTCTCCCTGCAGGTTGGGCTCCTTCCCCTGGCAGGAGCTCAGGTTCTCTGGCAGGGTGGCTGGATCCTGACACGCATCACAGCAGCCTGTGCCTGCTGGAGCAGGGGCAGATTCTCTGTGCTGTGGACTGTGAAATCATTTGTGAAGTGCTCTGACCCTTTGCCATCACCTTGAAAAGCCTCAGCTCCTGGCTAAACACCGTGGGCCTGGAGGGAGCTCTGCTGGGAGCCTCACACCTCTTGCTGCACTGCAGCACCATTTCCCTTGCACAGATCCTCTGACTGAAATATCAGCTGGAAAGGGAGCATGGAGAAGGATCAAGCTCTTAAGGCACAAGTGTATTTCTGAGTATTTATTTGTTAAACAGTGGTCTGCAGCTTTGGGAAGAGGAAGGGATGCAAATGGGGGGACTGAATTTCACCTGGAAGTGCAAAACAATAGATTTTAACACATTCACATTTAACCAACATCCCATTTTTTAACTCTTTCAAATCAAAGAAACACTTAAGGTACCTTGCTCTTCTCTCATCTCCCTTCCCAGCTTCTCTATAAGACACAGTTGGCAGAGTCACTGAATTCACAGCACCTCCAACCACTGCCCACCCATGGCACCAAACAAACAACACCAACCCCCCCGTATTCCAGACATGGAGGTGTTGTTGAGGATCCTTGTTTTCTGTTCTCTCTGATTCCTTCCAGATTGCCTGAAAATCACTTTGTTGCTGTAAATGCTAAAATCATAGGCTTCTAGAAGGGATCTGGGAATAATCTCCATAACTCATTTAGAGGGATGTTCACAAGACCTTCAAACATGAGCAGAGGCCCTGTAATACTGTGTTTAGCCAAGTCTATCTCTGTGTTTCAGCCTGTCCAAAACATCCAATGTGAATTAGGCAACTGGCCCTGTTCTTAATTGATTTTCCTATAATCCTGGAAGAAATTATTTTCATTCTCAAATGTTTTCTTTCTTCTGATGGCGAGTACCATGCAAATCTTTTAAAACTCCTCACATTAACTGCTGTGCAAATGTAATTGTTAATCTGTCCCCCAGATGTAATGTTTTCGCTTGAATTTTTCAGAGCAGAGCATGAAAGTAAAGTGTGCAGCATTCAATTTGGAGCTTTGTGAAGACAACCAACACATTTCATATTTTCTCCAGCTTTCTGGGGAAAGAGGATTTGCAGGAAAACAGGGGAGCTTCTCCCCTCCCAGTTGATGAAGTCCCAGAGGAGATGGGAATAAGCAACTCCAGACCAGTGGGCAAAGTGTCACCAGGCAGAAAGTGTGAAATCCGAGGCTTTGCAATAGAAGATGTTAGTTTTCTGTGCAGAATTTAGTCTTCCAACACTCTGGAATTTTTCTAAAATAGATCTTAAACCAAGGCCATCTTACCAGGACCTCAATGGGAACACTCAAATAAATCTTAGTTTTAAGCCGTTACCATTACGCTTTGATTATTTTGGAAATAGTCAGATTTCCCATGTATCTGAAAATTCCCCGTTGATCCCTGATCTGCTCTGGCATTAACCCATCATCTGGTTGTGATTCCTGTGCTGCAGGGTGCCCTGAGGGGAGCTTTGGCCCGGGCTGTGGGTCCAGCTGTCAGTGCCAGAACGGAGCTGCCTGCGACCACGTCAGCGGAGCCTGCACCTGCACGGCGGGCTGGACAGGAACCTTCTGTGAGAGAGGTACTGCTGCTCCCCTGCTCCCTCTGGGACTCAGGGAGAATTTGGTTTGGTTTTTATTCAGAGAGCAGGTTTTATGATGTACAGCATTGGATCTAAACATTGAACTTAGTTGGAAGCTGATACCAAAATGTGAACTCCCCCCTCAACTCAGCAAAGCTTTGTGCTGGGTGCCAAATGTTGACCACGTGTTTCTCACATGGTTAAAATTAGATATATGCTTAAGGCTTCTGCTATATCCCATCTTCATGAGGACTCTTTTTAAGCAGAGTTGCACTATTTGAGCACTGTTCAGCCTTACACTTGCTTGTTTATAGTGCCTCCCTGAAGTGATTTAGAGAACAACATGGATGTGTGCATCATCCCCCTGGAACACTTCAAGAACAGATACACTTTTTTAACTTAAATGAATCCAACAGATCATCTTCTATTACCCTAGTCATTTAGTAAAGTCTTGGAAAGGTTGGACTGGATTCTTTAGCTACATTATGGTGAGTCAGTCTGTGGCATTATCACAGGACGTTGCCACCGTGCTGCATCATTTTGCAGATCTTTTGTATAAAAATACAGCAGAAACAGCGCAGAGCCATTCAGACACTGTGGAAGTTAAGTGTAGGTGATTGAAGATTCTGCAAATTATTGTACTTGAACCAAAGTCACAACTATTTTGCATTGAAAGCTCCTTTATCAGCCAGTTTCAGCAGCGAGGATGGAGGGAAGTGGCAGCACTCCCAGGCAGCTGCTGCCCTCTCATGGAAAGGGAGATGCTCCACAGCCTGACCAGGAATGCAGCAAGGCACCCACTGCTTGGAGTTGATATTGCATTGATGTTGTTTCCCTCTCATTCTTACCAGGCACTATCATACAAAACAAATAATCTTTCCAAAGTTCTGCTGTGAATTGCACCTTTTAATTCATGGTAGCTCCACTACATCCCTTTTTAATGTAATTTAGCTGAAATCTGTTTTCCTAAATCTACTGTGGGTTTTTTTAAAAATTCTTGTATTTATATTGGAAAAAAACAAGGCAGTTATCTATGTTGTTGTGTAAACCTCTTCATTCCAGCAGGAGTTATTATGGGAACAAAGAGGCTAAACATTCTTTTTCAGAGTAGGTGTGAGGAATATGGAGAAGACCGGATGATTCTATCAGTGGGAAAAAAAAGAACAAGTCTCAGCTTCCAAATCAGTCATGTTGGACATTTTTATCTTTTAATTCCTGAAAGAAGATAGTGGAGTGGAGAGTGAAATTTAGCTCTTTGTAAAACACCGTTTCCTGTGTGTTTTCTCTCAAGAAGGCAGAGTGTTTGCTCCCAGCTGACCTGGGTTACCTTTTAACTTGGGAAGTTTCAACCAGAACAGTTTGGCAGCTCCCAAAAGGCGCTGAGAGAGGAAAACATGTGGGTGGTTTGCCCTTGGTGGAACCTTCTTGGCACCTTCTCTCGGAGGAGCTGCAGCGCTTCTGCTTCGAGTGACTGGGAGACTGGCAGGGTTTCCTTCTGGCAGGGATGTGCTTTTTGCTGTCCTCTTGGCAATCCACCCACGTTGGCCAGGCTCTGTGCCTTGCAGGCAGAAATTCACATCGAGCCCTGGTGCTGCAGAGTTGCCTTGGACTTCAAAATATCCTGCTGGTGCCTCAGCCCCTGGCTGGGGAGGGCTTCTCCATCATCACAGAAATATTGAATCTGAGACTTTAGTGGCCTTCTAAGTTCAAAGTCCTAGGAGAAGACAGTTATCAAATATTATTTTAATTAATATTAATAATTCATATCACCCCTGCACAGTAAGAGTGTTTGAACCTGCAGTCGTTGCTTTTGGTATTTTATCTTGTGGCAGCACAGAATCTGGATTCAAGCTGAGACTGCAGAAATCCCAAAATTTGCATTTGGATTTTTGGTTTTCATTGGGGGAACATTTCCTTCCCGTTTTGGTGGGAAGCTGCTGTTTCTTTTCATTAATTTGCTGTCCTCAGTATAAATTAGGGCTTCATAGCTTTAGGAACCAGCCCCTGTTGCAAGACACCACTTCAGTGGCCATTTCCAAGCTTATTTGCCACAGATTTCCATAATCTCATATTAATATGTATTAGAATTGTTAATGTAATCTTAGTCCTTGCTGAGTGTCAATCTATCTGTGTCATCTGTCAGTAATAGAGATAACAGCCAAAGCCACACCATCATCATCATCATCATCATCATCACCCACCAGCATGGCTCAGTTTCCAAGCTCACCCATGGCAGGAGACACTTTTGCTCCAGGGCTGCTGTTCCATGAGACCTTGCTGTGAATTATTCAGGAGCTGACTGAACTTCTGTGCTCTGAGCCACAGGATGCTGACAAAAGACCTCACACTCTTAAAAGTACTTTTGTCTGTCCGTCAGCATCTCAGTTCTGCTCTGCCCTGAGTCACCTTTGATCAGCTGCTCTTCATCTGGTACCACTCAGTGGTGCTGCTGCCTCTGCAGTTGTGCTGTAGTCACATATAATAATGATGGATAAGAATAAAGCTATCAAGACACTCTCTGAAAGAAAATTAGACTTTTCTGTAGACTTTTCTGCGTGCTCCATCTTTCAGCCCTGCTCAGTGCTTTGTGAAAATGAACCTTGTGAATCTTGTGACTCTTTCAAAGGAGTTTCAAAAGCAGCAAAACTGTTTCAGTTGCAGAGTAGGTAATGATTGCAAACAAGGCTGAAAACAAAATAAGCTACAAAGAAATTATTTCAGTCTGTGAGAGAATCTAGGAAAGGCTTCCTTTGAATTTTCTTGAAAGCAGCAAGTGATACAAGCAGAGCACTGATGAAATAATGTATGTTTCTTCACAAGGTCTCGCATTACCAAAGGAAAATGAATCATTTTTGCTGGATGCTGCTAGCAGAGCCACCAGCCAGCTTCATACCTTAGTGGAGAATGTTACCTGCTTGGGCAGAAGGGACACGGGGAGTTCTGGCTGTTCCTGTACTGAAGGAGAAGTCAGTGCCTCTGGGCATCAATTTCTGGGCTGTGCAAGGGCAGGGGTCACAGCAAAGGTGGCTTTGTAGGTCCTTTCTGTCCTGGTCAAGCACAGATAGCCTAAGTATCATCTTCTCCAGAAAAGATGCTTCTGTATTCACCCAGTGCTGCAGGACTGTGGTTATAATGCAATTCCAGCTAAACAGGCAAGGCAAAAAAACCCAACCAAAAAATCCCAACCCCAAAAACAGTTGTTGCTGTGATAAATAGATAAATATATCAATGCTTGCTCCAGCTAAATGTAAAAATCTGCCATGCAGGAAGCCTGAGCCATGAGCTCCTGGCAAACCCAGAGGAATTCAGGTGTGCCTGTGTTCCCCAGCCACACTCACAGCTCAGTTGCAGATGTGCCAAGTGGGCTGGGACACCCTGCCCTGAACCAGGGCTGCTCCACTCCTGTTGGGGAAGGCAATTGTTGTAATTGATTTAATTCTGTCAAGTGCTGAGCATCTGCTGCTCCCACTTTGAAGGCTGTGATTGCCTTCCCTGCACTGTAATTTTGTTTAATTCCCTTCCCCGCTGCTCTCTGGTATGTGCTGGATGACCCAAGGCTTGTGTCCAGTTTTGGGATCAGGCCAGCTGAAGAGTTATCCAGTTCACTGGCTCATCTGTTGAAATATGCCAAAATGCCAGACAATTAGTCCACTAACTGGAGACAGCAGGAGTCTCAGACCATTCCTACAGTATAATTATTAATTGATGCATTAATAACAACAGCATGTCACCCTTGTGGAGCACTACACTTGGTTTTGCATCTGAACTGCTGTGGGATCAGCACTGCCAGAGGATGGACAGACTGGACTCTTCCCTTGGGATTTCAGCAGTCAGTCATTACCATAGAAGAGCCCAGCAAGATTGCTGCTTTGCTGAGATAAAAGGGAAAAACTAGCACATTGCATGTTGAGGAATAGCTGACAAGGCTGTGCAGCCCCTGTGTTAAAGAAGAACTTTGTCAGCCTTTGAAGTGAAGGAGGGTTCAGCAGGAGCAGCCCGTCCTTGTGCTGTGCCCCATGCCTGCTGCTGAAGCAGAGTAAATGGGGAATACAGATTAAACCTCACCCTGGTGCCTCTTCCTTGCACATTGGTATCAGCTCTCTCCTGGCAAGCACTGAGTACAGGCTGATGTTCTGTAGGCATGAAGCCCCTTTTCTGTTTCCTGAGGCATCACAAACCTGGGAAGAGCAGCAAGGCTGAAACCTCTCATGTGCCAGGGAAGAAGCTGCAGCCTGGACAGGATGAAGGGAATAGCACCCTTTTGATTCTGAGTAGATGAAACAACCATGTGTAGTCACAAGCTGAGCAGCAGAGCAGCCAAAGCAGATGTTCAGTGTTTTACACTGTCACTAGATGATGGTCCATCTGATTTCCTAAAGCTACAAATACAGAATTCCCTCCACTTGTAGCCAAAACAGCCAGCAGTGCACATGGCTGGAGAACTGAATTTGCATCTGTGGGAAGAGGCACTGTGATAGACTGGGACAAAAAACCTGGGCATGAAGAAGCCCCAGGGCAAGAAAAGGGACAGAAGAGTCCAGCAGTGGAAGATGCACATGGAGAACTCACAGAACTCACTGGAAATGTCCAAGACCAGGTTGGACAGGGCTTGGAGCAGCCTGGTCTGGTGGAAGGTGTCCCTGCCCATGGCAGGGGCATTGATGACAGGTGATTTTTAAGGTCCCTTCAAACCTAAACAATTCTTTGGTGACCCCAGTGTTACTCTGATGTGATAGGGAGCTGTGAAATTAGTGTGGAGGGTTGTTGGTTTGTGTATATGACAGTAATCATCATAGGATTCTCTTGGGAATTCAGTCATTCGGATGTCATGGTACAAGTTTGAGGATTGGATTTTAAATACGAGTTTATATTGAACAAGGAGGACAAAGAGGTAAGTTTTACTGAACTACTGTTTTTTTCATGAGCACCATCACTCCTGAAGTTGATTCAGGGATTCTGTGAAAAGAAGGATGTACAGTTGTGTATCTACAGATCTGATTACTTAGTGTAACATAATATACTGTACTGTGGGACATAATGCACTTAAATAATCTAAACACAGAGGTTAAATAAAGGCTACATAGAGAATATGTTTTTAAACTCTGCATAGCAGCCTTAGTGTTCTGGTAATGCAGCATTTTGGGTATGTTGTGGCCCACTGACAAGCACTGATCCTTATTTTCACAGATAAAAATTGAATCCATGAGGCTGCTCTTCCTAATGTTTCCCAGATGTAGGTGCAGTGGGGGTTGTTTTGTGCCGTTTTATTTGTCTTGGTTTTCTCTACTCATTCACTTTGCCAGTTTTTCATTTCAACACTGAACTGCACCACTGTGGCTTAGATTCACTGTTAAAGAATCTTGAGAAAGGTGTCAGGACAGTAAATGGGAGCAGAAGTTTTGCATTTCCAAAGGGAGGGAGGTCAGCAGGGATGGCCCTGGAGCCTTGCATTATGTTGAATTATTTCCTCTGTCTGTTACAGAGGCACAAATAACAGCCTGTGTGAGCCCAGCTCCATTCTCTAACTTGTTTTATGGCTTTTCAATACTCTCAACCCTGTTTTCCTGTGCAGAAATCTGTTGCTTGTGTAAAAGGGCCACATTTTTCCAAGTTTCATGTAGCAGAACTGGGCAGGTTCAACCCTTGACGCAACTTTGGTTCTTGAGCATCTCTGAAAAGATGAGATGGGAGTTTATGCAGGAAAAAAAAAAAAAAAAAAAAAAAAAAAAGAGGTAGGAACTGTGCTAAAAAGGAATGTTTTGCATTTCCAGCTTGTCCAGATGGATTCTTTGGGATTGACTGCCACCAGGTGTGCAAGTGCAAGAATGCTGCTGGCTGTGACCACGTGCTGGGCTCCTGCCACTGCCTGCCCGGCTGGCTGGGGGACACCTGCGAGCAGCGTACGTACAGCCCTGCTCCCAAACCAGCCCTGCTGCCCCCAAACCATCCCTGCCTCCAAACCAGCCCTGCTGCCCCCAAACAACCCCTGCTGCCCCCAAACCATCCCTGCCTCCAACCAGCCCTGCTGCCCCCAAACAACCCCTGCTGCCCCCCAAACAACTCCTGCTGCCCCCCAAACCAGCCCTGCCCCCAAACCAGCCCTGCTCCCAAACCATCTCTGCCCCCAAATCACCCCTGCTGCCAAACCCCTGCTGCCTCCAAACAACCCCTGCCCCCAAACTATCCCTGCCCCCAAACAACCCCGCCTCCAAACCAGCCCTGCTGCTCCCAAACCAGCCCTGCTCCCAAACAACCCCTGCTGCCCCCAAACCACCCCTGCCCCCAAACCAGCCCTGCTCCCAAACAACCCCTGCCCCCAAACTATCCCTGCCCCCAAACAATCCCGCCTCCAAATCAGCCCTGCTGCCCCCCAAACCACCCCTGCCCGCAAACCACCCCTCCTCCCAAGCCCCAAAACTCTCTGGGAACAGGGATGATGTCCTGCCAGGCTACACTTTTACACAGGTCACGTTCCTCCCCAAAGATGCCAAAAAAGGGAACAATTTCTGGTGGCTGTGTAAAATCATCAGCTCTTTTTTTTAACCCGTCAAACGTGATAAGCATCAGGTTTTAAATAGCAGAGCTGTTTCCTGCCATATGACAGCTCTCTGCTTTTTATTTTTGTGTGGCATTAAGAGATTAAATGTTGTGTATCTGTTTCTGGTGTATCTCATCTAGTTATCAATTACAAAGTGACAGATTACAAGCACACAAAGTGGAAAAATCAAAGATGGGACTGTTTTGTTATTTGAGCATGACAAAACAGTTTTTAAACTAATTATTAGAAAAGTTATTTGTTTTAAAATAAATTTCAGCTTCCTAGATGTTCACAAGTATGGATTATCCCACAGTTTTTAAGCTAACAAAGTGCTTGTGTGTATACATATATAAAATTGGCTATTCTGAGAAATTTTTACTGAGTTTCATGGGAAATTAGGTTATTTTCTTTAGCTGCATGGCATTACATATGGAGATCACTGAGGCTATTTGCAAAGTTCAGCAAACAAGCGGGGTTTTTTAAGATACTCAGGTTTTAGCTTCTCAACTTCTTGTTTTCCTTTAGGATGATGTCATGGTCTAAGCTTCCTTTTGAAAATATGAATGCTGTCTGCAGGACTGGGGTGTAGAGCTGGGCTCCAGGGCAGAGCTCTGTTAGGGAACACTTTAATTCATGGGTCACAGCTTTCTGCAATAGAAAAGTGGTTTAATTTAGAAAATAGAGAGAAATGTGGCTTTTATTGAGGCAATTCTCTTCTCCAGCCATACACTATTTTATCATCAGCCTTGTTTGAGGGCAGTGCATGCTCTCAATGATATTTTTCCCTTATTTACCCCCAGCACTCAACACAGCCCATCTTCTGAGAAGGCTTCTCCTGCAAAATCCCCTGCTCTTTTGTTTATAGGTGGGTCAGTTCTGCTGAATCTTCCAGATTTTAGACACTTTTCCTAACATCCCACTGCTGCAGTCCTTTTTGCCTCCTCATGCCTTCCCGTAGGAACACCTGGCTCTCCGCCCTTTGAGTGCAGATTAATGGAGTGACCATAAAATAAAAGCAGACCAAAGCCTCTTACCCATCCCACAGATCAGAAAAGGTGCTGCTGAACAGGTACAATGTTTCCTTCTTGATCACAGCCTCTTTTTCCTGTAGAGCCACAGCAGTGGCCATGTGTCACCTTGCCCCTTCCCCAGTCCATTGCCTGCATTAGGGCTGGGAAGCTTTGTTACATATTTCATTAAATTCAATTAAGAAATGCAGCTCCTTGTCCATGGCCTCTGGTGCCCTGCTTTACTCACACTAGGAAAAACCCCCATTTATTATCTTGTGCCAGAGCCATTAAAGCTCTGTGCTGGGCTGATTTATTCCTCCAGCTGGTGAAGGTGCCAAAGCCTCTGTGAGTGAGAGAGAGGTCAGCTAACAGTGCAGGATGTCTCCTCCTTTTCTCTTGGCTGAGTGAGGGATCTTCATTTTGATTTTACAACTGGGCCTCATCCATGCTGCTCCAGAGCTGCTCAGAGCATGGGTGGGAGGCAGCTCAGCACTCCCCATCCTCACAGGGTGTTTAATATTCACCTTGCCTGTTCCTGGGACCCGCCAGCTCCAGCAGCTGGAAGGACAGCACTCGTGTGGAAGTAATCAGATTGCAGGCAATGTGCTGGAGGATATTGAGGAATAATTTTGGCATCATGGGATTTGAATTGATCCTAAGCCAGCCATGCAGTGAGTTTTATACTCTGCTATCTAATTACAGGCAATACGGACAGTGATGCCTTTTGTTGAAGCTGCCTAATGCTTTCCACTACCAGAGCGTGGGTTTCAGTTGTTTGAAAATGAATTATGTTAATCCGGGGTGAAATCTGCCAAGCAAGCTCTGCCTCAGCTTCAGTTTGAGCTCAGAGATTTTATTTGGGGATTTTTTTTGAGTGTCCACCTGAGGTATTTAGGTTTCCAAGAAAGAGGCTTAGGAAAAGTATGTTGCCTATTTTTTTTTTTTTTAATAATAAACTGTTTCACTGAGTTCTGTGATACCTCAGTGATACAGAAGTGAGGACCTGATATTTGGCATTTCTTTGTGATAGAGATGTAACCTTCCTTTCTGGATACTCCATCCCTGGAAGTGTTCAAGGCCAGGTTGAATGAGAGGAGCAGCCTGATCTGTAGTGGCATCTCTGTTCATGACAGAGGGGCTGGAACTTGATCTTTAGGATCCCTTCCATCCCAAACCATTCTGATTCACTGCAAATCCATCCTAAGTTTGCAAACTTTAAAAAACCCAACCAAACCCTCCAAAAATCTCATGTTGCATATGGTCTGTAGCAGATGTACACAATTCAGCATCTGAATTTTGCCTCAGTTCTGTCAGTACTAAACATGCCTCTTTCTGGAGCTGTTGGGGCTCAGCAGTCTTCACTGAACTGGTTCCTTGTGGTAAAAGAGAGACCACATTGGTTTGAGAAATAAATGACTACAGAAAGATTTGCTGTGCCAGAGGCACTGGTAACAAGGGTTTGACATTTCATGGTGTGTGAGCACTTGACTTTGCAAATTCCCTGTTCTTTTAAACTTAAAGCTTCATTTTGTGGAGAGTAATCCACAGAAGATGCTTGAAAACAAAGCTGCTGGACACACTATAGAACATTAGAGCCCATAATTTCCCTGTGCTCCTGGGTACTTTTGGTTTCTGTTGGCTTCTAGTCTGGAAGAACAATCTCCAGTTTCATGTGTTCCTCATTCTGCATGCAAAAAGTGATTTTAAAGACTGCAAACAAATCGTCCTCTTGCAGAGGAAAGACACCAAGAGGAAAATTTTGAACCAGGAAGAAGTCTTTTAATTTAAACCTTTGGATTAAGTTTTTCCTTTTCTCTCATCATGAAGAAAGAAGAAAGGGCCCAGGGGTATTTGTATATTCAGCTGTGGAACTTCATGAAGTAGCTTCAATATATCACTTTTTGTCTTAATCTTCAGAAAAGTACTTTGAAAATCAGGATTGTCCCACCAGGAAGCAAAAAAAATTGTGTCTACACAGTAGAATAGTTAAAATTTTCTTCTCCAGAAATTTCTGCTTTCTTACCAGAATTTTCACTGAAACACACCATTGTCTTTTTGGTAAGTGTAACAAGAGCTTTGCACACGTACTCCAAAAACCTCACACAAACCACTGGTAACCAGTCAGGGGATCTGGTGATGAGCTGGTTTTTCCTTTGGCTTGGTTGTGCTATAGTTCTGGTCTGTATTGTGGAAATATTTAGTTCTGCTCCCAAAACCAAGCCAGAGCTCTGTAGATGTGCTGAACTTTTCTCTTGGCAACCAAGCTTCATTTGCAGAACAAACTTTCAGCTGTGATGGGACTGAGCTCCTGCTCTTTCTTGTGGTTTCAATGTGGATGGGGTCCAAGTGATGACAAGAACAAGCACTGTGGAAAAGAAGTCCTGGGAGAAATGGTGTCTGAGAACCAGGCTGGGAAGCTGGAAGCCCTCAGATGGGGAGAAAAGGGCTGAGAATGGGTCAGAGACTGTCAACCAAGTTCACCTCCAAGATCAAGGTGGTTTCACACCTTCCTTCTGTCCCCAGGGACTTGCTCTCCCACAGCACTGCATCATGTTCACCAACACCCTGAAAGGCACAGAGGTTTGGGTGAAAATTCACTGTTTGGCTGTGAAACCTGGAAGATGTCGCACTCAGCGAGTGCAGGACATTCTCCTGGATCAGGGATCCAGGCTTTTTTTACCTCTCCAGTGCATGCCAGAAGTGCTGCAGGGATGAGAGGCTCTCACAGGAGCCTCTGCAATGCAGAACAAAAACTCTGCAAGGAGGCAATCCAGCTCCATCAACTCTCTCTGTATTATTTTGGGTGATATCTGAAGAAGACGGGGTAGCAGAACTGTCTGTTTTCCACCATTCACAGCTATCCAAATCTCCAGTGCAATGGAGACTGCAGGAATTTTATCACTGCCATTTTTCACGGGCAGCAGCACTGAAAGCAGAGAGTTTGCTTGCGAGATGACTCTGTTAAGTTCTCACCTGGGAGCCAGCTGCTTAACCAAACTCATTAAACATATCACCCCTCTCTTACCAAAGAATGAGAGTGTGGGTGAGCAGAGGCATCCAGCTGTGAAAAATGAACACTGAAAACAATGAAGTTGTCAGTTCTCTTAGCAGGATGCAAATAAATACCAGGGCCGTCAGGCTGGCAGTTCTGCTGGACCATTAGTTTAGCACAAAGACGTTCTGCAGAGCAGGGGATGACAGCTGATCCATCACCCCCAGTGATCCAGCCCCTCTATAGAAACCTCTTCAGAATGGGCTGTGATACATATTTTTAACCCACATTATTATTTTAGGCTTTCAAAAGACACATCATCTCCAAACTGCGAGTTTCAGTTTATGTGATCTTAATTGGCAGAATATTTTTTTTAAATACCTTTTGTAGTTTATGTATTGGCTGATATTTTGGACTTGGCAGTGCTGAGTTAACGGTTGGACTTGATGATCTTAAAGGTCTTTTCAAATCTAAATGATTCTATTATTGTTTCTAGAGTCAGACATTGTTAATATATCCAGTTTTATATATATATTTCCAGGGATAGTGAAGTCACCATTCCTTGAAGTGTTCAAAAACCGAGTAGACAAAGCTCTTTGTGATTTTCTGTAAGGATCATGAAGATATTAGGCCAAAAGTTGGATTGATGATCTTGAAGATCTTTTCCAGCCTTTATGACTTTATGGTTTTATATGGACTTAGGAACCCTTATGGTGTGAAAAGTGTCATCGGAGCACAGCTTCAACTTGATTCCCCTGGCACTGGGTTTTGTTTGGGGCTTGCTCTGTGCTTCCTTGGGTGCTTCCTGATGGATTTTTACGAATTCTGTCATTGCAGCCTGCCAGGGGAACAGCTACGGGCCGGGCTGCAGGAACATTTGTCACTGTCACAACGGAGCTCTCTGCCACCACGTAACCGGGACCTGCCTTTGTAGCCCGGGCTGGCAAGGAGCCACCTGCCAAGAAGGTACAGCTGGAAATTCAAAACCCTGCCTGTGGATTATAGGAGGGAAAAATAAAACCTGTGTTTGGGGAAAGCTCACTGGTATTTTAGCTCTCAGCTCGTTGCCCCGTGTTGTCATTGGGTTTGGATCTGCAGTGACGTGAATTGGTCCATTAAATTAATCCATGACACTGTGTTGTAAGGATCCTGGTGTGCACAGGGCAGAGGGGTGAAACAGCCATAAACTGGAAAGAGAGCTGATTTTGAAGGCTGATGAAGGGAGAAAAGGTCCATAAAACTCCCAATTATGATGCTGAAACAACTTTCCGTTTCTTTTCTATGGGCTGCTTTACTGTCCCATGCACCAGACTGATCCCCGGCATTACCTTGGGCTGTTCCAGACAGAGCCTAAATCCAGAACATGTGAAAGGCATTGAGCCTTCCAGCCTTGGCAATCAGACCCATACATGTGGCTCAAACACAAGCCCAGCTCCACAGAGCCTTAAGAAGAGCCTTAAGCTGGCAAAGAAAGGCTGCACTGTGGCTTACATTGCGCATCCTAATCCGTGCATCC
This sequence comes from Eopsaltria australis, assembly GCA_034509425.1. Classification (NCBI taxonomy): domain Eukaryota; kingdom Metazoa; phylum Chordata; class Aves; order Passeriformes; family Petroicidae; genus Eopsaltria; species Eopsaltria australis. The sequence goes on along the minus strand of JAVTVJ010000330.1, from coordinate 769,282 downwards.
CAGGCAGCAGGAAAAGTCTGTCCATCCCTGTAGCAGAAGGCTCCATGTTCTGTGCCTTCCCCACAAGGTCCCTGAGGTGAGAGCAGAACCATGGAGCTGGGAATGCTGCTGTGGATGCTCCTGGGTGAGCAGGGGTTTGGAGTCAGCACCTTCACTCAGAGGCTGTGCTTCAGCATCCTGAAAGGATCGTTAGGGAAGGGGGATGAAAGCTGGCAGGGGTAGAGTAATATATAAATATAGTGTCTTCCCCTTTTAAAACCTGATATGAAGAGGCCTTTCCATGAAGGATTTAAAAATTGGGAAGGCACCAAACTGTTCTTGATGACATCTATAGCACGACCTAAATTTTCCTGTTTTGTCCAAAGGCCACAAATACCAAACCAAACAAAAAGATGTTTCAAACACACCTTTTCTCTTTAAATATATGTTTGGGGATTTCTTTTCTTTTCTCTTTGAAGTGAGGAGGTAGAACAATTGTGTGAGGCTGGAGCAGCCGTCCTCTGGTGCCTGTGCTTTTCCAAAGTGAGAGCTTGCTCGTGTTACCATCTTAAAGAAGTGTCACTCTGGCACATGGCACACGTGTGTGCTTTTTTGCCAAAAAATCAGGTTCTATCCATTTGAACTGGTTGTGATGGGAATTAATAAACCTGCTTAATTAAAATTAGGTAAATGGTGAAATGCCATCAGCCAGCTGTGGGCAGCAGGATCAGTTAGAGAAGAGCTGTGATTTTAAGGGAACTTCATAAAGAAATTCTGAGAATGGGGAAATCAAAAACTGTTTGAAAATCAGAAAAATCTCAACCCTGGTGTTGAGAAAGCTGGAAGGAACCAAAAAAAATGGCTTTTGTAGGTACAAACAGAAAGTCTCAAGGTTATTTGGTGGGTCACTAATTCACTTCATCACTTGTTTTGTTCCCAGACCAGTTTCACAATGGTCAGAATAATTCCTTGTCAGTTGTGTCCCCATTTCTGCTTGGCTGTACCTCCCACAGCATCCTCCAGGGTAACAAGGGCTGTGAGCTGGGAAAGGTGGTGTTTAACCTGCATTCTTCTCCTGCACTTCCTCATGGAAGGTTTTCCCTGCCTCCCTTCACAGCCTGTCCTCCAGGGTGGTATGGAGCAAACTGCCTGCAGCGCTGCCTCTGCCACGGCCAGGCCACCTGTGACCCTGTGAGTGGCCAGTGCCAGTGTCCCCAGGGCTGGACGGGGACAGCCTGTGAGCTGGGTGAGTCCCACCACCTCCTCCACCCCTCCAGCACCTCACTGCTGTCACTCTGCAAGGAAGTTCAGATGTGCTGGGGTCTGGTTTGAGACAATCTGGAGGAAAATGGAGGCAGAAGGATGGAGAGCACCAGGTGGGGAGAGGTTAAAAAATTAGGGTTGTTTAGTCAGAAATGAGAAGGCTGAGGGGAGACATGATACTGGCACTTGAACATACCCATGATGCTGGAAACTTACTGGGCAGAGGAGAGGAGTAAGCTATTCTTTGTCCCTTGAGAACAGGGAAGATAGGTAATGAACTCCATTTAAAGAGAAAAAAAGAAATCCTTGAAGAGGAAAATTATGTATTTCTAGAGAATTTTGCAAATGGAAGCTTCAAAGTTTCCTTCACTGAAGGTTTTTCGGCCTGGTTTAAGTGGCTTATCATATTGCAGAGGCATGAAGGGGTCCCTGCTGGGGTTGCTCCAGCCTGGTCCCCCATCAGCTTCCCCCATCCTGTTTCAGAGTGTGGGGACGGGCAGTTTGGAGAGGGCTGTGAGCAGAACTGCAGCTGCCACCACGGGGTGTGTGACCTGCCCTCGGGGAGGTGCCTGTGCCGCGCTGGCTGGACCGGGGACCGCTGCCATCTTGGTAAGGGCAGCTCCTTCTGCTCATCCTTCATTTTAACCATCAGCCAGTTCTGCCTCCACGTTATGAAGTCCTTTTCTATTTTCTATTTTAATTTTCCAGTATTTTGTAGGCCAGTCAGAATTTGTGCCCACTCATGCTGTGTCTCAGCCCCATGAGCAGGTCTCTGCCCAGCCATGCCCTTGTCCAAATAACTTCATCTCCTCCTGCCTCTGTTCCCTAACAAAATGAAGGTATTTCTCTACCTTATGCACACAAGGAAGAACACGTGTAAGAGAGGGAGTTTGAAGAAGAATTTGCCAGATCAGCCACCTGCTGCTGAGTCTCTCTGGGTCAGTGAGGGAGCTCAGCAAACTGGACCATGATGGTTCAGATTTGCAGATCTGACACATGACCCAGATTTGACCCAGCTGTTTGGCATGTATAGAGTCATCCCAATCCCTGAAATAGGGATTAATTCTCATACACAGGTGACTTAAAACATGCTTTCAGCTCAGCCACTGAAGTGCTGTGCTTTCAGCAAGCCACAGGCAGCTTTCTGAGGTCTCTTGAGGTGCTGAAAACTCAAAGCCTCGGCCACCAGTGTGACCTTTTCAGTGCCCACCCCCCTTCCTCTTTGGTCACTTTGCAGGGACCTGGGAGGTGGAAGCAGCTTGTTGGCACGGTTCTACTGCTCAAACAGCTGTCCCTGTGTGCATGGCTGTGTCAAAGCAAACAGCATCACCCTCTCTGTGCATTTGTACTCCAGGCTGTGACTAAGTCTTTGCAACATTTCCTGTGCAGGCTCATCAGCAGCCAGCAGTAAATGTTTTTAATATTTTAATATCTTCTCCTTCACTGATATTTTCTGGACATTCAGTCTGCTAAATACACATCACCACAGGCAAGAAGGACCCTGGCTGGTGGCCAGTGGAGCAGTAGGTAGAATGTTCCTCTCTGCTTGCCCCCAGCCTGCCCGCCGGGATTTTTCGGCAAGCGCTGCGAGGAGCGGTGTGACTGCGCCCACGGCTGGTCCTGCCACCCCCAGACTGGAGCGTGTCACTGCGAGAGGGGGTGGCGAGGGAGGCACTGTGACAAACGTGAGTGAGTGAGTGAGTGGGGGCAGCTTGGGTTGGGGTGCATGTTCTCCCCAAACCCAGAGCTCTCACTCATGGCCGGGTATTTTCATACCCTCGTTCCGCGGGGTCGGGCTGGAGGTGCTCGCAGGGATGGTGCATGGAGGGGGTGGCTTTGTCCCATCCTGCTGGCCCTGACAGGGCTGGTGTCCCCTCCGCAGCTTGCCTGCCAGGCCGCTATGGTGTGGGATGTGCCCAGAGGTGCCGCTGTCCCCCAGGAAGGCCCTGCCACCACCTGACAGGCGCCTGCAGATGTCCCCCGGGATTCACCGGCCACGGCTGCGACAAGAGTGAGTTTCTTAAACTTCCCTTGTCAATTAATTAATGAATTGATTTCTTGAGTAAAAACATGGTAGTGTGGTGCCTGAAGAGGGAGGAGACAATAACCTGACAGGAGGGAAGATGACCAAGGGCTGCTGGTCCCTCCCTCTAGTGTTTTGGCCAGCTCTGAGCTCTGTGCCAACGCAGTTTGGGCTGCTGGGCTGTGCCCTCTCCGTGTTGGCAGCTGTTGGACTGGCAGGGAGCAGCCAGGGGCTGAACTGGACCCAAATGGGCTGAGGAGGTGCCAGTAGAGCCCAGCCCTGCCCACAGCCAGCGCAGTGCTGTCAGTAAAGCAGCAGCTCAGCTTTTGTTGGCCTTGTCCCAGTGAGAGGCCATCTATTCCTGCTCTCAGAGCTCATGGAAAGGACATTATCTGGCTTCTCTTAGCATGGAGTTTGGTCCCCCAGAGCTGTCTTTGGAAGCAGGCTCCTGCTCTGACCCCAGCTGCAACACCCTGACTTTGTTCCTCCCTACAAAACTTTGCCTGAGCCCTGCTTTAGCCTAAGGAGAACCAGCAATAAATAAGAATTGAAAGGATTGGCATCAGTGTCCCATGTCCTCCACCAGAGGACTCTAAATGCTGACCCACAACCAGGGCAGCTTAATGGAAACGAGATGTAAGAATTAAACGTGGAAGGTCCAAGACCTGCAGGCAATGTGGCTGTCAGCAGGCAGAGTGAAACCTGTGGAGGTGTTGATGTCACAGCAGCTTTGCAAGTTTAAACTCTCTGGGAAAGGTAGAATGTCTTTATCCACACGCTGGGTCCTTTGGGAATTATACTGTTATTTTAGTCAATTTTACCTGACATTTCCCTATGATTTTTTTTCTAGTGACAAGAAAATTGTATCTGGCCCTTGACAGTTGGGCACAAATTGACTGAACAAAACAAAATCAAGCAGTCAAGTAACCCCCAAGTAAATGTAATAAATCCAAAGTCCCGCAGGAGAGCGTCATTCCGTAGGCAGGGATTTTATTTAATAAATTTCAGCCTGCTCTTTGTTTGAGTTGCTATATTTACCAAGACAAATTTAATTTATTGGTTTGCATTTCTTCTTCCCAAAGCTTGTCCACAGGGCACATATGGGCAGGACTGTCAAGGAGTGTGCCTGTGCTCTGCTGAGAATCAGGAATGTCACCCTGTCACCGGCCACTGCTCCTGCAGCCCGGGCTACCACGGGGCCCACTGCCAGCTCCGTGAGTATTTTTGGGGCTGCTGAGTCCTGCAGGAGCATCTGCTGGTGCTTTGGGTTCATCTGTGTCAGTACAGCAGTGACTGAGAGAAATAGAGGTTAATTATAGTATAAAAGTTACAGTATTACAAATAAGTTGTAGTACAGGAAGTAAGCATGGGGTGGGTTAATTTACACTAAAAGAAGTAGTTGTGTTATTGCAAGGAATTAATTTTTCAAAACATTTTCTAAAAAATCCATTTATGATGTTAATTCAAAAATGTAATTAATTCAGTTGTTCAGATTAATTTTTAAACCCCCCAGGTTTACCAGCTAAGTTCTTTCCAATCTCATGCCACGCTAAAGAACGTAAAGATCATTCTCTGCATTTGCATCTCTCAGCCACACCTGGATATTGCACAGCTCTCTCATTTCCAAATACCAAGTCCAAAATACTTCCCGAAATCTCTGCATGCTCAAGTAAGGACAAATGGTTATGAGAAAACAACAAGCTGAAATTGGCAATAAATCCAAGTGATTCATAAAGTCCTTTCAGTTGCAGAGCCTTCTGAGGAACAATCAAATTAAACCAACTGTTACTCTGGATTGAAAAATGGGGACTGGTGTAGAGGACAAAATGCCAACTGGCCCAATGCTCCATCATAAAAAATATTCCCAGATCCACATGGCTCATGCTGGTATTTTAGGACATCTGTAAAGTTGTTTCTGGTGGAATGTGGCAATTGATAAGAAACATATACCGAAGCAGCCAATAAAGGAGACAGTTAATTACCTTTTTATTTACAACTTTAATTTTGGTTTTACTCCACGGCTTGTAATAGTCTCATTTAGAGAAGAAAAAAAGAAAAAAAAAAAAAAAGCTGTTGTCTTTCTTGCTCAGTTTTTCTCCCTTTGGCGAGTGCTGATTTCCTTTTCTTGGGAATCCAGCACAGCTCTGTTTGGCTGAATTGCTTTTTGGGATGACAATTTGGATACACAAGCCAGCTGTCACACGTGCAGCTCTGGTAAGGGTTAAACCAGTGTTTTATTCCACGAGCAGAAATAGGAGAAAAACTCACTTTAGAGATGGGCCTTTGTATTGCCATCACGTCATCACAAGTTATTCTTCAAAATATAAATTATAAATAAAATACAAAGGATTGATTCTGTCTTCCTTTGTTCATCAGTTTTTGCTGTAAGTGAGATCGAAATCTGGCCTTGAACATTGGGGCTGGAGCCATCTGGATCCATTATACATTAGTTTATAATAAATGTTATAGCAGAGCAGTAGTGGAGATCAACTATTTAACAGGATCATTTTAAAAGATTTAATCATGGTCAGCCTATTACTTTTATGTAGCAATTTCTCAGTAGTCATTACCTGTGTGTGAAGCACTAAATCTCTGTAGTTACAGTAAATGTCCTCAAAGATAGATACTTCAGAATTTTAAAGCATTTACAATTACACTGAAGTTCTGATAGAAGATATAGAAAAGGATTCATTGCAAAATAAAATCTGTGTTTTGCTGCATTCAGGGGGGGGATTTTTGCCATGGATTCCTCTGTAGCTGGGATTAAACCTGTAGAGATTTAAAATTTCATGGTGTTTTGTACTCTGAGATTCCAAAAACATGCAACAAATTCTTTTGTTTGTTAGATATTTATTGGAGAAATAATGAAATGCTGAAAGTTCACAGAAAAATACTCATCTATGTTGGTGTTTTTCCTACTGTCCCATGTGCCAGTCATAGACAGACACAAAAAATAGAAGGAAAACAGTAAAATGTGAGTTATTTTTTGGTTTTGGTCAGTGGAGGGAGAGATTGTGGGCCTGATTCTGAAGTGACTGACTGAAAAGCAAGGATGGCTCGCGTGACTTTGGTGGGAATACTCCAAGTTCCTGCTGTCCTCACTGCAGGGAAAGCTGGGGCTGCTCCAGGGTGAAGAAGCTCTCGATAGAATATTAAAACCAGCACAGGGAGCCGCTCCCAAACGGGCTCTGCTCCAGTCAACATGTGGTTGGATGCTGCTGGAAACAGTTTCTGGCAACTGTTGCTGTATTTATAGTACAGTGAAAAAAGGTTCAAGAAAGTATCTATAAAAGGTGTAGTTGGCTGGGAAGTCAAATTTCCAGGAGCCAAGAGCAACGGGGCTTTCATGTTCTCAAATTTTGGAGTGAGGAGCTGAAACAGGCTCTTGGCAGGGTCCAGAGGAAGCAGACAAACTAGCAATAAGGTTCCCATCACTTGTCCATAACTTGGTGGATGGGCAGATCTACTTGTTAAAATTAATAAAAAGCAATAACTGGTGGTGAAATCATTTTTTTTAAAAAATTAATGTTATATTCTGTGACATTGACTGGGCTGGGGGCACCCAGAGCCAGAAAGATCTCACCAGCTTCACCTTCAAGCTGTAGGTGACAGGATGTGTCAGAAGGGATTATTTGACAATGCAATTAATGGCATTGGTCAGAAAAGCCTCAGCATGTTCAATTGCTATGGAAAGATTTAGGGGCTCTTGGTCATGACAAGCCCACTCAAAGCAGAAGGAAAATCAGGAAATGAGGTGGAAATCTGGCTGCCACTCTTTTGTTCGCAGAAGAAACATAAGTCAGAAGCACAGGAAACTGTTAAATTAGAAAATGTCTTTATGAGATAACTGGTGGTATAAGAATGGCCCCCTCCACAAAGGCAGAGCCCACTGAAATGGAGGGACATGGTGCAAATTGCCCTTGTTATCTGCATCTAAATTCTTGTGCAAAGTACTACCAGATGAGGTGGCCTTGTTATTGTCCGTGTGCACAGAGCAGCAGCTGAGCTTGCCCTGTGTGTGCTGCTCCTTCTCGAGCCAAAATACAGGAAATACTGCAAGGACAAAGAATTTGGTAAGGAGGGAATTACTGCATCCCTTTCAGTAATGGAGCAACCAGTGCTAGCCTTGAGCTAAGGAATAACTCTGGAAGCTTGGCCAGGCAGAAGCAGCATCTTTGGGAGTGTGGGACAGAATTTAAAAAGAGGAGAAAAGCCAAATGATGACTGAAAGAAAAAGGAGGAGGAAAAGAGAAACTCACATAGAGTAATTAAATCATTGACTCTAGAACTAGAGTCCTTAACTTCGAGTCTTGGTGGGAATGAAGGGGGTGTTGCAGGGCTCACTCCTTGATGCCAGGGCTTGCACGTGAAACAGATTTTGCACCCTGGCAGATGGAAGCACTGATGACAGAGCATTCATTGAGAAGAATCTGTGGTTGAGAAGGGCTGGGGAGAGTATCTGCCTGTTATAAAAGTGTGTATCTGTTTAGTTCTGATGATCTGCTGCCCTGGTTTGAGCAGAAGCCAACATTCAGTTTTATTTTAAAAGGCGCCCCTTCAAAGCTTCCCCGTAAGCTCTCCCTTGCTATTGAATAGCTCAGAAAAGCCAGAGATTTCTCCAGCCTCTCAGGCCATGCTTTCATGCCTTTAGGAAAGAGAAAATATGTGAAGTTATTTATGCACAGATTGCAAGGGATCTGTTGCTTGGAGACGTGAGCAAATATATTTTCAGCCAGTTTCCAAAGTAGCCATAGGCTTTTCTTCTGCCAGGGAAGAGAAGGAAGGGGCGAGCAAAGAAATGGCATTTGGAGGTAGTAGCACAAGTGGAACTGTTGGATGATGATCATACTGCTCAGACACCAGCTACTCCTTCCACTACACTGGAAAATCAGGAGAATAACCTGCATCTCCAGAATTCAGAGGTGGCACACTGGAGGGTCAGTGGTGCCCATGCCCAACAGCTCTGCCCAGCTCTTTCCCTCAGTTCCAGCCTCCATCACTCTAAAGAGCATCCTGAAGACTTAAGCTAAGCATGGCAAATGCATTTACATCTTCCTGATCTCTTGTTCAATTCTCCTTGAACATTAGCTGTCCAAAAAGAAACCAGAAATCCTCACTACCACCTGGAAAACCTCTCCATGGAGAGTTTGTTGCCATGTAACACTGGCTCTGCAATTCATCCAGGTGTAATAGTTCTTCTGGTTCTTAAAAATACGGCTGATTTTTTTTCCTCAGGGAATTTTCTGGCTTTGCATTTAAATAATGTTCCTCCTTCTCACAGTCTGAGAAGGTGTCTTCTGAAATTCTGTGTCCCTGTCCTGTGCACGTTTTCATGGTCTTCCATCCACAGGGCTGAAAGAGAACTGAAAGCCCATCCTGTTCCACCCCCTGCCATGGGCAGGGACACCTTCCACTATTTCAGGTTTCTCCAAGCCCTGTCCAGCCTGGTCTTGGACATTTTCAGGGATGGAGAATCCATGATCTCTCAAGGCAGGGAAGGAGTAGATCATAGAGGAAACAAACTTTCTCCAACTTGCACATTTTTAGAGGACATGACCTACCCCATATCCATAAAACAGCTGCTAAAAGAGGCAGAAATGGCTCACAGCTTCTCACTGTCCTGGGAAAACCAGGTGGCTGCTGCCCAAAGGAAGAGGGAGAATGGCCCCATCTCTCCGGTGTAGGAGGGAGAGAGGGAATAGGTTCATTTGGAACAGAAATCCCAAGAGGGAAACCTCTGTAGAACTGGGCTGCTGTCACATAAGGGGAATGGTAGAGCACTGAGCAGGAGCAGCAGCACTCAGTCCAGCTCTTCAGGGGTTTGACATTACAGTCAGTGCTGTCCCAAGGCCCACGTTGTCCAAAGCAGCCATCTGCTCCTCAATGCCTACTCCTGGCCCTCTGGAAGTGAATAACATTAGAAAATAAAAATCAAACTTCGATTGAAAGCAGCAAAACGCCTATGACATGAAATTCAGCAGGCCCAGTAGCAACCTAACCTAATTGCTGGGTGTTTTTGTTTTAAAACAGGGTGTCCAAGAGGCACTTATGGTTCAAACTGCCAAAATCCCTGTAAATGCATGAACGGAGGCCACTGTGACCCTGCGTCGGGAACGTGTGACTGCGCTCCCGGTTTCATCGGAGCCAACTGCAGCAAAAGTAAGCCAACATTCATGTTCTGCTTCTGTCAAAACACAGCAGAGAGAGTCATTTGCATAAGAGCTTGTCAGTAGAAAAACAGACAGATCCCAGCTACCTCTTCCTTGAATTGTAAATCAGGATTCCAGCTTTGTAAAAAATCTCTTGCAAAATATTTTCCCTCTCTCCTGCATGCATAGAAGCAAGGACACTCATCCCAGGATTACAACCTACTTGCCCAAATTTATTTCTAGAGCCAGCTCAGCATGAGTTGCTCAAGTTCCTCCTTCCTGTCCAAAATTTCGAGGTTGAGAAATTATCTCAATATTTTGCTTCGCACTGTGGTGCCATTAGTTTCAATAAATGGGAAAAAGATCAAGTTTTGTCATGGCAAAACTGGTAAAGACTCCATGGCAACCCTCCTTTTACTTCTCTGTTTCAGAGCTAAATGGTGTGGCTGAATTTCTGCGCTGCTTCCAAAGCTCTGATCTCTGTAAAGTTCTCTTCAGCTTATTCACAGAAAGGCAGTGTTTGAATGTTTAGTTACCCATAGTTTGCTCTTTGGTGTTGGGCAGCATCAATATTCAGGAAGGAAAGATGTTTTAAGCTGGAAGGATGAGCAGCTGATACTTCAGTTGCACATTCACTTTTCTGATAGGAAAGACAGTAAATATTCCCTGTGAAATCATGGATTGTGTTTATAACCACAAGTAGTCTCAGAGGGTAAAGCAGCCGTGTCTTTGGGTGGGTTTTGGCTTCATAGTTGTTGCTTTGAAGTGCAACAGGTGAAATAAAAACAAAGCCAGCTCTATCCCTAGGATTGTGGCTATCTTAAAAATGAAAACTGGCATTGGATGCTCTGTGTGTTTAACAAATCCTGTGCTCCCTGCAGCTTGCCCTGAGAGCCGATTTGGGAAGGACTGTGCCCAGTTCTGTGCCTGTGGCAAAGGTCAGTGTGACCCACGGACTGGCGAGTGCTCCTGTGCCCCCGGCCACACAGGACCTGCCTGTCAGCAAGGTAACAGAGCAGGACCAGGTCGCCTCCCCTGTGGGTGACACACTCAAAACACACAGCAAATAACACTCAGTGCCAAACATTGTTCACAGCCACGTTCCCCAGGGTGTTTGCTGATAACGCTGCAGTTTGGGGTGCTCGACCTCTGTCTCTCCCTGCTCCATCACCCAGCCTGATCCTGCCCACATCTCCCTGCCACCCTCACTGCCAGGGCACTGGGTTCTCCAGAAAGCTGAGGGGATATCTCAGGACAGCGTGTTTGGGTGAAACTGATAATAATCTTGGAGGAGTTGTCCCATCACCCCAGGGAGACACCAATCACTTGGGATACATGTGGGGAGCACGTGTTTGTATTTATTCCCTGTCACCTTCATCCTTTCCTTGGGGTGCTAATTTTTTGGGTTTTTTCAAACTTTGTTAATTCTCTGTAGTGTGTCCCCAGGGACAATATGGCCCCAACTGCCACCTGACATGTACCTGCCAGAATGGTGGCATCTGTGACCACGTGGATGGCAACTGCACCTGTGGGCTTGGCTGGACAGGAAGATCCTGTGAGAAAGGTGATTTCCTGCTTCGACGGCAGTGGGTTTGTACACTCAGGGTTTGCAGTGTCCCCAGACACCCACAGACAAGGACAGACAGTTTCAGAACTGCCCTTAGTTAGAGCTTCAGGTCTTTTTCCAAAGAGAGTTTCTTCACGAGTCCTGCTCATGAATTCCCTTGCACATTCCTTATTTGTTCTTCACTCCATTATTTCTTCTCCTGTCCAACTTTTGCACTCTTTTGTTCATGGAAATGTTGGTTTTTGTCTTCCATGTGGTCCTCAGAGCAGCAGAAGCCTATGTCTTCCTCCTCACTGGTTATGTTTTTCTCTTCCATTTGACTCTGGACTGGAGTTGAGTTTCCCATGTGTTGATTTCCCAGATGTTCTGACAACATCTATCCGAAGCAATTCAGATTGTCCTGCTCTCCTGACCCTTACCTCTCCATGGCAGCTCTCCCTTATGCAAGACAAAGCACACTAACTGAATAAGCTCATATTCTACTCCAGAATCACTCCTGTCCACCCAGTCTTCCCACAGCTCTGCTGTCTATCTCCCAGAAACCATTCTGCATTTCTGTGTTCCTATTTTTCTCCATAGATAAGAGATATCTGTATAGTTACGGACTCAAATGTTCAGAAAACCACAAGTTAACTGGTATGAAATAGAAGTAGTTAGTTCTGAGTTCACATTCAAGATAAACGTTATCATTAAATCATAACTGCCATGATTCAAGCTCCCCAGCACCCTCCCAGGCCCTCCTTTACAGCACTTCTGTCTCTGACACCTGTAGAATATCCACTTCAAAATCTATGTATCTCTGTATCTATACCAAGAGCTCATTCTTACAGGGGGGTGTCCCTAAATAAAAGTGTCATACAGAAATGACACTTTTTAGCAGCATTCTGAGATGCAATTTTATCACTCTGCACCTGAGGAGACTCAGAGCCCCACCGTGCACCTGTGTGCAGAGGAGGGGCAGGGAGGAAAGGAGAGGTGCAGCCACTCACAGTGTGAATCCTGTGAGGATCCAGTGTACAGTGAGTGTTCTCTGTGGACAGGCTCCAAAACATCTGCAGTTAACCAATACCTGGCTGACCTAGCAAAGGCCACCTGTGTTCATCTCCATTCTCCTGTTCCTGGAGATCTCTGTAGTCGCCTCCAGGCTGCATTGGGGCTGCCAAGCCTCAGCAGGGGGATGCAGGTGTCCCCACATGGAGTAGGGAATTGTGGGTGTATCTCATAGATAAAACATCTCTGGAGTGGGGCATGGGGGGCAGACTTGAACACATTGTATAAGGGACTGTGTGTTGTATCACTAGAAAGAGCTTCACGATTTATCTTTTGACAGAGGGAGTGAAATTATTGGAAAATTGAGTCTTGATCTCCACAGCAGTGTGGGTTTGAGTGTGTTGTGACTGGAAATCAAAGACAGCTAATCAAGCATCCTTTTAATAGAGATTAGATAGGATGTTCCTGGAAGATCCTGTCTGGCATTTGCAGAGTTCTCAATCTGATTATTTGGACGGCCACGCTCGTTTAAGTTCGTCTGCCCAGATTCAAATTATCCCAGCAGTGGAAGTTAACTTATTCAGAGATGATGCTGAGGTTAATTACATTGGCACAGTCCCTTCTGCATGACTTGGCTTTCAGTAATTTGAGACGTGTTTAGTTCTGTAAAAGCAGATAGCTCATTATACATGGACAGACTGTTGCTATGTGTGAAAAAGATCCTCCTGGTTTTATTAGGAATTCCAATAGTGTGAACTCCAATGATAACACAGAGGAGGAAAAACTCCATGTTTTCTTTCACACTTTTTAAGTGCCTAAAAGAAAATATTGCTGTAGATAAAGAAAGAAGAAAGAAAATCGAATTTATGCCATTCACTACATGGCTTTACAACACATGGTGCAGGTTCAGCAACGAGTCTGTGAAGAGAGAAATTGAAAAAGGCAGACTGTTAAAAGTATGAGGAAATTGCTGTTCAAACATCTAAATAAAAGATTCCTCACCAAAGTATGCAAATGCTTCATAGTTGTGCAGAAATCCTGTGTCTTCATAATAAATATTCTTGGGTCTGCAAATTATTCTCTGGGTACCATGTCTCAGCAATGCAATCTATCACACATGAGCTTTTCTGGGTGAGGTCAGTGGTTGTTTGTCTGATTGTCTGTCTGTTTTTCTGTCCCATGTCCTGCCAGCAGAATGCCTTCCAGGGAAGTATGGGGCTGGCTGCTCCCTGGACTGCCTGTGCCAGCACAATGGCACCTGTGACAGGTTCACAGGGTGCTGCAGGTGCCCCGAGGGCTTCTACGGCCACTCCTGCGAGCACAGTAAGTGGGGACACTTGGGGTGATTGTCACAGGTTTGGGGCTGCAGAGTAGTCAAGAAACACCTCGCTGGTTCAGGTAAAATCTTGGGGATGCTTCAGATCACCCAGCTCCTTCCAGATCTTGCATGTCCCTGATGCTGGGTGGTACAAGTTTAAAAGCCCATGGCATTATTAGAGTTAAGGATAAACACCATTTTTTGTTGGCTGCCAGGGAACGTAGCTGGGAATACAGAGGATTTTAATGGTGTGTGTGATTTTCTTCATGAGCCTTCTTCACTTTGATTTTTCAGGATGCCCCCTTGGATTTTATGGGTTGGGCTGTCTTCACACCTGTGCCTGTAAAAATGGAGCGAGCTGTGATGCCGTGACAGGACAGTGCCTTTGTCCTTTGGGTTATCACGGAGTCCACTGTGAAAAAGGTACTGGTGCCCCTCTAATGACAAAGAAAAAAGGAAAAAAAACCCAAAACCAAAAGCAGAACTCAAAAAGCCTCATATAATTGCTGAAATATTTGTTGAGAGCCACTTCTTCCATATTTTGAGCTTAATGAATATCCTGAAACACTGAATTTGGGACAGATTTCCTGTTCTACAGCTGGGTGTTCCCATTCCCTTATAAATTAACTAATCTGGTTCCTGTTAATACAGTGAAAGTCCTGGTCTCCATGATGTCTTGCAGCAATGAGTTCCACATGCCATTTATTAAAAATAAGTCCCTTTTACTGATTCTAAATTTGCTTCTAAAACTCCAAATAAGATTATTAAATAGGTGCATGTCAGACCTGTGGAGTGTTATGGAGAGGTCTTCTAGAGAGTTCTAATTAAAAAATAAAAATAAGTGCCAGCTACATTTCTGGGACAGATTTACAGATACCTTTGAGAAGTTAGATTAGACAACCCCAACAGAAGGAGAGCTCATATAAATATTGTGCCTATTCCACTATGTTTGATTCTTCATTAAGCTTGGCATTTACACTGACTTCAGCAGAGAGTTTATGAGCTTTCCTCTGAGACATCCTGGGAGAACTCTGGGTTTAATGTACATCTTGCCACTCAAATGTGCATCTAAAGGGTTCTCTTGCTGTCAGGCTGTGACAGGGGCTGGTTTGGTGAGAGGTGCCAGCATCAGTGTGACTGTGGAGATGCTCCTTGTGATCCAGAGACTGGGAAGTGCCTTTGCCCACCTGGGAAGACTGGAGACAAGTGTGACATCGGTAAGGGTGATATTTTTAAGGGCTGGACTGTGTATAGTTAAACCTCTCTGACCTGTTGGCTTCAGAATAACTGTAAAAGGACATTTGCAGGTGTTAAAGAACACATTGTTTGTAGAAAATTGCTCTTTGAGGTCATCGACACCTTCATCAGCAGGCTTGTACCTCTTGATTTAATCAATATTTAAATTGATACACTGATAGGAAAACTCTTCATGGGTCACCTGTAAAATGTCATTTGCCTTGAGTTTTGGGGAACGCAGGCTGGGGAATAATGACCAAGAAGTTTTGCAAACGTAGTGGGGAAGACTCCAGAGGGTGCAGGTGGGCGCTAAGGGCTCCAGTTTCTGTGACCCTTTTCAGACCAATGCAAAAGTATGTCCAGCTCTGGATTTGCTGCCCCTGGAAGCAGGATGGAATCCCTACAGATGAGGGTAGTGGAGCTGCAGCAGCTGTGCTTGCCTCTGGCCTTCAGCAGCAGCCCAGGAACTTTTAACCCAAATACTGGGTTCAAATATCCTTTGCAGCACAGGCGCTTGGGCTGTGTGTTGGCCCACAGGAGCAGAACTCTTCTGTAACAAGGATATAAAAATGGCTGAGAAATTTTTCCTATGAGGAAGACCAGCCCCACTGCTGTGCCCTGATGGGGTGGGTGCAGGGTTGAGAGGCAGCAGGGGCAGATTCCTGAGCCAGTCTCTGGTCACAGCTGTGGCTCTGATCGTGGTTCAAGGCCAGGTTGGACAGGGCTTGGAGCAACCTGGTCTGGTGAAAAGTGTCCCGTGCCCATGGTTGGAGCCAGATGAGTTTAAAGGTCCCTTCTAACCAATGCTGTTCTAGGATTCTGTGGTTATGATGGAGCAGTTTTCACTGGAGTAAAAGGAATTGCATTGGTTTAACTGAGTGTCAGAAGACATTTGTGATCCTGATGCTGTGACAAACATAAAGGGAGTGAACATCCATGTGCTACTATGGAGCTTCACCTGGAACGAAAATCCTCCTGAGCCCCTGGACCAGTTGGGGAATATTATTTCTCCTTTTGTTCTAGGATGGGGCAGGAAATAGATTTAAGCAGGCTGTTATTAATAAAATTTGTTATTAATACAAATTGCTGTGAGCTTAAGCATTTTGCAACCTGCAAAATTGAAATGGAAAAGCATTTGATTCCCTCCGTGCAGTGGGGAGGAAATGAAGCCCCCAGTGTGCAGCACTGTTCCAGTGGGGATGTGAGCCACCCTCCCTGGCCACACAGCACTGGGTGTCCCTGGGCCTTTCCAGTAAAATTTCAGGCAGAAGTGGAACGCAAGGGGGAAGCTCAGCACCAAAAATGGGAATCAAGGTTTTCCTCCTCGCAAACTCTGCGAGTCATTTTTATTTTTCTTAAACCAGCTAGGGTAGCCCCCATCCGTGAAAAGCTGTTATGGGGTAGGTTTTATTTGCATTTTTATTTTCAATTAGGCTCAGTTCATCTGTGATATAACTGTGAGCAGCTGTGACTATGCAGCAGCCATAAAGATAAAAGGCCTGATTTTAATTTGAACTCTGGTAAAGCACCCATTAAACGGGCAAAATGTTAATTAAAAAAAAAAAAAGGACAGAGAGAATATAACAGACTTTTATGGGCGTTCTTTTTCTGTAGTAAATTAACATTGCAGACTTTCAAACAGATGTCTTAAATACACATTGTTATTAACATGAAAATGTGGTATTACATAAATTAAAATCAGGTCCAGAGGTGTTTGGGGAGACCTTTTCTCATAACATTTCCTAATTGAAAAGGCCAAGCTCGGAGCACACGGGGCGAGTTCTCCCACGTGCTGGGGCTGCAGCTGATGCAGGGCTCAGCAGGACTTTATTTACCCGGGGGTGCTCGTGGGAGAAAGCAAATTCCCTGGTTGCAGGGTTTTCCAGCGAGGTGAGGGAGAGAGGGCCATTGTTTGCTCTGTATTTCACACCCTGCCTTGTGACCCTGCTGCTCACTTTCCTTTCCTGCCTGTCCTCTGATGCATAAAAAATTGCAGTGAGGATTTACCGGCCTAGGTATGAAACATATTTGCATTTAGAAGTGAGGGGTTTTTTTGGGTTTTTTTGGTGAGTTTAATTTGCCAGGAGGCAGCAGAATTGTGCAATCAGAGCAAGACATGAGTATCTATAAAATGGATTAATTTTCAGTGTCACATTCTGTGAGGGAAGGCTCTCGTCCAGCACGCACTGACAGCCCAGCCATGCAGGAGAGACAGGGGCAGGAGATAGTGTGGATCCAGGATGCTGACAGCAACTTTCCAGAGCAGATTCCAAGACGTTCTCTGTCGGGCTGTCAACCCCAGTTTTTACACCAGTAAGGATTTCCATTCTGGGAACTCTTCAGGACAGCTGGGCTGCAGCTTGGGCAGAGCATGTGGCAGACGAAACTCGACGGCTGCCGCGCTCTCCCAAATGTCATGTTTGAACGTGAACAGATGCAGGTGTCTGAGTTACCTTCCTGATCCCACAGAAGGAGGAGCCTTCCAGGAGTGCTCACCCTGTCCCAACCCCTCTGTCCTTGCAGGGTGCAGGCCAGACAGGTTTGGCCCCGGCTGCTCCCTGCGGTGCCAATGCTCCGGCAGATCCCGCTGCGACCCCCGCAACGGCAACTGCGCCTGCCCCAGCTCCTGGATGGGGCCAACCTGCAGAGAAGGTAACCAGCCTGGGGGCTGCAGCCTCTCCTGGGGGAACAAAACACGTGTGGCCCATGCTGGAGGTTGGTTTGGATGGGAGTGTCAGTCCACTGGATCATTTGGATAATTTCTCTTCATGAAATAGAACACGGAGGGAGAGTTTCCTTTCACTCGTAGTCTGATCACAATTCCTCCTTTAGTCTGAGAAAAACTTTGTGAACCTGCTGATTTGGAGCTGTTTTACAGTTTTCCCTGCTCTCTGCCTCTGTGAGGAGGCTGCTGTAACTCCCTCCCCTACCTTCTTTTCAAGGCTACCATTTATTGAATTATTTAAGTGTAAATTGTATAATCTATATAATATTTCAGCGTTAGGTTATATGGACCTGAAACCATGTTTCTACTTAATTCTCTAGGTGGCCCTCCAAAGCTTCCTTTTTATGAAGAACAAGCTCAAGAAAGAGGGAGTATTTTTCCAAGAGCTCTACAACAGTAACATTTGGACTAATAAATGAACTGTTTTATATGCACAGACGGTATTTGAATTTGGATATGAAAGCAGTTATTCAATTCAGCTTGAATTGTACTGAAGTATTCACACTTCTTATGGAAGACTACAGAGGCCATTTAGTAGCTGGATCCTTTTAAAAAGTTGAATCTGTTTCATGTGCTCATTCCTAGCCTCTTGCCCCTCCATTAATCTACTCTGGACATTCTTTCTGATATTAATATAATTCATTGCTTGAAAGCCTGGACATGTTTTTAATCAGACCAGCTCCAAAGAGTATCAGGATAAGCAGCATGTAACACATCACCATGGAATGAGCCACGCTCCTATCAGGGACTTTCTAAACCCACTTGACAACCAGCACCAAGTTTCCAGAGTGTTCCACAGATTATTTCTCTACAGATACACTGCAAAATCGCATTGCACAGAAATTAGAGGGATTCATCAAGTTAATTCCTCTTTGAATGACATTGTGTGTTCTAGAGAAACACAAAGTCTGATTTTGAACTTGCAGCTGAAGAAGGATCTGCCACAGTCCTCAATATGTTGTTAATTTATTTAAGAGCATCTTCTGCATTTCTGGTGTGGTTTGACTGATTGGAAGGTCTCTCTCTGAGTCTGTCTTCCAAAGAGCATGGTGTCATCTGCCAGACTGCCCTGCCTGTCAGTGTTCTCACATCAGATGAATTTCTCAGTGGTTTGTCAAGCCAAACTGCAGCACTTCTCATCAAATGGCATCTGCTACTGCAGAAAAGGTTTTGTCTTGAATGGAGAAAGCAGATAGTGAGCAAGGAGAGATGCCTAAAGATAATATTTTTGAGTTTTGTGCTTTTATTGAACAATTTTTTTTTATCAAGTCATCTTACAACAGTCCTGATACTGTTCAACAGCTGGTGATGGTCACTTCATAGAACAAAGACATTTTGGTGCTACTTTGTCTGTTTAGACAGGTTTTCCTTTGATATAGAACTGTGCCATTACAAAGAAATTTATGTTCTGCATTTTACTATTCTGAGTTAACCAGAATACCTCTTTATACCTCTCTTTAGGTTAGGAGTTAGAAAATCTGTAACCACTTGAAATCAAGTAACCACTTGAGTCTGACTGTATCAAAAGTGCACTTAAGAAGGGGCATCAGGACCATGGTAGACACAGAGTGTGGGCAGCTCCAGCTCTTGTGCTGATGCTCCATTTACCACCAGAACAAATTGTACCTCTGCAAGAGCAGGTTTGTGTCTTACAAGAGACAAAATGACAATAATTGATGGTGACTTGGAATTTTTGAGGTCGTTTGTTGTTGGGTAAGTGATGAGTTGGTGAAGGAGGATCCAGGAAGTTGGATGGGAAGGTGAGGTGACAGTATTCCCCCATGGTTCACCCCAGGTCTTAAATATGTCTGCAGTCAAGTGACACTTGCTCCCCAGGAGTTTATTTCAAACTGTGTTCTATGGGAAGCAATACATGCTTGGGAGGTGTTTTCCAAGCTTTGTGGAAGTCCTATTGTTGTTATTCATCACTTCATAGGTATTGAAAGTAAAGGTATTTGTGAATGTGTCAAAATTAATTAACTGTGCTGTCAGCCAGAAATCACTGGGGCTGATGCTGATCCCTTGTAATTTGTTGTGCAGAGCTCAATGAATGTCACTGGAAAGTTCATTCAATGCAAATGTGGCAAAATTATGGTCCCAGAAGCGTGTGACTCTCAGCAAGGCAGTGACATTTTAAATGTTCTTTTGGAGGTGTGATGCCTGGGTGTGATCCTACAATTATGTGAATCTGGGGCAGTGTCACTGAACTGGAACCTGTAAGGTAAATCTCCTGTGAAACAATGAGATACAATCTTAGCATCTCCTGGAGAAGAACAATTCAAGTTGAGCAGTTGACATATTTTGATCTTAACTCTGTATTTACTGCAGAGCCAAACTACAATAGCAGTGCAGGTGTCACACTGTACTCAAGACTTTTTGTAGAATCATCGAGTAAGTAAAGCTGTAGAAAACCTCTGAAGGTCTGAGCTTCCCTTTAAAGCCTGGTCAACTTCAGAGTCAGATGGGTCAGAGATCCATCATTCAAGTAAAATTCCAGGGATTCATCCCACTGAGTTCTGAGTATGTCCAAGGATGGAGATTCCATACCTCTTTGAACCTGTCCCAGTGAAGATTTCATAATCTTCTTTCTTTCCTGGTTTCAAATCAGAATTCCCTAAGTTTCACCTTTGGTCCACTGCTTCTCATCCTTTCAGTGTGGATCTCTGAGGAGCCTTTGGCCTCCTCTTCCCCACAGCCCCCATGGGGCAGTTGGCTACAGACACCCCATTACCTCAGTGTAATTACCTCACTGGCCACACTCCAGTACCTCAGACATTCCAGTTCATCCCAGCTGCCCAGAGACTGGTGTGGTTACTCAGCAGCTCGTGCATAAAACCCTCTACACTGCTGTCAAACAGCAGAATGTATCAAATGTACTGTTTTACTCTTATTTTTGTAGACTTGTGTGTGATTTGAGCAGCTAATCCAAGGAGAAACCTTTCTCAAGCCATTTTATTTACACCTGTGTATACTTGTTTACAGTACCTTGATAATAGAATTGTAAATATGTAGTATAAGGAAATAAATGATTTTTGTATTAAGTGTTTTAAAAGGATGTCACAATTTTAGGTACATGATGAAACACATATTTTAAGTGACTGATACTGAGCCTGTGCCAATAAATTAAGAGGCCCGAGTAGATCTGCTTTGGGAAGTATTTCAGCAAACTTTCTTTTAAATCAAAAAATGCCAATTCATACAAACCACTCCATATGCAATAGACTTTTTTTTATTCAAAATGCTTCTTGGCTTCTTTTATGTTATTACCTTGGGGAAAAAAGTTCACTTCAGAGCCATCAAACAGATCAATCTGATTTGTGGCTCTGCATGACTTCTTGTTCCAAAATGAAGTACAGTCATACACAGGTAAAAATCAGAATTAAAGATTTCAAAAATGTTAAAAGATTAATTTTGATTGGGGTAGTTGGAGTGTCTTATCTTGATTCTTATTTTTTTTATAAGGCAGAGAGAAAATGTTTACAGGATTTTGTTTTCTGGAAGAGCCACAGCTTTACATTATTAACTGTTAATTAAGGAAGTTTACTTGCTTGTGATACTAATGTTTTGATTCTGCTCCTTACTACAATTTAACACATTTACCTAATTCTTTGCCTGCAAAGTAGTCTTTATTAGACAGGATGGAATTTTTTAATGGAAAACTGACTAAATCAGCTTTTCCAGAGATTAATTTTGTGGCAAGAGAGTGTAGTTGGTACTAAATTAACACAACTCTGCTCGTTTGCTTCATCAGACTGCAGTGAAAGAGTGTCAGGCTGATCCAGTCCTGACCACTGCACTGGGGCTTGTTGAAAATGGAAGTGAAGAATTCAGTGCAAATGGGGTTTGCAGTTAAATTGGTGTCCATCTTGCTCTTGCTGAAGGCCCATCTCCCAGGAGGCTGAAGTTAATCACTGTTCCTTGCAGAGAGCGCTCTGTGTATTGCTCTGTAACACCCTTGCACGTGCAGATAACTCCTTTCAGAAGGACACTGGGATTATTTCAGCCGTGCAGTTCCTGTGCCAAACCCCCCTCTCTTACCTTGTGTACTCCAGATAAACTCAGTCTGAGTAGGAAGGAGCTGAGTGTAACTCAGTGGGCCCAGCAGAACCTCGCTCGCTGCGAATTCATGAGACCAGAACAACATGTTTTAAGTTAGACTTCACTAACACTCTATCCTCATAGGAAAACAATCAGAATTTTAAAAATTCCCCGCTTCCCCTGCCAAAAATTATTATTCTACTTTTATCCTTTTTATGTTGAAGAACCATAGCTATTAAAGTTTGCCCAGATTCCTTGCCAACCATATTATTTTGATTGGCTGCAGGTTTCTGTTTGTGTAAGTAATAACCAGCATAGTGTCAGGAGTTGCCAACGGGACAAACATGGAAATAATACCTTCATGTCCTTCCCAGAAGAGGCAAAGACACATTTGGGAGCCATCGTGGCTTCATTGAGCAGATCAAACAGTGACTCTGGTAGAATTCAGCTTCTTATCAGAGCAAAGTAAAGCTCAGGAACAATCTTTGAGAGTGCTGGTGGACCAAGAAACCTCCATCCTCCCATCCTTGTATTAATATTTTTATATTTAGGCTAGGAACCTTCTCAGTCCCCAGTTTTTGAAGAGCTTTTCCTTCAGGTTGGCCTGTGGCTGTCTGAGCATCTCTGTGCATGGGCTGCAACTCTCCCCAGTAATTCTTTTGCAAGGTTAAATTCTGACACTGTGTAAAGCAATTTCCAGCAGTAAACACCAAATCTCAGCCTTGTAGAGCATTAATTGTTCATTCTGTTCTTTTTATTGCTTTTAATAAGCGCTTGCATAGCAATATTAATGTCTCTGTGAGTTTGTAACCCCTCCTCCAGGAATGTGTGGGATGTATCTCAGATCTGTACTGTACTTTCTGTTGTAGACATGTTGTAGTGAAAGGATGCTGATTTTTTTTTTAATATAAACATGCCATTAAAATCTGTTCTTGTTTTTCCCTTATTGCTAGTCTTGAAACAACAAGGGCTAGGCTAGGCTTATGGTGTGGATGAGACTTTATTCCACTGAACTAATTCACATTCAGAGCAATGAGGCTGAAATCACACCTGCTTTTAGTAGTTTGTGTAGAATAAATAATGGCCTGTGCCCAAATGGGTTTGTATATGATCCCTGACCAGGGCAACCTGGCCAGTGACTGAGCCTTGACAAACAGAGCTTTCTGGCACTCAGACTCCAGAGTGTTGGAAATATTCAAAACGCAGCATAAATCTTGCTGGAAGAGGATGGTTATGAAGTGTAACATTTCGGGAAGACTTGGGCAGCAGAGCCCTATGAAGGCATTTGAAACCACACACCTGCAGCCTCCCATCAGCCTGCTTGGGCACTTCCAGGAGCCCAGCTCTGCCAACAAATTGCCTGGTTCACCTTCAGGGTATTGTCTTCTCACATTGGCAGGAGCTGAGGGAACACGTGTGCCTGCTTAATGCCAAATAATGCAGTGAGAGTGTGCTGGTTAATTGGAAGTAGCAGGCTAAATTGAATTCAAAATGTGCAACAAAGGGGGAACGGTAGATCAAGCTGTCAGAGAAAACGTGGACAGCTCTGGCTTGCTGCTTTCTGGGAGAGCAGCCTTGGATGCCTTTGGAAATTTCAGGGCAAACGTTTTGAATCGAGCTGTGTAACACTGCAGGGCTCTGTCTTGCATGATTTACTTCATTCTTCCTGCAGTTTTCAACGAGGAACAGAATAATTAAGTTCATTTGGTTTGTCATCTCTCTGACATATGTTCTAAAAATAATTCTATAATCCTTGCAACTTATCCGGTAATTTCTTTGTTAGAAGCCATATTTAAACTATTCAAAGAAGCTGCTGATGTTATTGGTATCAACCTCTCAGATTGCTGTTAAAAGCTGATCAAAAACTAGACATGGAATATTAAACCATAATATTCTCAACCTCTGCAGCATTAGCATTGATCTGTGTTTTAAACCTTTAAAAAGCCATCTCTCTACAGCACCTGAAATGTCCATAAATCATGGAATGAGTTGGAAGGGACCTTAAAGATAATTTATTTCCAACTAGATCCCAACTGTGGGGCAGCCACAACTTCTCTGGGCACCCTTTGCCAGTGCCTCACCACCCTCACAGTAAAGACTTTTTTCCTGATAACTGAGATATGTGGGACCAGAGTAACCTTGTGACTGTGTCCAGGGAGCACTGTTCCATGGGATGCTCCCTCAACACCTTCAGAAATCCTTATCCCAATCTGCAGCCAGCACTGCTTATCTCTTATTTTAGTCAGCACTGGAAGTTCACAGGGTGCTCATGGAATATTCTGCATGCATGCAATAAAAACAACTATCCAAACCCTGTGAATGGTTTAAAAATGACTTAAAAGTGCTGTATGACAAGGCTCTGCTTTGTTGATTCCTTCAAGCATGGTAGTTAAAAAAAACACAACTCAGTTTTGTTGTTTTATATATGAATAAAGATGTCAGCAAGTAGTCATCTAACTGTCCGTGCCATTTGGCAGTATCTAGCTTCCTTTTCAGTAATAGCCCAATAAATCTTTATCTTTTACTAAGCTGATGACAGCAAAACATCTTGAGAAGCTGCATGTGGTGTAGATATTACAGTTAATGCTTAAATGCTTCATGCCATCATCTACTGGGTGTTTTTTTTCCCCATCCAGATGTAACATCCTGGTTTTAAGGCATGTGCTGGCTTCTCTCTCAAGTGATTCCAGGAGCCTAATGATAGTTAATTAATTAATTAATTAAAGGTTTGTTATCCAAGACCATGGTGTTGGTCCACAGTAACTAGGATCCACCTGCTCAGGTGACCTCAGTGACCTGCTACCAAAAGGAAAACAAAATGAGCAGCTTTGCCACTTGCAGCAGGTTCTGTGCTTGGTGTTTTCTTTCTGCCTGTGAGTCCTTCTTGGTTCATCCAGAAATTCAGGGGCTGTCTCAGCTCTGTCCCTGCTTTGGAGGGGCCTGTGGAGGCTTCCCAGGGTGGGAGCAGCACTGTGAGCTGGGCTTGTGTTGGCTGGGTGAGTTTGGGGTGGGAATGCTCCATGTCCCGCTGATTCTGCCCTGTTCCCATTAAAACAAGCCTGGCATTTCTTTGTTACTTGGTAAGTCTTAAACTGCCATAAATTACTTACAAAGTGGCTTAATGAAAATTCTCAAATTTTTGCAGCTGGAGAAGGCTTTTTTTCAACTAGAAATCCAGTTTTAAATGATTTGTTTGTCCTTTAAGAACCACATTAGGGTTTCTTGCTGTACATCATCCTCAAAGAGCGAGATGGGTGCAGGGGGACCCTGTGGGGTAATTCCTGCCTGTCCATTTGCTTTTCTCCCTTTTCCCTGACATTTCAGCTGTGGTAGCTGTTGTGGATCTTGGCCTTGCACTACCAGGCACAGAGGAAGACTGCTCTCAATTACTACTTCACGTGTATATGAAATACAAAGCAGCAAATAGCATCACATTAAATATGGGCTGTATCCCTGGGTAATGAGGGGTGGGAATGCTGCAGGAACAGCAGCCACGGATGGCATCACTCTGCTCAAGCCTTTTGTGGAGCCCTTCACCCTCTCAAAAGTAAGAGGTTTGAACAGGCAGCTTGAAGAACTATTAGGACTGCTCACGGTCATAGTTAGCGTGTTAAAATATTTTACAAGAACCAGTGAATTTGATCAGAAAATAGTTATTTTTGGCTGCCAATGTGGCAAAACCACTTAAAATACAAACTCAAGAATGTGTTGAAAGGAGTCAGTTTGCCAGCAGAGCTATTGTTGTAGCAAAGTCTCTCCTCTGATCCAACGGGAATCCTCTCCTCAAGTTTTACTGCTTAAAAAGTTAACGTGGATGTCAAGCACCTGGAAATCTTTATGTCTTTGAAAAGAGCATTGGTGGGGGCTGGGTGGCTTTGGTTTCTTGTTGCAAACTCTTTTGCTGTGGGGTGTTAGCCGGGGATTTCCTTCCCCTGGGAAGCTTTGAGGATTGATTTGGTAGCTCAGTGTCACTGCTTTGATAAAGTGCTCTCTACAAGGGATAAGAAGATGTGTGACTTGGTGCATCAGTATTTGAATTTGCAGTGGATTTTCTCTTACTTTTGATTTCTAGCTTTAAAAATAAGACCTGGCTTTTTTTGCCTTTTTTTTTTTAATATGTACAAAACCCCAACCATCACACAGGGTCCTCTAGAGAGACAGGGCTGCCTTATTTGAGAAAATTTTTAAAAATGTCTGTAAGCACCTGGGACAGAATGATTTCAGCAGTAGAAATCCATTTTAATGCATGTCTCAGTGAGGGTTTGTGGAAGCAGAAAGCAGCCCCTGGACCCTTCAGGAGCTGGAGAAGGGATGGATCTGCAGCCCTTGTTATCTCAGGTACATAAATGGTGCTTCAGTGCCCACTGCAGCATCATGTGCCAAGGCAGGGGAGGTGTGAAAAGCATCACGACCAATAAATTAATGTTTTACTTTGAGTAGGCATGAAGGAGGATGTTGAAAACTGGGTTTCTTCCTGCCTCTGCTGCCAGCCAGAAAAACCCCACACAAGAGGGTTTGAAGGTTCCTCTGGGAAAAAATGCCATTGCCAACTCCACCAGGGTGCCTTGTCCGAGTTGCCCTGAAGGAATCTCTGCCAGAAATACCTGTTAACAATAAGGACCTGTTCATATTTCACAATTATTTTCCCAAGTATTTAATGGCTGCCCCAGTCCCGAACACAAGAAACTGGCAGATATTAAATACACAATAAGTGGAAACCTCTGCTCTGTCTGCATGTGCCAAGCCCAAGATAAAGCTGCACATCTGCAGGTCTGGTGAGGGCTCTGTGTGCAATCAGGAATAAAAAGCTGGGGCTCTGTCAGTCATAACTATAAGTTCTCCAAAGAAAATCAACACGATTTTCATCTTTTGTGGAAAGAAGCTAAGCCACAAATTACTCATGGCAGGCACATCCCAACTTTTCTGCACAGGCTGCAGGAGGGAATGAAGGAGAGCAGTGTTGGTGGGCAGTCAGGAGGGGTTGTCTGCAATTCCCCATCCCCATGAAGGTGTTGCTTTGTCACTGGCTTCAGACCAGATACAAACTCATGGTTTAGCAGAGCTGTGATCTTCCTGCCTCAGGGTGTATTTACAGAGCCCTTGCTTGGCTTCCCCTTTTGAATGTCAGAGCTGACCATGCTGACCTTTCCAACTGAAAAAACCCCACGAATTGCAGCTTCTCTGACTGATATCAAGGCAACATTGAAGCTTATTTTGGTAGTTTATCCTCCCCAAGTGAGGAAACTGCAGCACTGGCACAACACCTTCAATATTTCTGCCTCACTCTGCAGGATCTTAAAGACAAGGCTGGGCCTTGATGGATGTCAGAGAGGGACAAGTAGTACTGAGAGCCTGCCTTCATTCTTGAGCCTTGATACACCTTTTCAGCTTGTAAATTTTGGTATCTGCCTAAATTTCATCTGTTTGATAGGGTTTATGAGCCACTTGACAGCAGACCTTCCCAATTCCTGGTGGGTTGCTCATTGACATGGGTCCCACGGAGTGATTCCTGTTGGGTGCAATGCTGCTGGATTCTGATGTGTTGTGACATCCATTGCTTGAAAAAGATATTCATGGACTGCCATGACCCACACTGATCCATTTTGCTTGGGTATTCCAGAGAAATAGGTGGATTCAAACCTGCTGAGAGTCAAGGGGGAGCTGGACTGGAGTCTCCTACACCCTGGTAAGAGCTCCAGTCACTGAGTGATTTGATACCCAGAACACTCCCTATGGCTATCTTCCCACAGGCTTACAAATACAGCTTGAAGGTTTGTTTATTTTTAACTAGAATGAGTATATTGGTAATTTGCAGGATTTTTATTGCCTCCAAAAATGTTTGAGCGACTCAGTAGGTGGCACCCTTTCTATTCCTTTATTTTCCTCCAAATGTCAAAAATAAGTTGGAGCTGGAGCCTGTGAATGTGTGTGTGTGTGTGTGTGTGTGTGTGTGAAACAAGTTCAGTAAAAATGTAAATGCATATTTGTCTCCTTAATTGAATATAGTATATTGTGAAATCATTACTGTCAGGGCACACTTGGGTTTATACAAATGCTTAAGTAAAGAAAATATATAAACCTAGATTGACTTGAACAATTTGAACGTGATAGCGGACATCTGTGTTCAATAACATCACTTTGGTAAGCGGTGTTTAATATTTCATGTCAAAGCAAGGAGAGTAATAGAACGGGGTATTTTCAGAATTCTTAGATTGCTGAAGTTTATGGCATGGCATAATATATAATCTGTCCTTTGTCAAGCTCACCAGAAAGAGCCCTACTGCAGCTGAAGACATAAAGTGCTCTAATATATGTGTTTCTAGACCTCTCCCTGCTTGAGGAATTAATCTTGGGAGGTGCTGAGTGCCCTGAAGTGCCAGTGAAGTCAGTGGGATTTGAAGTTTCTCGCAGCTCGGAGAACGGGGATCCTTGCAGGGGCTAATTACTCTCCTCCAGTCCCGGCCAGGAAAGCCCTTCAGAGCTCCTTAACTTCTCCAGTGTGTGAGGAGTCCTCCTGAGACTGGCACTAGGAATGCTGCTGGGATGGTGTCCAGAGGTCCAGCTCATTCCTCCACCATCTGATAAAAGGAGAGCTGCTCCCTGCCCTTGGGAATTTAAAATTTGGTGGCAAAGAGGTGAAAATGAGAAAGTTCCTTGCCCAGGGGCAGACCTGCCACTGAGGGCTGAGCCCAGAGTGCCCCAAAGGAGATCAGAGCTTTATCTGCTGGGTTTTGGGGGGTGGAGGAGGAGGAAAGGGGCACCCCCTCATTCCAAGTGAAATCCAAGCACAAGTACATCACCAGCTTGGGGACTCTGGCTTCAGAAAGTTCAAAGGAAGAGAAACATTTTTAAGCATCTTCCAACTCTCTTATTAATGAGCAATCACACTGATGTTCTTGGATGAATTTCCACAGAGTAATTCATCTACAAACAGATCTTTCTTTTGTATTTCTCCCCACCCCCCAAACCCCAGTCTTTTGTATTTCATTTTTAGGTGAAATTCTGTAGTGAAAGGGGCCAAAAGAAACATGCTTTCCCGAGCCTCATGCTGAATGTCTGTCTGGATAGTTTCATTTTAACTGCAGCTTGGGAAAAAAAAATGTAAACATGGTGTGAGTATCATTTTTAAGCTGAAACTGTTTTTCCCCCGTGTTCAAATAGCATTATAAATGTTTGCTCAAAAGAGGCATATTTATTCATCTAGCCTCTGAGAGAACACTGTGTGCATAGGTAGCAATAAAAATGTGTTAAGGGCTGAGAGAGATTCCCCTGGTAAATGGCTTTTCTCTTGACCTCCTCTTAAGCATCTTAGCGGGGCTCTGCTGCTGCCTCTCTGAGGAAGTATGTTTGCACTGGGGAGGAAGAATTTTTAAAGCTGCAGAGTGTTACAAACAATGAGCAAATAACTGTGGGGGTTTCGTTGGGTTTGTTTTTTTTTTATTTTAATGTTGGGGAAAAACTCTTATGAAAAAGACGTGAGATGTAAAGCAGTCACACACATTGAAAGTTGTTCCCAACATGCTGTATAATTTCTTGCAAGGAAGATGATCCTTGCAATTATTCTCTAAATTTTTTTCTCACCTATTTCTCAATCAATGATTTTTTTTGGTGTGACTATTCACCACTCCTGTGTTTGATGGCAGAATCCATCTGCAAGGGTTGTTTAGTGTGGGGAAAAGGAGGATGAGGGGAACCTTATCATTTTCTACAACTCCCTGACAGGAGGTTGAACCCAGGTGGGGAGTGATGTTTTCTCCCAGGTAACGAGTGATACGGCAAGAGAAGTGTCCTCAAGTTGTGCCAGGGGAGGTTTTGGTTGGACATCAGGGAAAAATGTCTTCTCTGAAAGGGTGGTCAGGCACTGGAACAGGCTGTGCAGGGCACTGGTGGAGTCACCACACCTGGAATTGTTCAAATAACGTGTAAATGTGGTGCTTCGGGACATGGCTGGTGGTGGGCTTGGCATTGGGTTAATGGTTGGACTCAATGGTCTTAGAGGGTTTTTCAGCCTAAATGATTCTCTGATTGTGCGCATATTCAGCTGTAGATCAGACACCCAACATCCTGTGGCTTCTCTAGCACATGAGGTTACTGTCCCCTGATTACAAGCCCGAGTATTTTTGTGTGCAGAAATGATTTCCAGTGACTCTGTCACATGAGACCATGGAATTGCTTTTCCGTGAATTTGGTTCACTCGAATGCCTGTGGAAAGGAAACTCTAAATAAGGAGGGACTGTAGCAGAAAGAAATTCATCAGGCAGTTTGTATGAACAAGGGCAAGGCTTGCTTGCTTTGCTCACCCAGCTCTCTCTCCTGTCCAGTTAAATGTGCACTTGGCAGTTGTCAGACTGAGTAACTCAACTCATCACAGAAGCTGGAGATGGAAAACACCTGCTCGGACCATCCCCTGTCCAGTGAGGAGCCATTTCCCTGCAGGACATGGGTCATCCCTAAATCCTGCAGCGGACACGCCATGCACAGCCCCAACTGGCAACATCCTGTCCAGAGCTGCACTTCATAAATCAGGGGCAGGCCCAGTAAATGAGAGAGGAAGAGCAGCTCCCAACGCCGTATCTCCCTTCTGAACCGTTTCCTTACATTCCGAGGAATCAGTGGCATGTCAGCAAAGATTCTCTTACCCAAGCACTGACCAGTATCTC
Organism: Eopsaltria australis; assembly: GCA_034509425.1. Lineage (NCBI taxonomy): Eukaryota > Metazoa > Chordata > Aves > Passeriformes > Petroicidae > Eopsaltria > Eopsaltria australis. The sequence goes on along the minus strand of JAVTVJ010000330.1, from coordinate 739,334 downwards.
CAGAGCTCTGTGTCTTGCCAAACAGGAACATAAGCAAACACTCAGGTCTGCACTGGGACTTGAGCAATCGCCCTGCACGGCCAACATTCCTCCCAGCTGTTTATGTGTCCGTCACGGGGTCGCTGCTGGTGTTATCGATAGCTGATGCTGTTGCTGCTGCAGCACTGTGTCATTTTATCGTTCCTGGGTGGGAGGATGAGTTAAACGATGAATATTTGTCACGATGGGAGCCTCCAGATCGCCGTGTTCCTATGGAAACCTGGCCCTGGTTTAGCTGAACTGGCCCCGCCGTGGGTGCTGAGCACTCAGAAAAGGGAAAAAAAGCTGGCCCTGGGCTCCGCTCGGAAATCTGCTCCCAGATGTATGGATGTTTGTTTATTTTCACGTTTAAGAGATCTAGAAAACTGCACCAAGATGCAAAATAGCACGGAAGAAAGAGTCTCTGCAAGGACTAATCCTCACTGATTGGTATAAAGTGGATATGTATTCTTTCCATAAATTTTGGGTAAGATTAAATTACAAGAGGCCTAAAAGGAAAGATTTAAAAAAATAAAATAAAAAAAAAAGCCTATCTTGGCCTAGATTGTTAGTTTAGAATATATGTAGTGCCAAAGCAATACAAGTTGCACAATTTCACCACACATACCCATTTCTTAACCCATTCTGGCTTCCTCAAACTCAGCAGAAGTTGGTGACTCCAGCAGACGGCAATGGACTTCATGCTGGGCTGTGGCAGCTGATGTCCTGCTCCTGGTTATGGCCTGTTGACCTCAGTGCAGGTAATCTTGGACATTTTAGGGTTATTTCTGCCTCATCTGTTGAGTATTTTGGGTCCAGATTCCTTAGGTACTCATCAGAAATGCTGCCCCCTCCCCTCAGTTAGATGCGGGTTGGAAGCACGCTCTGCTGAAATGCTGCTGCTCCGCTTTCTGAAAAAGCCCTGTGTTATTGTGTGTGCCTTGCCAGGCCTCGAGACAAAGTTTTTCCATGTGCTCTTGAGATATCTGTAACATATGGTGACATTTTCAAATCCTCACCATGCTGGAGAGTCCTTGCCTTAATGTCACTGCCACACCGCAGGGAAGCTGGGGAAACGGCTGGCGGAGCAAAGATTAAATTGCATTGGCCAAATTTTAACAAGTTATCACAGTGGCCCTGGGAAAACTTCAGCCATGTGGTTCTCTGAAGACTTTGAGGTATTGTTAATTAAATGACTGCTGTGCTTTTACCTCCCATAAAAATCTTTGCCTCCCATAAAAGGATTTTTTGCTTGACAATGCATCAGGCAGAACTCCTGCCCAGTGCCTGCCTTGTATTGCTGCTGGGGCTGCCCAGGGCAACACAGCTCCAGTGCCAGCACCCCAACCCAACCGTGTCTGGCTGGAAGGGCCCCGAAGCCTCAGCCCTGCCTCCCATTTGGTCATGAGGGGGACAGTGGCAGTGACTTTCTGGCTGATGAACGTGCCAGAGAGATGGGAAGGGCACGAAAACATTCAGATTGCCGTGAGTGAGAAGCAACACAACATCCATATTGCGTCTCTTGTTCTTGGCATTGCAACAATGCATAGTTCTCTGTTGTCTCTGGAACCACTCAGGCCTGTAATGAATGGAGTACCAGTGATTGGAAACGGTCCTTTTAAGCGGATGTTTCCATTAATTTGCTTTCCTCCTTAAACCTTGCAATGTTTTTTTTTTCAAGTGTCGGCAGAAGGGCTGAAGCATCTCTTGATCTTGCAGATTGTGTGTCCGTGTGGACCAGTCCAGGCACTACGTGGAATTTCCAACACAATATTCACTTGTTCTCCGAGCTCTCAATGTTTTGATTAGTTCATTTCACTGGTACTAAAGAGGGAAGACATCCAAGGTCTACATTTTTGAAAGTGATCACAGACAGTAATTCTGTTCACAAACATGGTACACGTACAGCTGATTTTCAGAAAAGCTGAGGTCGCCTCCTTCTCCGTGACTCAACGCAAAGTTATGGGAGTTTGATGTCTCCAAAGAACTGAAAAAAATAGTGGTCACCCTTTAAAATATCACTCAAATGTTTAGGGTTGATTAGGACACTTCAGTTAAAACAAAGCTTTAGAAAATTATTTGACAACACCAAAACCCTGTGAAACATCAGATTAGTTTAGACCATCCCTTACACTGTTTCCCCTTCTTACTCTGTGATTTACCCAAATCATAAGAATTCTGCTGGTTTAAATATCCCAGTGGTCAGGATAGCTCACATGTATGAGAACTGGGATTACAACGTTCAGCTGAACGTGTCTCAGCAACGATTTAGTCGTGAATTTCCCACACTCAAGGGCCCAGATTCCAGGATATTAGCAAGATAGAAACAGTTGTCAGGCATCTATCTTGTTCTGCTGGAGAGAAAAAGGTGGAAAAAAGAGAGAGAGAAAGGGAGAGAAAAAAACCCTTGGCTTCATCCCAGTGTGGAAACCTTTTCCCATCTCAATTTAGCTGAAAAAAAGAGCCAAGACTAACAGCCAATCCTTAGTAACATAGGGACCCCATTCAGAAAACTGTTTAATCCCATGCTTAAGTGTACCTATGGATATGGGTTATGTTCAAGCTTGCATGTTCTGCTGGATTTGGATGGATTTAGATGGAAACATGAAGATCTGGAGGAGTAAGTCTGTGTTAGGATGGTTGGTGAAGCACTGGCACAGGGTGCCCAGAGAAGCTGTGGCTGCCCCATCCATGGGAGTGTCCAAAGCCAGGTTGGACAGGGCTTGGAGCAACCTGGGTTAGAGGAAGGTGTCTCTGCCCATGGTGGGGGGTTGGAATGAGATTGTCTTTAAAGGCCCCCCTGCAATTCAAACCATTCCAGGATTCTGTGATAAAAGAGGGATATCCTGGATCTGGTTTACTTTTGCACCACTTCAGCAGAGATGTCCCACGTTCCCATGCTCCCAGATGTGCTGGATGTGTTTGGATGAGCTCACACAAATGCAGGGTTGGCTGGGACCTGGGAGGTCACTCAGCCAAGCTGCTGCTCTGAGGCCAAGACCATCCCTGACGTGTGTTTGCCTGCAGTGATTGCAAACCTCTTCCCGAGGGACTCGCTGATTTCCCTTTGCCTTTAGGGATTCTCAACCTCTGTGGCTGGGAAGCGCTGCCTGACGTCCGAGCCACACCACCTCTGCCACAAACCCTGTGGGACACAGAGCTGTTCATGACCTTTCCACAACCCCCTGGAGCTGTGCCCCTCTCCCGGGCCTCTGTCCCATCCAGTGCTCTGCAATAGATAGGACATAACCATTCCTGTTGACCACTCTCACGGCTACACATCAAGTGACCCTGAGCTCTTTCATCCAGGTCGTTTCTCTAGACTTTGTCAGACTGTGTTGAACTTGGACTGTCAAAATCCTCCCCAAATCCCCCAGGTCCAAGCTGGGGAGGTGCTGGAGGACCTGCCAATCCCAGTGGCCACGTGGGGTAACCCATTATCTGGAGGTTCTCACGCTGATATAATGGCATCCTTGTTTATAAAAAAAACATGCTGGGATTCAGGTATGACTCTGCCCCACAGGATCAGGGAGTGATTTAATATTTCAAACTATGAAACCTGGCTTTTAACAGTTTCTGCAGGGTGCAAGGGGACTCACAGGATAGCACTGTATTATTCACTACCATGGGCCACCTTCTGAATATTATAAACCTTAATTTACTTTTTTTATAATCTGAATGGACTTTTTAAGTATATCTAAGGGAATTGGAGTGAGGAGAAACATTGCTTAATTCAGCCATTGCATCCTTAAAGCCAGATTGGAAACATGGAAACCATATGTGAGCTTTTAGCTAATAAAATAAAATGCCAAAATGTGGCGGCTGAAGCTATTGCACCCAAAATATAATTGCACATATGCTCATTTACTCACTTATAATCAAAACATTAAAAATAAAAAAAAATTCTTTGATACTCAGACTAGGTGTAACTGTTGGACTAAGTTATTTTACAAAATTATTTTACGTGGAAAGAATGTGCAGGGGTTTTTCTAATGGCAATATGAAAAGCAAACTGTATAAATACAGCCACACACAGCAGCAATTGATAATGTTTCACCTGAACACAAAGAAGTCCTCAAAATCCTTTAGCAAGCCAAATTTATATTCATTTTACTATAAGTAATCTTACTTTTAGATGGCTCTAGACTACATGTTAATGGTAAATGTGTGTTTTATGCTGAGTGTTGGTTTTCTTAGTGGAACATTCATTTTTTCATTACTATGAGTCCTAAAGAGATATTTAGCCTTGCCAAAGGTGCCAGAACTGAAATCATCTCTTTGCTTTAACACTTCATCCCTCATGTCCTGACTGTCTCTAAAACATTAGTTTTAGCTGGTTTTAGCCTCTCTTCAATCCAAGTTTTACTGTCCCAGAACTGATTGGAAGCCTCGTGGAGATTTTGAAAATGTTTAAAAATCAGAGAAGACCCTGCTTCTCATGCAGAGGTTAAGGATCATGCAGTCCTTTTCCTCCTCCTATTTTTTGCACTGATATCGCTTGTCTGAATCCAAGGAACCTCAGCTCAGCTTAGGCAGCAGAAAGGGGATTTGCAGCACGTGGTCCCTCGGGAGATGTTTGTTGAAGCCACGCGGGGATGGGCAAAGAACATTGACGGCATCAATCTTGGACTAGTGCAGGGCTGAACCACTGATGGGGCCACAATAAATCCCCCTTTCCTGTGGATTAGCTGTCAAGAGTGGGAAGCAGGAGGAGCAGCATTGGTCTCCCTGACCCATAGACTGCACTAAAACTTGTCCGAGCATAAACCTCAGCCCAGCGTGCAGCGAGGTGCCGTTGTCTGGCTGGAAATAACAGGAGCAGCTCCTTAACTTTGGAAGCAGTGACCTTCCTGGTGCTGCCCTCACCAGGGGAAGCCCCCCTGCCCGATCCAAACCTTCGCTCCCAAGGCCAAGGCCAAGTTCCTAGAAATTAGCCAAAGTGGCTGAAAAACGCGTGGCGTTCACCAAGAATTTGATTTTTCAATCGCCAGCACTCTATTTTTTTAGAAACGCGAGAGAAGGGGGTAAAAATTATAATGTGCATTCTAAAAGGATGAGAGAGGAAAATTAATTAGTAGGGAGGCAATTGGATGGGAATGTGGGTTAAGTGGCTGGCTCTGCCACTGGCTTCTTTCGCAACCATGGCCAACATCCATAATTCTTCCTCTCTCCAGCCTCCATGTCCCTCCTGCCCCATCCTCCATCTGTACAACAGCTCCCATCTGTAAAGTGTTTCCATTGTTTGTCTCAAGGACTTGATGGCTTTCGACTCTGTGCAGCGCCTTGCACAACGGCCTCTGGATGCGATTTTATAAACAGCAAATATAAATAGAAGACTTTTAGGGGAGACTAATGAAAAAACTTTAGGAATAATCTGTTTAAAGTGAATTTGAAAGTGAAAAGCTGACATGCAGATGCAGTGCTGGGATATCTTTAAGACGGGCTAGCCAAGAAATTGGCCCTTGTTTATTTTCTTATGTGATAAGTTCGATAGCAAAAATGTTGGGGTTTTTTTTAAATTATAAAATCAGATGGAGCAGCCAAAGGAATGAGTGAAGTCAGATCAAAGATGATAAATTGAGTCTGATGAGATGAAGACTTTACCTATTTCAAATACCCAACTGAAAGTCTAATTTTGCAGAAAATTCTTTCTTAAAAAAAAAGAGAGAGAGAGAGAGAGAAAGAAAAAAAAACGCAAGAGAAATGAAAAGAAAAACATGCCATAGCCAATAAGTTGTGAAAAACTCTGGAGACTGGCACTTTCAAATGCTTGGCAGGTTATTAAGCCAATTTTTATTTAGTCCACTATAACTGTTGGAGGGTCTGTGATTCCCAACTGTTTCACATCAGAGAATGAAAACAACTATAGCCCAGCCAAGACCACATTGGTGACTGCCAGCCCCTTTATGTGCCAAACATGAAAGCAACAAGTCCAGATGCTTTGATCCCAGCATTTTTGGATTTAGCCCAGAATGTTTTTAACTCATGTTAGGACAACATACATTATAACTGGAAATCAATCAATAGCACTGTGACCTTCAAACGCAGTAAATGTTTGGAGTTAGTTTCTGAGCGTGTAATCTAAATTGGGGATTGGAAGTTGGAAGCAATCCTAACCTAACAGAAAAAAAAAAAGTGTATAGTTTTAAAATCTGGAGTTGCAAGGAAGCAACAAATGAAGGTTTAATTGTCTAGGGGAAGATTATCAGGCACTGGAGATGCATCTGATGGGGAGGGAGGGCTGGAAAAACCAAGGAGCAAAGCAACACCATCCACCCAAGCATGATAGAGAAACAATAAATGGGATAATATGGGAAGAATAAATATGGATAAAGAAATAAATATAGCCCTTGACCACCCTGAGCATAATTGGTCTTCACTCCACACTGAGGGTTTACGGGGCAGAGAGGCACAAAAAGGCCAGGGGATGCCCATGAGGAACAGGCATGGAAAACATCCATGCTTCCCAGGAATGTCGGTGCTCAGTATCTGCATCCTGGATATTTCACACGAATCCTGAGTGACAGCCCCAAGCTGAGGGACTCCTTTGGCAAAGTTTGCAGCAAGGAAAAAAAAAGAACAGATTTACTGCAAATATAGTTGTGTTATAGGCCAAGCTTTAACCTGTCTTATAGACAAACACGTGATCCCTTTAACCTTCACACTGCTGCTGCATCAGTGGAGCAACACCTGATGTGCACTGATTTAAATCAAGGTCTGACCACTACAGGGAAGAAGTGGCTTCAAAAGGTAATTAAAATAATTTAGTCTCTTGTTCTTTTTTTCCTTCTGCAATATGATTTAATTGTGTTGCCACTAAATACCAGTCTAGACAAGGTCTTGTTAAAAGCTTTAAGATCCCTGAGTAGTTTTACCTATTAGTGATGGTGAGTAGCTGTTGGCATGTGGACCAAGCTCACACAAAGCTCTCTTACAGTAGTGCTCCCAAACCCTATCACAAGGAATAAAAAACCTGAAAAAGACAAAATAAGAATAAAAAAAAAAAAAAAAAAAAATCATTCTCCAGCTAGAAAAGCAAGCTATTTTTAGTAAATATGAAATCTGTAATAATGCAAATCACAAACTGTCCAACAGCTATGTCAATAAAATACCAGCCCCATGCCCAGCCTGGCTGTCACCTGCAGCTGTGGGGACACAGGGGCAGTGGTGATGCAAGAAGGTGCCCATCCTTGTGCTGTAATGCAGGGAAAGGAGACAGCAGGGTCAGTGGGCACAGGGAAACCACTGGGAGGGGACACACTGCCCTCAGGCTGGAGTATCACCTCTATTCCAGTGGACACGAGCAGGGCTGGGGAGGGAAGGAGATTCTGAGAAGTGATTCTGGGGGCAGGCAGAGGCAGCCCCACCCCTGGGCTGAGCCTGGGTGTGGTTATGTGAGCTCCAAACCTCAGCCAGAAGGGGCTGACTGCACAGCGACCACCTTTCTCATGGTTTTGCTTTTACTTCTCACACCTGGGCTTCTCACACCTTTATTCCTCACACCTTTATTCCTCACACCTGTATTTCTCATAACTCTATTCCACACACCTGTGTTCTTCACCCCTGTATTCCCTGTGCCCTCTAAGCACAGGACCAGCCTGTGCCCTCTCTCCTTTTCCAGTGCACCATATTCTCAGTGGCCCATTTTAAAGAAAAAGGAAGATGCATCAAGTGTCACAGGGGATCCAAAAGTATTTTCATGAGCCTCCAGCCCCCCACTGCCAGAAAAAAAAAGGCCTTTTGTCAATACTAAGAGAAAATTACATGGTGGTAGATAATTACCCTCGTTTGTCAGTCTGAGCTGATGACTTTCCCGTTTCATTTCCTCCTGTGTAGTGTTACAGGGGACGTATATGAGATATTCAGCAAGGACTGAAGCAGGGAAGTCTGCAGGAGTGTTTAGTGGGAGGTCAGGAATTTTTAAGAGGTATTATTACAAGGCGGTGTGGTTTGGGTCATGTTTCTTGTAGACATCTTGTCAGGAAACTTTTTGAATAATAAATTATAATCTTTTTATATATAGTACAAGTTTATTAAACTTAATCTTCAAACAGAAAACTGAATTTTGAAAATATCATCAGACAAGCTCAGAAACTAAACAAACAACACAGAAACATAAAAAAGAAGAGAAATAAAACATATGCTGGCCAGAGTTTTAGAGACAGTAGCCACAGCACAGCAGATTTTAATTAGCAGCTACCTGCAGTGGCAGTGGCCTGGGATGAAATGTTTTGATGTGTGTAAATGTTTCTATAAAACAGTTGAAGCTTTCTTAGATCCTGTATCACTTTTTCCCTGAGCGTTGTGGTTTTCCAGCATGGATGTTTCACAGACTGGGATCTCAGGAAGATCTAAAGTCTTTGCCTTCTGTCTTTGTTTCTCCAGTAGTAAATTGAGGATACTTATATTTATTTACTATGAAAGGCTCTTAGTGCTTCCAAAAACCCAGCATTTAATGGCTGGGTAGGACCAGCAGTTGTGGTAGCAATAGTTGAAGGCACAATCTTACCATAAATCCTGCTCACACTCAGACTTGAAAAATAACTCCATATATGGTGATACAGAATTCTTACTTGAAATGTTTCTGTGCTATCTTTTGTTAAAAATATTCTTGAGCTTAACCATCACAGACCTTTTTCAGAAGTGTAAAGCAAGCACTTTCTGTTCATTTTGCCTCCTGCAAGTGGCAGAGCATTGCTGAGTCTGACTCACCCAAGACTCTTCACAAACTGCATCCCTGAAGGTGCCTTGGTGAGCAAAGCTCCAGTTCTGCTGGGATTTCCTCATGGCAGGATCTCAGCTCTGGTTTGCATGTGGGGAAATTTGCCTTATCATCACCTCTTCCCATCCAGATGGCTCAGGACTGCACAAAATCATGGCAAAAAGCAGCGATGGAATCACTGACATCCCTTTGTGTCCCAAAAAGACACAAAAGATGAGGTGGGTCTTGAAGAGCTTTTGGAGAAGGAGGAGAGGTCCAGCACCATGCTCATCCCTTGTTCTTCCCAAGGGGCTGATGTTGTGGCACAGGAAGAGATGGAAAGGCAGGACCAATGCAGTCTGTGAGTCAGGACTTCGTGGTAAGGGCTGATAATGTCTGATAAAATCAAGAGAAAGTCCATCTTCCTGAGCACAGCCTGGCTTATATAATTTATTGAGGCTGAGGTGTGCTTGGAGTCCTGTACATAAATGCTACCCCAAGTCAGGCAGGTGGCTGCTGCTTCCCCTTAAAGAAATGGCAGCAAATTACTGGGATATCCCTTAATTCATGTTCACTGTGGATCTAAATGGGAGAGGCAATCTATTTAACTGTGTATACATGTGCCCCACTTTCTGTGTCTGTGATTCTCATTTCTGGGCTTGTACTTCTGCCCTGAATTCCCTGGAGCCCAAAACTGAGGATCTTGTCCTGCAGTCCACACCTCCACCCCCATCCCAAGGGAGGTCACTCCATCCCCTGGAGTCACCAGATGCAGAGAATGCACCATGTCCTGTCCTGATTTACACCCCACACAATCCAGCCTGGCCCACACTGGCAGCTGACACCTGAGCAGATAATATTTACAGAGATATAAATCAGGGAACCCATTTCCAATGTAAATGGTCCCAAAAGGATTTGACCCTGGGTACTAATTTCCTGTCTTAATCCGCAGTCTAATAGAGTGTTCTTATAAAATTCAACTTTTCTTCAAAGGTGCCTTTTTTTCAAACTCTTGATGGAGGTCTGTGAAGGGATGGATTGTGAATCACCAGCCTCAGAGTGAGGGTGAGGATTCATTATACCTGTGATCCAGGTAATTAAGTTGTAGGCACTGTTACATACTAGAGATAACCATAGCTTTGTGTTATCTGCAGTGTCACGTTTAATTGGTGCCTCTTGGTGTCGTGTCAGAACTGAAGATACACAAAGCTTTTTAATGGGAAATCTGATTCACTGTGGGCATCTTCTCTCTGCAGTCATTCTTCTCTGTCCCAGGAAATGCTTTTATTCATCAGTACCACATCAGCTCTTGATGAAAAAAAAATCTTCAGTGGTCATGAGGGGGTGCTAGAAGGCCTAGGATGAATGGGCAGATGGACAGGACAGTATGAGGGATATTGAGGAACAAGAGTTTATTCTCTGCAATGCTAATTACCCATGTTTGAATTTCTGTCCATTTCTTCACATTTTTGCAAATTCTCCATGATAAGAAGAATTACACTATATTGGTACAGAGATGACTGTATTGGCTCTCATCTAATTTTTGCATCTGTTGGTCTTCCTATAACACAAATAATAACTATGGAATACTACCAGACACTGGGGATTCTTTAAAAATGTTATTTCAAAGTGAGATCCAGATCCAGGCTTAGAACAAGAATTTCTGGCACGGGCACAGAACCAAAAAGGGAATTGTACAATCCTTTAATTAACCATGGACCAGGCAAAATACGTTGGCAAATCCCACTGAGAAGCTGCTGATTCCAACAATGCCCTACAAGGGGACCTTGCATTCTCCTGGAGGAAACATCCTTGCAGCTGAACCACACAGCTCATCAGCCCCACATAACTGGCTGGATTTATCCTCTGCAAACTCTCATCCCCGTGTACAGAGTCAGGCCAATGTTGTTAAGCTTGTGAAATTTGATGGGCTCACAGCACGAGGCAGTTTAGCTGCTGCTATGTGAGATCCCCGTTGTTGTTCAGGTTTATTGAAAACCTTATGTCCCATCTGTTTCTAGATGCTCCTTTCATGTTCCTCATCTCTTTAGGATCTCTTTTCCAAAGAACTGGCTGGATCCATGTGGACTTAATAAGGGCTTTTGGTGTGTGCATATGAGAGCGAGGACCAAGATGTCTCATTTCATAAAAGTCTGTCACTGATTTATTCCTCCTTCTGCTGCCCTGCTTCCTGTTCATTTCTCCTCACACTTCCAGAGCAAGGGACGCTGTTTACATTAGGGATGTTTCTTGTGTTTACAGATGGGGCAGCATTTGTAAATGATTCCAAAGAGTTGTTGTTTCCAAGGAGCCTCTTCAGGCTCTCAAGAAGGGCTCTCACCATGTTAGTGCTTCATGCTCACTGTTTGTTTTAAATTTGTTTTATATGTCCTAGAAACATCCCATGGGACCAGCCAACTCCTGATGCTGTTCTAACCTCCCTCCCCACCATTTTCTGATGGCTGGACAGGCAGGAATGCATGTGGGCACTGGATCCAGCAGCATTTGTCTTCTCCTTGTGTGGAATCGAGTGTGACACTCAGTCAGGGGGGGTTCCACCTCCTCTCTCTCCCCCATGCGTGTAAAGTCTCTACAACATAACTGGGAGCACTGGAGTTTTATAAGAACACTGCTTTTTCCTTCAGGAAAAAGAGCAAAACCACACTAGTTTTGTGTTTCATTGCTTTGTGTTCTTCATCTTCTGAGTTCTGCTTGAAAGACGCATTTGTTGTTTTGTACGTTTTCAAGTTAATCAAAAATCTAGTCCAGAATGGATCAGCCAGAGGCGTGGCTCCTCCTGGAAGTCCTTCTGCCACTCACAGTGGAGTTTATCCTTCTCTTGACATCTGAACCATAGAGGGACACTGGAAATAAACACATTTATCAGCTAGATGTGCATGCACTTGTCATGGAAGAGTGGACACGAATTCGAATCGACTGCCATCCTTTTTATCTTGGGATGCAGGGGGATAGACTTTCCCTACCATCTTGACATAGTTTTGTGTAGCCTAAAATAAAAAGCACATGTTTGCATGAAGGCGAAGTGCACTGATATCTAAACTGTCAAAGAGGAACAGCAACCAAGCCAAATATCTTTGGCTAAATGAGGCAGGAATTCAAAGCTGAGCTCTGTTGATGAAGAAAATGCCAAATTCATTGTCATTGATGTAGTTTTTTATGAGAGAGGAGCACTGTTGGCTGATCTCAGCAGGCAAATCTGACCTGGAGTGTTGCTGAGCCAGCGAGACCTGCAAATGCATGTGGCAGCTGGCAGAAAGCAGCTGATGGCTTTTGGAAAACCTCCCCTGAGCAGGAGCATTTCTGTGTCTTCTAAGTCAAGCATTCAGCTCCTACTTGTTGAACAACTTTATTTAAATTATACTAGACCCAGTTTCTTGGATGAGATGGAAAACTGAGGTCTTAACCTCCTGTTTTATGGGTTATTTTTTTTTTAATCCAATTTTAAACTTCCCAATGTCCCAATGTTCTTACTAAATTGCTGACACTTATACTCAGTCAAATCCTGGGGGAGTTATTTAACCATTTCTTCTCCAAAGTAAATTTCCCTGGGAGGAATTGAACTCAGCAGAAATATTTGTCTGAACAAGCACAGCGGGGGAAGTTTTAAAAGACACTGCACTTGCTGGAGCTTCTTATGCTTGTGAAAACTGTGGAAAGTAACTACAGTCACTAAATAGATATTTAAATCCTCAGTTTTGGCAAATCCATCTCCATTTGGAGATTTGTACAGATAAACTGTTGCAACCTGAAGCATGGAAAAGCTACAGAGTTTGTTTAGAGAAGAATTTTGAATTAAACACAGAAACCTGACTAGGTATGGGTTTAATACACACAATTTCATTTTAAAATATAATCCATGAGCCAAACTATTGGTAGAGCTGCTGGTGCTGAAATGTTATCCAGGAAAAGGTCTGAAAGGAGCTGATACTTCTGTGATAATGAAGCTCTGGGTACTTGATTATTCTTTCCATTTCTGTTTTTACTATGCTCCATTACCAGTAAAATATGCAATGTCAGTCCAGCTCTACCGGTTTTGAAGTGCTGCTGGAGAATTGTAGGAATCTTTTGGCAGGGAAAATGTATCTTTCATATGAAATTCTATAACTATCAAGATAAGTTTTAAAAATATTTTCTTTCTCAAAGAAATGCAGATCAAGCAGTGGTCTGCAAACTGACACTCTTGATGAAGCAATGAGCCCAAGCAGCCCAAAAGCAAAGTGAAGAGGCTACAAGTCCATAAATTTGCTGTTATCTGAGTGCCTTTCCAGAAGGTACTTGAATTGATTTGTATTCTTGGAAATACCATTTTCTGGGTCAACACTGTAGGATGATGCTGCCAAAAAGCCCCTCACCCTTCTGGGGAAAGTGGCAGTTCAGATGTGGATGTGCCTGACTGACACAGGCTGCTATCCCCACTTTTGTCTGACTGCAGCTCCCTAGAAGTTGCTAGCCCTTGGGACTCAGTTCCTGCTGCAATGGATTTCAGCAGCAGATCCTTAGAGAGTCACTTTTCAAGCCCCTTGACCATCCATGCCTTGAGTTTTAATATTATTCTTACAAGCCCCTCTGACATAAAGCACCTTTGATGTAAAGAGAGAGCTGGGTTCTGTCTCAGCCATTATGGGAAATATTATCTTTCAGAAGAAGGGCAGCATTTACATCTTTTTAAAAAACAATTCAAGATCAGAAGCAATGACTTCCAATGCTGTTTTTCTTTCAAGTTTTCAGTACCCGGAACCGCCTGAGCTCACCCAATAATGGTGATCGCTTCAGCTGATCAGTTCCCAAGCAGTCTCCACCAAGATGTATTTGGGTAAGGTACCATGCTATGCCAATATTGTTTTGGGGTGGACAATTTTCTGACGTTTGATTGCCCTGGGTAAGACATTTTTGGTGAATCATTATACCAAAATGCAAAGAAGGTAACTTGAGAAAGATGCTTATGTTTCTGTAGCACTTTGCAGCAGATGTCTCCTATTTACTGCTTTATTTTATTGCTTAATGACTGGATCTTGAGTAATTGAACGATTTGACAGATATTTATTTGTAAAACATGATTCATTTAGTCAGACATTGTGAAACAGTTTCATGCCCGTTCTAGAGATTTTGGTAGAACTTTCTAAAGATGCAAACATTCAAGTAAATTGCTCATGTCAGTAGCACATCCACTTTTTACTGTTCTTTGCTCCACACAAATATTTGAGTTGACAAAAAAGCGCTGGTGAACAGACTACAGGGACTTCTGAACTTTAATCAACCACAAGCACTGGCAGGGCTCAGAAGTAATTTCCTAACTATGAATCACCTGCAGACAATGAATCACATTCTGGAGAAGATTGCCAAATAAAACAAGCCATCATGTATAGCTCGCATTGACTGGACTATGGAAAGGCCTTTGATTCACCTAGCTGAAAGGGAAGATGTGATGAAAGCACTGAAATAAAGGCATAAAAGAATGTAGGAATCCCAAACCACATCTGCTAGCAGTGAATGGCGACATTTAAGTTCGACAAGGAAGATAAAAGAAAGCGAGACTAAGCAAAATAGCAGGCAAGGAGACACTATCTTACTGGAAAAGACTTGCCTGGAGAAGAACTTCACAAAGCATTTCTGGGAAGAAGACCTTAGCTTAACTTCAACCATATGTGCGAGCTCAGATTTCGGCCGTGATGGAGCAGTTGTCTTTGCTGAACTGGCCAATGATCTCCAGGCGAGTTTTAGGGGAATTGAAGTGGAGGGAGAGCAGGGAAGACAAATAGCAGGGGAAGGCTGTGGGGAGAAGACGCTCTGGTGCCTGCTGAGGTGAACAGAAAGCTCCTCCAGGGATTCTGCAGGCCAGACTCCTGCTGCTGGAGAAGACGTGTTAGGTTTCCACCTCAAACAGAAAGGGGCCAAGAGTTTGGGTGCTAACAATCAAAAAAAAAAAAAAAAAAAGATGGGATCTTGTATAATGTTTTTCAGAGAGTAAAGGGATAGTGAAATAGGAGAAGAAACCAAAAACTTCCCGGAGACTGTAAAGAATCACACATCAGCGTAAGTCCTACCACAAGGAAAAGAAATAGAAGAAGGGATAAAATGGGCTTTTTTTACTATTTTATTTCTTATGAGAGGTCTTTGGCCATGCTCTCCCGAGCAGTGAGACAATAGCTGGTAAAGCAATGACAGCGGAAGCAACGAGAGCCCTGCAATTATCTCCACTTTGATGATTCCCCTCTGCTTGTGCCAGCATTCAATAAACCCTCAAATTGCATGCTGTAGCAGGAGAGTGAATTTACTGCAGCCAAAATCATATGAGTGCAATGAATCAAGACAGCCTTTCCTCACTGCTCAGGTCTGGCTCGTGCGTTCTGCTCCACAGACTAACATGTACTGAAAAAAAAAGGTAAAGCTGAATTCCAAAATCTTTATAGTACCTACCAGCTAACAGAGAGACACTGCCAGCATTAGGAGGTCAAAATTGGTGCCTCTGCCTTGGTTTAGCTCCTGGATGTTTCCCGGCTTCTCAATCAGGCAGCAATTAGGTGAAAAAGGGAATTTGCTTCACATAAAGGAGCTGTAGTAGCCCGGCGCTGAGGTTCTGGGCTGCAAAAAGTCCTCTTACAGGGGACTTTACAGACATCCAGCCTTATTTCCAGTTGGCCACGGGCCCTTTGCTGGGATTCGTTTTGGAGAAGTGCGGTCTGAGCGGAGGGACCGCGAGCACTTCCCCGCGCAGCCACGAGAGAGCAGCCGGCAATTAGGGCTGGAGCGCTCCGGCTGCGCCGGGGAGGACGCGAATCACCCGCAACGCTCCGAGAAAATACCCTGCGAGAAAATACCCTCATCGCCTTGCGCTCTTTAAACAAAATTGGAGTCAGCAATGGAAGCCGGGCTTAACTAAACCTGCGCTACTTGTTTTGAGCCGCTGCGAGGTTTAGCCGTGGGTCGGTGGTGCATGGATGGGGTGGAGGCTGTGGGTGTTACCCCGGAGAAAGGGATGGGGGAGTTTGTCCCCTGGTTTAGGATATTCTTGTTCAAAGCCAAAGGCTGCCTAATGACTGCTGGCAGCACCGACAGCCCTTTCACGGCGGCAGCTCTGTACCTAAAAGTCTAAAAGTTAAGTTGTCCATTTTCCTGTGTGCTGAATTGTACTCAGGCATTGGCTGATCAAAGCGCCTGCCCCACGAAATGCAGCTGAAATAAGTTCTCCACACTTTATTTCTCACATGTTAGATACATTGATAGAGACAAGAAATGTTGTGTGGACAAGCAGGCACGGGGAGGGGTCTGTGGGGGTCTCTTGCCTGCTGCTGGCCCCGCCAGGGCACGTTCTATCGAATCATAGAATCATTTAGGTTGGAAAAGACCTCTAAAATCACCGAGTCCAGCCATGCCTGATGCTCCTGTGAAGAACCGCAGCACTCCCAGAATGCATTAAACTCTTGGTTATAAACCCAAACCTTTGTTTTCAAAGAGCTTATGCCAGTTTTTACCGGGAGGGTTGGGGTGAGGAACACAAATATTATAAATAATAGAAAATTATTTATGTTCCTGGACAACACTTTCAAACACGGATAGTATTTAAAAAACGCAGAAGTGCCCTGAAACCTCAGCTCCCATATGAATCATGTAGCTCACGAGGCACATGTTTACTTGTGTGGTTGCTGGGGTACATATTTTCACAGGCATGTAAGAGTGACTCCCGGGCACGAGCCCGGGGCAGCGTGCCCAGCCCAGAGCTGGGGTGTCCTGGGATGTCCGAGGCTCCATCCTGTCCCACTGCCAGAGCCTTGCACACCTCCAGACATGGCCTGGCTGTACTTGGGCAGGGCTGGGGTCAGTGTCCTCCCTGGGGCAGGGGCAATGCCCTGGGTGGTGCAGTGAGGACCCTCAGCAGAGGGGCTTTGGCTCTTTGGTTTCAGCTGTGGGGTGTCCCCAAGCCAGGGCTCCATCCCCTGGGGGAGATACTTGGCTCCCAGGACTTTCTCTCAGGAGAAGGAGGAAGAGGAGGAGGAGGAGAAAGGAGAGTGAGCCTTAGGTTAAGTAGTCTGTAAAGGGATTTTAGTGCTTTGCCTCACATCCTCAAAGGCACTGAGCTCCCAGTGAGGAGCCTCTGCAGCACCAGCCCTGTCCCTTGGTACTGATAAGTTGGAGCCTTACAACAGAGATTAAAAAAAACCCCAACAACATCTAAAAAACAACAAAGTAATTAAGCACCAGTACAGCCCTGTGTTTTTTTCTCTTTGGCAACCCCTCTCAGAGACACTCTGGCTCCAGCCATTCAAGGAGTTTCCTATGACTTGACTTCAAAACCAAGCACCACCAACCCCAACCAGCATCTCTGCCATCCCTGACCTGCACTGACCCTGGGACTGGACACACAGCCCACCCAGGACAGGGGGAGTTTGAGGTCACCTCCTCATTCCCAGTGTTTCTCACAGCCATTGTGGCTGCCCTCTCCCTTTGGTGGGCACTTTCTCCAAATTACATTCATTTATATGCAATTAGATGAGGTACTCCCATATAAGCACCTATTATTATATGCAGTATATGAGTGTTGCAAGTACATAAAATCAGGAAGGAGTGAAAAGCAGCAAAATGTGTTTGAAACCACTTTAACTCCAGCGATATTTCCAGCCCTGCCTTGGGGAGAATCAGTCCCTAATTCAGCTGAAGCTTCATTCAGGTTAGCCTGTAGAGGAATTCCACTAATTAAGTTTACACTTAAATATCAGAGAAATGGTAAGAAAACAAAATCTTGCTTGTTACTTAATAAACACTTAATATTTAGTATTTAATAAAAAGATTTATGTTAACATACTCAACTGAGAGAGGTCATATGGTTGGTTCAATAACCAGGTGCTGTGAAATGTAGTAGAAGGTGCTTTGAAGGACACCCAAAGTGTTTGCTGGGGAAGTGTAAAAAATTCTCCAAGTGAAGTTTATAATGGATCTATTCCTCTAAATAAATTTGGGGTCACTGACGGGCAATAACAGCTCTCGTGTGGTAGTACCACAGGAAAAGCAGTGCCAAGCAGCCAGGGCTCAAGTTAAATTCTCACAAAGTTTTCCCACTCCCTTCATTTGATCATCCTAAAATGTTTTCAGCAGTTGAAATTTTTCCTCCTGATAAATGTTGTACCCAGTAAATGTTGTTTATATCGACCGCAAGCAAATCTTAACCGAATCTCTACAGCTGATGTCCAAGTTCAGCGAACAAAAATAATCATTCCAAAGAGTGTTTAAGGTGAAATCAAGCTAGGGTTGCAAAAGGCTGGTGGAAAACATATTGGATGGCATGGGCTGACAGTCAGGCTGCTAAAGACACCTTCTGGATCAGTTTTAGGAATTGCTTATTAACCACTTCAATAATAAACAGAGAGACGAAGGGCATGCAATAAAAGAAAATCCAGTGGATATTTCACTCAATATCCTCAAGCACGACACATTTATTTCATTCAAAAATTCTTCGTTGTTGACTCTGTAATGTGATTCAATGTTTATTTCAGTTAATGATTTTTAGGCATCTTTCATTGGCCTTTTGGGGCTATAAATGCAATGAAGATCTCTGGGACATGTAAGGGTTCAGTTTGGTTTTGAAATGTAAACCATATCAAAGGAATTTAAATTATTATTTAATCTTCACCTACGAGTTTCTGGAAGAGACCATACACCCTGAAAGCATGGTACAGTGACACAGTGATGAAACACAGCAATGGGCTCAATGCTGCAATGCAAAAGAAGGGGTTTATTCCCAAATCTGTCTTCATTTGTGTGCTTTGGGGTAAGCAGGAATAGCCCCAAAGGTGGGTACTGCTCTTGGAAAATGCTGAGCAGTGAATTGCTTTCAGGGCTCTTCTGTACTAGACACTGACTCCTAAGTGGTCTCTAGTTCATCCCATAATGCGTGGGTTTAGAGGTAAATATACCCATTTCATTTCTTTCTGAGGGAAATATTATAGTGTATTTAAAGTTCAATTTAACTGCATTTCTGAAAGTCACATTATGCTGAGGATGGGCTGCTGGGGAAAGACAGACCAGGAAGTTGGTCCTTAAAGAGGTTCTCATTTCTGCTCTGAGCTGAAATTTACTTCTCAAGGCAGAATTTTGAAGTGAGCAAAAAAAATGCAAGGGGAGCTAGATCTTTTTGTCAGGCTTCAGAAAATAAGTTAGAGTGGGTCCTTGCAGTTTGCTGATCCAGGATTGTTTTAAGATACAATTGTTAGGCATGTTTCAAAAAGAAAAAAAGATCTCTCAAGAGCTCATTTCCCAGAACATTACCAGCCAACAGCCCTAATGGGCTCACGCCACACAACAATTGTTGACTAATACTATGTGCTTTGCAAAGAAAAAAAAAAAAAGAAGAAACAAACTGTTATATGTTTTTTGTTGAGATATATTTAGAGAGCTTTCTTATTGTTAAGAGCTTTAGGAACAATAATCAGTGGTATGTCATTCTGGTATTGTTAGCAAAGTCCTTTCTATTGAATTTTCAAGATGTTGTAAAGTGAGATTATGTGAGTAGCACCTCTGGACACTTTTTCCCATCATTGTGTTGGTATCAATCGCTGACTTCCACTGTTTCTCCTGGTATTAAATGAAAATGTTGTTTCCCACTACGCTGATTGGAGGCTGTATAATGCATGACATAACTGATAACCCTACTGAGATTACACATTGTAAGATTCAAACTGCACGAGAAATTTGGACAACAAAGTAGGTGGCCACTTGGACTGGGAGACAAAGTTTAAAAGAAAGTGTACAGGGATCATTGTTTCAGCTGAAATGAAGAAACATTGCAAATGGATAATTTATGAGGCTGGTTCCTCAGGTTTTGGGAAAATGCTTATTTTTTTTCCCCTTGTTATTCTGTGGGGGGACAGTAGCTAGAATATATTTTCCTAGGGCAAAATGTTGCCCTAAGGCACCCCAGCCTTGCTCACCCCTGGCAGAGCTGTATTAGAGCAGAAACCCACACCCTGCTGAGACTCCTGACATTTTCCAAAGAGGAAATATTAAAAATTCAGTGGCAGAGTGGAGGAGGAATAAGTTATACTTTGGAATAGTGGTGAGCTGAGAAAGCCAGATTTTTCAACTCTATTATAAAGCCCCCAGAAAATAATGAAAGGCTTTGAGCTGACTTCTGTGTTACACCCCACCAGTATCTGGGCAGCATAAAGAGCAGCACAGGGAGTTCCCTTATAGCAGGTTCTGGCTGCTGCCATTTCCCCACACCATGTCAGGTTGTTTTGGTCTTGCACTTGTGCTTCAGAAGGATTTTTTTGGAGAGATGACTGAGCTGGCCAATGTTTCTGTGCCATCCTGCTGGTTACCCATGCCTGCTTCTTTTCCCCCAGTACCATGACAATTTAGGGTGGTTCAAGATTTTTTTGGGGGTGTTTTTGGGTGGGATTACCCCAGTCTTTGTTCCTGCTTTACTTTGTTTTTCACACAGTGGCTTTCTGTCCAACTTTGCTGTTTCCCAAGCTAACAGAGGGTGGCATGTTCAGAGCTTGGCTTATGGCTGGCATGAGGGGAAGGAGAGGTCACTGGCATCCCACTCCTTACAGGCAGCAAAGAAAAACATGGGAGAAACTCAGCTACAAGCCATGCTCCTGCCCCTCAGCACCTCTCAGCCTGGTCTCTGTGCTAAGCCAGGGCAGGGACAAATTCAGACCTGACTCCGGCACTCCTCAGCTGATGGGGTGTTAGGTCCAAAAAGTAGTTCTTGATCTCCCATTCAAAGTTTTTATGGATGAGTGTAAAGCTGGAGCGAGTGACTCCATGCAGTGGTTTAGGTTTTAATAGCTCTTAAGTAATAAAAACAGCAGAACAGCTTCCAGGGAGTACCAGGGAATCAAGTCTAAATGTAATAAAGGTCTCTCCTTCGTTACGGTGGACTGCAAAGTGTTTTGTGGCTTGTGGTTGCATGGAGCAGAGGGGCTGTGGATCCTTCTGAACCAAACTTTTATTACACCAGTGTGATTGCAGCTGGCTGGACTTCACACCTCTGGGAGTCCCTCCTGAGGAAGGGTGGACATGTGTCAACGTGCTGGGACTTCTCATTAGTGTGAGGATGGCAAAGATTATCCTCCCTTCAGACCCAAGCCTGAGGCTGGGTGCTAGAAAAGATTCCTGGCCTTGCTCAGACCAGAGATGAATTCAAGACCCACCAGACTGCGGTCCAACAGGCCCTGCAACCCCAGGGGGAAGGGGACAGACTCTAATGGGACCTGTTCAACTGGACAAAAAGTGGTGGGTTTAAACTAAAGGACAGATTTAAGCTAGACATAAAGAAGAATTTTGTTACAATGAGGGTGGTGAGACCCTGGAACAGGTTACCCAGGGAAGCTGTGGCTGCCCCATTCCTGGAAGTCTTTGAGGCCAGGTTGGAGCAACCTGGGATAGTGGGAGGTGTCCCTGGCCATGGCAGAGGGGTTGGAACTGGATGGCCTTTGAAGGTCCCCTCTAGTCCAAACTGTTGTATGACTGCGAAAGAGCTGGGTAAAGTAAAACACTTGGTTCCTAATAAGGAGGATCAAAATCCTTAAAATATTTGTAGGAATCGGTTTTGAATGAAGACCATTAGGTTTTGTCCTCCAATGTTTTGCTTTCGTTTGGATTATGAATGACCTGATACTGAGTCTGCTGGGATTTTCACACAAATTCCTCTCAAATTCAGGAGAGGTCGAATTCTTAAATTCATTTCAACATCTCAGCTCATGCCTTAATTTTAATTTTTTTTTCCTAGTGTACCAGCACTCCACATGTCAAGAAAACTCTTTTTATTTTGGGAGTGGAGAAAGATGTGCAGATGAGATGACAGAAGATCCTTGGAGGATTCTGATGTCAGGTTTGCATTTTGTGTGTAAAGAAGGCAGCTCACCACCTTCCTCTCCTGTGATGGCAACTTCAGTGCAGGAGACCCCACAGCGAGCTGCTGCTGAGCACCCTCATCTCTCTTAACCGTGTTGAAATCTCTCGCTCCACTTGTGAACTTTGTCCAGGAGATTTTCTAGCAGGAGTTCCTCCACTGGCCACCCTGGGGAAGGCAGACAGGGTGGTGTGGCCTGGGCAAAGGGGCTGCTTTGCTGCAGGACCACGTTACACCACTGCATACCTCACCCCAATTAGCGCCAGCCCGCCTGGACCTTAATTGGGCCTGACACGCGCCCGCTGAAAGAGATTCCCCAGGAATTAAAGCGCTACTTCTCTAGTTTGACTTGGCTGGTGATGTGAAACACGACATGGTCTTGGAGAATTTTCTGTGCTTAGCATGAAGCAAATCTGCCACAGGTATCAAGCGGGCTTTGTGTTGGGGCTGTAATCATATTACAAATTGAACGCTTCCACATGTGCGCGCTGGCACATCCACCCTCGGCTATCTCACATGTATCTGCCCCAAGGTACAGATGCTGAGGTCTTGACACAGCATAATATGGATCTAAATATATTTTCCAGATTGCCTTAGCACATGCTAATGAAAATGAGGAGTAAAAGGCCTGAAAGAAGCAGCTGTTTAAAATTTTCTTCAATCCCCGAAAATCAACTTCTTAATTACTGATAATTTAAGCATCAAAATCACCACTAGCCCTCTTCTCCCACTAGACCCTCCCAAGCTGGGAGGCCTGCTTGAAGACTCTTGGGCAAAACTTTTTCTTAGAAGTGTAGCATTTCATCAGATTTCTTTAGCCTTTCTGGAATTAATTAGTATTAAAATAAAGCAGGGAAAAGGCGAGTGCCTGCTGGAGGTGCCTGCTCTCAGACCCCCCGCTCTGAATGCTAAAGCTCATTCTACCACAATACTTCTGTATTTCCACAGCACCTTTCATAATAAAAAGTTCCCCAAACTTCCCCACATGGATTTATAGATAAATAGCTTCAATTGCCTTTAAAATGTGCACCCTCTTGGATCAGAAGAAGGAGGCTCTGCTTGCAACACGCAGAAGGATCTGTGTTCAGTCTGGTTTATGTTCATACCTAGGGGGGACAACCAGTTCCAAGCAAAGTTTAGGCAGCAGTCCTGGGATAAAGACTTGCAAGATGTACCATGAGCTCCTGGATCAGTGTGGAAGTGGGGCCTCTTTCCAGGGATTATCTAAATGTTAGTCTGATTAAAATCTAAATTCTGGGATAATTCTGCTGAAAATTGTTTTCCTCTAGCACCAAATGAGTCTGAATCAGGGGAAAAATGGAAAAGAAGAAGAATACAGTATTTACTTTTTACTTTTCATTTGATGTTCACCATCTCCCCAGACTTCACTGAATGACACTGAACTTGAGTTGAGTCTTTCCTAAAGCTGGCACCATTTTCTGTACAGAAACAGAAGTTGAATTAATTTGGCTCTTGCCAGCCCCAGACGAGGTGCACTCACAGACCTTCAGAGGCAGTCAATGGATGGGAGAGAGGTGGCTTTTGGCCAGGCTGCAGAAAACATTTTCCTGCTAACTGGAGTCCTGGCAAGGAGCATGGGCTTTGACATGGAAAAAGGGGTTTCTGTTTGCTGCTGGATACCTTTGTTTTGTTTAAATCATTACTGGAAGCATCTTTAAAACTGACTTTTCCACACCACTCTACGAGTGACCAACAAAACCACAACTGGGACTAAATTTAGCTTGGAAGGTGGAGAGTGCAGTGGAGCCATCCAGGAGCTCACAGTGAGTCTCCACACATGAGCAGCCTGACAGAAAGTTTTAAAGTTCAAGACACGCATGGAGCCACGGGCCAAACAGAATAGCTGAGCAAAAGCAGCCCTGCAAATGCTTTTATAATAACTTCCCCTCCCATTACTCCACAAATGTACCCATTGGAAACAGCAGCTGACACGGGAACGGCGACTGAGACCCGCAGGGGTATTGAGGAGCTGGGCCAGGGTGAAATATTGATTAATCATCTTGTCATGCTGGGGCTTTGTTAGGTTCTGCAGATAGGAATTGAGAGGGTAATGTGCAGCTCCTCCATCTAGGAAGGCTGCTGGATCACATGGCAATGATTTGTTGACTTACAGAAAAGTACTGCAGTGGGGTGAACAGTAGGATGACGCTGAAATAAGCTGAAGGGATTTTTGAAAAGTATTGACTTTTCTTTTCCTTAAAAAAATTAAATCACTGTAGCAGAAAGCCAGAAACATCAGTCCTCACTCAGCAATCTGTTTGCATCTGGACAAGTGCACCTGTGTGGTCCATCAGGGAGGGTATGACACAAAGACAGAAATTATCCAGTTTTCTTTGTTTATTGGTGGATGAGAGGAGTAATCAAATCTGGGTTTGATTTTCAGCTATTCCTCTGGGTGAACAACTCTGGCACTGAGAAAAGGCCATGAAAATCAAGGTCATGGTAAGGCATCTACACGGAGTTGAAGGACTCGTGATATTATAGAAATATATTTTGTCCTCTCTGCTCACCAAACCCCCGGGGGCTGCTGGGTGGGATACTGTGACAGGAAAACACCAAGTTCCAATCAACCAACTGGAAAATCAGCCCAGGGATTGGATGAGGTGGCAGTTGCTCCCTAATGGTCACCAGACCTGGTTATGGGCAGGTTGAACTAACCCTGAGCTCAGCCCAAGGAGTACTTTTCCTGATAGGTCTTTGATACGTGTGCTACTGTAACCCAGAACATTAAACCTAGGGGACAATGTCCCACGCTTTCTCCACTTCTCAAACCCTCTTTCATGTAGGGCAGGTGAGGGCAGAGCTGATAAGAACTGTCATTGCATCAAATTAAAGGGGAAAACGATCTGGAAAGTTGTTTGCAGATAAAACTTGACTTGATTAATCTATTTGTTCTCTGTATTTGGCAGAAACCTAAAACCAAGTTTCACAGTGATTTTAACTGCACTAAAAATAATAGTCTATTTATGCAATTATCTGCATGTACCTGGCCATTGCCTCAGGCCAGTGAGTACAAGAATATGCACATAGGATTTTTTTTTTCATCTTTTTATTTTTTTTCCAGGTGGGGTTTAGGCTTCCTGCATGAAAACCATTGAGCTGTAGACCTCAGCTTGCCACCAACCTGTGCAGAAGGGTCTCGAGCTGAAGGAGGAAACCAAACAAGCCCACACCTGGGCTGAGGACAAGAATGACACATACAGGTTATCCTGAAATGTAACTCAAATAATCTGAGGAGCTACAAGAGGTTTTTGTGCACTGGCACAGGCAGAGAGAGGAGCACCTCAGCCCTTCCATCTCTGATGAGAAGAGCAGCAAGATGGGCATTCCTTGAGAAAATGCTGGCTTTTCCTGACATCATCCCTCCTCCTCCACAAGTAGCCCAGAAGCAGGGGTTCAGATCTGATTTCAAAGGGAACACAAATTAAAATGCTCTTTTTTTTTTTTTTTTTTTTTTTAAATTTTTTTTATTTCAGACTCTAAAAGGCTTATTTTATGCAGTTGGAGGCTCGTTTACCTTCTTAACTGTGGATTTTGATCACTCTGGTGAGGGAGCATTTCCCTATGCACCAGCCAAGCCACTGCTTCCCAACGTTGTCCCCACATGCAGCAGGCAGGCAAAGCTCAAACTCAGGGCTCCACAAGTGCCTTTGAAGGTGACACTGCACCAACCTCTTCTGTGAAACGACCTAAATATCCCTCTTTTCCAAGGTAGTGTTTTGAAACTTCAAGGACTGAGCTAAACCCCTCCAACAGTCGGTCTATTGAGAGGCTCTGGCTCCTGTCCCACATTTCACGGTCAAGTCCAAGACACCTCCCAGTGCCCCATCCTCTGGTTGCCCTCACGACCCCACAGATCCATCTTTGCTGCTCCTTTTTTTTTGCCCCAACTCAGAGAAAACCAAGACAAAAAAGAAATAGATCCCTTCAGTTTTGTAGTCCTTTATTATTTTTTTTTTAAGTTGATCCTCCCATAGTAATGTACTGAAATGCGTAACAGTTACATTGTACAAAGCATTTAAAGAAAGTACCTCAACTTGCCGATTATTTCAAAATGAGATTATAAACAAAAGGAAAAATAAATCTGGTCCCTCACTAAAGGCCAAAAAAACCCCCAAAAAATAACTGAATACCTTCCGTTATTTATTTATTTTTTTAAAACATAAATTTGGAACACTTCATCTTACAAATAGGATTAACATGAACATAACATCACACAAGCTCGCAGACAACCAGCATAAAATATTGGGTACAGTTTTTTTAATCAGAAGAATCATGCTTTCATGAAGAAATTATAACTGTTTATACAATCGAATCAATTTACTGTATTACAAAAAAAAAAAAAAACAGAACAAAACTAAGTCGCATCTATTAGTTATTTAGTTCATTAAAAGGCAAGAAAATAAAATAAAAGAGGAATGTAAGAAATTTTCAAACACTGTTTTGCACTCCCATATACACAGATCAGTTCACCTCACTTTTTTGGAAGTACATGGGTGCCTTACATCGTAACGCAGTGGGGGACTGGAGCAGTGCTGTTTGTTACAGGAACAGTGCTATTGTAATCAACAAACAATCGTTTGCCAACAAATAAATACATGGTACACACAACACAAAGGAGAAATTAAGAGGGTAGGGGGGAAAGGAAACAATACAAACAAAATAGTGACATGATTGTCGAAAATTAAAAATCTCCTTACAATGATTCGAACTAGTGGTGCTGTCGATGAACGCGGTGCTTTCACGGAATTATCTGGATGATTTAGCTTCTTGGAGTAGTGAACATTCATAGTTTACAATATACACAAGCCTCTTATGTATTGTTTCTCAGAGTTCTTTCTTTTTCTGTCCTTTTTTTCTCCTTGTTTTTTCCTTTTTTTTAAACAATGCAGTTGAGAAGGCAAAAGAATTACGGAGAGAACAAAATATTCCCTGTTACTTCATTCTACATTTACGATGGATAGTGTGCATTTGATAGAACTATTTTCTTTCTTTGAAGGGCTAAAATGCATAAAGCTTTAATGAAGAGATTTGTACATAAAAGCAACTGTTCCCAATCCTGTGTCAAACTATCTTATACAAAAAGAAAATCAATTCAGTTCCTACTTTAAAGGAGTGCCCATGTGTGTATCAATGCAGTCTTAACCCTTCTGCCCCTGCCCCTCAAAGCCGGGTGAACTGGAAGACACTTTTTCCCGGCCCCGTTTACATAATCCATTGAAATATCTTTTAATTTTTTTTTTAAGTCGCATTGATCCTCCAGAAGTCAGCAGCTGCCTTTGCTGTGCAAAACAAAATATTGAGAATAAATAGTTTCTTTCTTTTTTTTTCTTTTTTAAAATTATTCAGTTTAAGGTCACCGGACTTTAAATGAGTGACCCTGCAGATTTATAAGGCATTCTGCTCAGCAGTCTTTTAAATAGTCATATATGAAAGAGCCATGCTACTGGTTTGGACTTGGTCCCATCCTCGGTCAGACTCCGCACTGTCATACGTGGCTGATGGACTGGATGGCGCTGGATTCCGCGGCGGCTCTGGCCATACTGTGCCACATGTTGGGAGAACTGTGGGGTGCAGAATGAAGGGAGTCCTTGTCGGAGAGAGAGAGCATCATGGCATAGGCCTGGAGGGGACAGAGGAAGGACAAAGAGGTCACACTCCCGCGGCAGGGATCTGAGCTTGGACCCGTGCCACCCCTGCGTGGTCAGGGCAGCAGTGGGGTTACAGCCACCAGGCTCAACTTTGTTAAAAAAAACCCCAACAAAATGCTTTAGGTAAAACCACTGTCAACCCTTTCACCGACACTTTTGACTCGCTAATAGTAATAATAATTCCTGCTTTCATCTGGTTTCACAAAGCTCAGGGAAACCTTTGACAGTAGACAAGGTCCCAAAGTCTCCTTTGCCTTCAGATTCTTGGCACAGGAGGCTCTTTTCAAGAGGCTGAGGAATCACATTATCCCTTGTCTCGTCCTGTATTTCACCAACTATAACAAGTCTCCTTTGCTGACCTTTCCTACATGCATATTCTGCAGTTTTTAAAACAGGAACCTTTCAAAGGGGCTAATAAACCCCATTTTAATTAATTAATGTTTAGAAAATGGCAAGGAATAGCACAAGGATACCATTTCAGTTATTGCTGTTTGTAAAACATGCTGAGGACCTAGAAGTGATACCATACTCTAGGTCTAGGCTATAAAAAATAACAAAAAGCCAAGCCAGTCAGGACAACAAGTCACATCCCTGTGAGGCTGCAGCTAAACTCCACAGCATCAGTGTCAGCAGAGTGGAACTAGTTCTTACTAGGGTATTTCTCTGGGCAGCAGGCAGAACAAAAATAGCAAAAGAAGTAAGAAAAAAGTATGGAAATCCTCCATTCTCAGGGAGCAGAGCATCCTGCCGTGTCTCTAGGGTGCACATGGAGCACAGCCCCGTCTGAGAAAGCTGGAACAACCCTGCCTACCACAGACTAAGAGCTTAATCCTGCAGGTATTTGGTGACAATAACATTTTAACTGAGTTAAGCTTTTACCTGGGATTTGGATTTCCTGTACAATGGTTGCTTGAGGTCCTCTGGCAGCTGGGAAGCATTGAAAGCTGCCAATTCAGCTTCACTGTATTGATTTTCTTCCATTTTCCTCATTTTGAGGCTATCTGTGAAGTGCCTTATGTGGTCCAAAGCTGAAAGTCCAGTCTTATTATACTCCTCTTCTTTATACCTACAAAAACACCACCGAGGTTTTTAATGTCAATTAAATGATCCTCTCTGCGTTCCCTCGTCTTCTCAGATCTACACATCTGAGCAATCTCCCCCTTTTCCATGTTCATAAACCACCTTGCCTCATGGAACGGTGACCCTGAAATAAAAGGAATTCCCTTTTCTGTTCCTAAAGAAAGGGGGGGAGGGAGAGTTTGTCCCTCTCATGGTGTCCCCACAGCCTTTCCCAAGGCCATTATGAGAGATCCAGGACAGTACACAAAGCAGATAACGTCTCTCCCGTGGAACTGTCTCACCCTGCTTCCTGTCTCACCCAGAACCTCACAATAGCTCCCAAAGCACAGTCAGTTTTCCTAACAAGGGCTCCAGGCTGCACGAAGAGGCTGAAGGCAGGGCTGGTGTTGACCCAAACACAGACGCACGTTGCTATTGTGAGTGGGCAGCGGCTGCTCCGGCCCGGTTCCCACAGCAGCCGGTTTGGTGCTGGCACTCTTGTATGGCTCATTGTTTTTATTGTGCCTATCGGGCACACCAATACTCGGAAGGAACCAACCTGCCAGGGGAAGCTTTGCAGTTCATGTCCAAAGTACCCGTTTCCTCATAATCCTCCTCGGGAGTGCCCTCGTGCATGTCACTCGTCACAGGCTCTTTGACTGCTTTTCCTGCCATTTCGCTCTCTTCATCCTCTTCATCCATCATTACTTCATCTTCGGCCTCCTCGTCATCCAACAGATCCGAGTTCTGGCTGGCTACCATGGCTTTTTCATCCTTAAAGTGGCTGCCATTCATTCTGAAAGTACCAAAACAAACCCAAGCTATAAACACAAATCAGATATGAAAGCTCCTCACTGGCAGACTCTTGGAGGCAGATCTGAAAAGCATCTGTCCCAGCAGAATAAAGTGATTTCTGTATTTTATATCTTGCTTAGTTTCAGACATTCAGGCAGCATTGGAGAAAATTCCACTCAAATCAGGGGGACGTTGCAGCACCATCAGCATGGGATTTTCCTGTTATCCTGCTAAAACTACTGTTCTAACAGAGGCATGTTCAGATAACCATTCCAAATTTTCTCATGCACTATTTCATCTCAAGTTTCCAATCATACATGCAGTCTGGGCAAAACAACTCACTGCCTTTTAACAGAAGCTGTAGGGGCCAAGAAACTCTGAAAATCGGATCTGGCATTTTTAACAAAAAATGACATCCAATGTTGCATTCAGAGTTTGAAAGTCAAAATTACATGCATAATTAATTTTGCACACTACCACCCCTTTGGAAGGCATATTGCTTCACTGAATGTATGGATTTCATACAAGGGAACCTAAGGGACTTCAGCTGGAGACCTGAAGAGTGGTCTGCAATACTGCCTCTGTGCTGAACTAGGTTATTGACTGATTTGAAGGGTAAAAAGCAATGAAAAGAAAGGTCATACAGCAATTTAAGTGCATTTATTCTTATTAAATGAGTAATTACAGCAATACACACATGGAAAACCATTTGGTCTACGCGCTGTTATTACGCTGCCCTTTGCCTCTCAGACAATGACTTCTCTTAACTACTTCCTACGGGATTTTTATCAAGGACATAATACCCACGCTGAAGCAGGGGCTTGTTTGGTAATGGTCTCAACCCTGTAAGATTCAGAGCATCCGGAGCTGCATTGTGTCCATCACATCAAATGGGAACTAAAGAAATTCGGCACCGCGGCGTCAACGAGCGCCCAGCCAGAGGCACAGTGATGGGAATGAGCTGCACCCAGTGGAGCTCCCCCAAAATTCATGCTACCACTGTATCTGCCCCCACCACGTCATACAGCACGGAGGCCTTGATTCATCTATTGTTCTCATTGTGCAAAAGGTCCTTAACTCTTCCAGGAATACAGTTATAAAAATGGAAACCTTATTGTCCGCACGCAGTTTGGTTTAGACTCCGTGTGCTTCAAACTGTGCGGGACAATATGGGATAGACCCAACGTTGGAGCAAGATAAGATGAGCCCTCACAGTCTTGCTGGTGTTTAACATTTGACTTTCTGCTGTAACAGATGGACCTTCTGAGCAGCAAAGCTGGCTTCTGCCACAATAACAGCATCGTTTTCCTGAACATATTAGAGTTTCATCTATTTTCCAAGCAAATTCCAGCTGACTGCCATGAGTTTAATATTGCATTGAAAAAAATGCTCTAGGGAATGGTCTGTCTTTAGAACAGTATCAAAAAATCTGAGGTTGTGCAGAGCAGGGAGAGCTGAAGCAGCCACCTCCCTCTAAGATCATCAGAGAAATATCTCTTTATCATCTTTTATTTAAATAGGCAGAAATAAGAAATTGTTGAGCACAGTTTGGGCTGCCAACTTGCTTGTTATGCTCAATTGAGGCTGCTAGAAATGAAAGGGAGATGGACTACAACCAAAGTAACAAAAGCCATGTGATTAAGAAAACAGATTCTCTAATTATGCTTTCAAATGCAGCAATTTGCCAGGGATAAAATATCCGTCAAGAGCAGTCTGAAGTGCCAAATTTAGAAAGGAAACACTGCACAACCCAGCAACCTTTCCACTTTGCTGACTTCCTGTTGGAGGACATGTTGAGACCAGATGTGCAAGAAAAAAATCCCAAGCCCTCATTGCCAATCAAGATGGAATGAAATTTGAATATGCATGTAATCACTTAATCCAATACTTTTGTGGAAATTGTGTTGTGCCCACCCTTTTTATCCCTTCACAAAGGCATCTAGAAATTGAGGAGACAGCAAAGTTTGTCACCAACAGTAGGATTTTTTGATGTTGATAATGTAATGCCAATTCAAAAGGGAAAATAATGCATAATGCAACACCAGTCCCAAAGAAATATGCGGGGCTCCATCCCACAGACTTTTCTGCTTAGCTGTACTTTTATTAACTGAAAATATTTAGAAGTGGTCTCTCTCTGTTAGTTCAGAAGAATTCAAACACCCATATACTTAATAAATCTTAGTAGAAAAACCCCTTTCACATGCTGGAGCACTGTGGACTCCCAATGCCCACCCGCAGCCTCACGGGCTTTTGGCTACTCAGCATCTTTCTTGGGATTGAGTTACTTACGGGAAAGGACTTCCAGCTACAATCTTTCATCTGATCCAAGAATTTAGCTTGGTCTACTTTATTAATTACACATTTAAATTGCACTTAAATCCTAAGGCTCCATACATTCAGCCACAGGATGTAGAATTCACCTGTTCTGCCATGAATGTAAAGAGAAGGAATTTTTCAGCAGACTTAAATCATCGGTGGGAGTCTGGAACTGAGAGCTCCAGATACAAGGAGAAATGTGTTCACAGATGGGATCTCTTGTCCAGCATCTGCCACTTGGAACATCTTCACACGCAGTGGGGAGGCAATCAACACATTTTTTTTCCTAGGACACCAAGGTGGCCACTGAAGCAACCACATTCTGAAATAACTCTGGCTCCAGACATCACCAAAAGTGAACAATCAGGTCTGCAGACCTGGAAAAGGAGCAGTGGGCACCTTCTGAAGGCAGATCAGACACAACTCACCTCTCCTCTGAGTTTCGGGGGGATTGATTGTTGTGGTTGCTGTTTCCAATAAAATTCCTAATTTCTGTGAAGTAAGAGTCTTCTTTGTCATCTAGGATTGCCCCTGTGCTTTCCAGTTCTGAGTGAGGTGAAGATGTTGCAGTACCTTAAAGGAAAACATATGACATCTGTTGCTGCTCCTTTACATTTCCTATTTTTAACCATTTAAATTAAAATGAAACTGAAACTCTGGTTAAAAGGGGTGACAGCTAAAAGTTGATCAGTGTGAACCATCAGCTTTTTGGCCATAAAACCAGTAATTAGTCATTATTCATGGGCAAAGGTGATTTCCAGCCAAAACGACTTGGTTGCATGCTGGGTGCCATTTCCATGACTTATCATCACTTTTGCCATGTTTCTGTTTCAATGTCTCCCTCCTGCTCCTTGTGATTCCAAGACTGTCCATTGCTAACTTTCCTTCTTAGACCAATGGCTGAACTGAGCAAACAGAAGTCAATTTTTAGCTACCAATTATGTAGATTTGTTCAAAATATGGAGCAGCCATCGACACAACCACCCAGGTGTCAGACGCCTTTCTCTGAGCACTGGGGAAGGGACAGCTCTGCATTCACTGCATGCCCCTGGTTATCTCCATTGAGGCAAAATGCAGACTGAAAGGACTGCAGAGAGGGTTTTCATTAAACCCTGCAGACACCCAAACCAGCCCAATGACATCCCCTACCTGTCACTGCCTGTGCTGCTGCTGTGCAGTGACCAATTTGCTTTGGGGCCTGAGAGGCACCATTAGCTCCATAATAGCCAGCGCTTTTCAGCTCCTGATAGTGGGAATATTTCAGAAGGTGCCAGGAAAATCTTTTAGAGTGCCCCCTGAGACTCTAAATCTAGGACTCCCATTGAGAGCCAAGTGATTGCAGAGATGGGATTAAACCAATTTCCCCAGTCTGTTCTCAAAACGCTATGGGTTGGCTTAATTAAAACCAAAAGAAAAGACATCATCCAGTGGTCTTCAGCTATACAAGGGGAGGGTTTATGCTGGGATTTTCAAAGCACTTTAAATGTCAGCAGAGCTTAGGCACTCACATTATTTTGCAACCCCCCACCCGTCGGAGCAGCGTGTGCCTGTGGACACTCGGCAGCGCTGACAGGGAAGGGGCAGTCCCTGCACAAGGGACGTGGGGCAGGCTGGGGAGGGAAAGGGCAGGAGGGAAAAGACAGAACATACCAGACATGTTCCCGTTCTCGTGCTTTTTTAGATGTCTGTCAAGATTGGTTTGTTGGCCAAAACACCTGTCACACAAGTGACACTTGAATGGCTTCTCTTTATTGTGGATGTTACGCACATGTCTCTGCAGGTTAGAGGATATGCTAAAGGATCTGTCACAGTATTTGCATCTAAAAAAACCAACAAAACAAGTGGGTTGGAGAGAGTTTGTTAGTAGCTGGAAACGTAAGATTTGTTCTAAGATACATGAAGAGCCTTCTGGGCACAGTGTCAGCATCCAACTGCAGTTCCTTGTTCCCTACTGAGGCACAATCCTCCCTGACATAAAAACAAATTTTGGCTGACTAACTGGAGAGCTGTGCTCTTGGAATGGAGGCATAACTTCTATGGTGGGGTTTTCAGCTTTAATTCACATTAGACTTTATATTTTAAATGCTGCCTCTAGGAATATACATAATATTTCTGAGCTAATGGCATCAAATTAGCTATGGTAATTGAGTCCCGTGTTTTTAAAACTGTTGCACGCAAAGTTGGGAAGTTTGAAAACAGTAGAGCAATAACTCTATTGTTTCATGTGCTGCCAATACAATACAATTAAACACTTTAGGAAAAAACATGAAACAGATCTCTTCTAATGCTCAAATAAGGTAAAAAGGGCTATTTCTTTTCCTATTCTAAATTATACTGTGTGATTAAATCTTTTCTTGAGGAATTAGCTTGCTTGATTGCTAATCCCAGAGGAAATTTGGTTATCTTGCAAAAACCAGCAATAAACAATCCCAACCTTTAATACTGTGCCAATGTGAGTAGTTTAGTCTATCACTCTGGTACCAGAGGCATCAATTTTCATACTCTGCAGCGATTTGGAGTCCCTAAAGCCTTTACTGTATTGCTCTTTAAGCCATTACTAAGTCATACTATAACTATTCCAAATTCTCTGGCTGGCAACTAGCCAAGAGTCTTCACCACTTTAGTTTTTCAATCTTTTACTTCTCCCGTGCCTCTCTTATGCTTGTCAATGATGTCAAATTTTTTTTTTAGTGCTGAAATCACCCATTATGCTACTAATTGCTTGTGGCTTTTATGCAGTGGATGGGTATAACATGCATCAAGACCTTTCTTCAATAAAATTAGATGTGAATCTCGTTTCTCAAAGAGACTAGATGCAAAAAACATATTGTTTCCTCACAAACAATGAGCTTACTCTGCTCTTTACAGCTCATAAAATGCATAAATCTGTGCATTTGTTTTACTGGAACGTGAACTGGCCTCCTTCCAGTTTAAATTAGCCTTTCATTTTCAATAAGGTGAAGCTTTATACACATTTCTGCATGTGACTGTCCTGGATTCAGTATCACACACATACTCTTATCAACAGGAGAGTACACCCACATGGGTTTTGGTTAAGCAGACTTCAGAAAGGGTCCAGATTAGGCAGGAAACAAATAAATCCAGAATGGCCTTTGCAACCGGGATCTCTCAGAAATCAGATGACTGACAAATCACCCAATTTTAGGCTGCAAATAACACTGCAGAACTCCAAGAAAAAAAACATTTTTGCAAGGGAAAATACATCCACGAGCCCTACTGAACATCACTTCGATCCCACAGGTTCAGCAGTGCCAGCCACCCTGCCAGCAAAGGCAGGACTTGGGGATTGTGCTGGGAAGCTGCCCCAGCCAAAAGAATTTCACTAAGACCAAAACCTTCCCCAAAAGCCAAAACCTTCTGCAGCTTCTACACCGAGAATCAGCACCGAATGCACAAAACTCAGACCAAAATGCAATGGTGGGTCCAAAGCTAAGGAGGAAGGGCTGGTGCTGGTCCAGCAAGGATGTTGAATTCCCAGGGTTTATCAACAGAATCACAGAAAATGTCTGCACTGGAAGGGACCCTAAATCTTGGCCACAGCACAGACAGGGGTGAGGGGTGTGGTACCTGTAGGGCTGCTCTCCAGTGTGCGTCCTCAAGTGACGGGTCAGGTTTGCAGATCTCGGGAATATCTTGCCACAGTATCTGTGATAAGGAAATGTTTGATAAGACCTTCAGTGGCCTTGTCCCAATTTGAGCTGCACTGGATGCACAGCTCAAATGGAATCATCACGATATGGTCCTATTGGCGCTGCTTTGGTGCCAATAACATCTCAATAAAAGCATTCAATGAATGTCAGGTATCAACACACACACAAGAGTGGGACTGGGACTGCTGGCACCAACCAGCTTTGCTTGTGCAGAAGCAAGGGATGTATGAAAAACCTGTTTTAAACATCACCCCAAAGTTCTAAGTCCACTGGATGATTATCAGCCTCATTCAGATTCGGAATCAAGAGAATCTTTTATTAAAGCCTTGGATTCCTGCCTCTGTTTAAGCAAATTTCAAACCTTTCAACCAATTCCACGTGTCAGCAAACGTGACACCGTTCTGTGCATTGAATAGGATCAGAGCAGACAAGACTCAAAGACCTAATCCATCAAGGTATGTTTCTATAACAACATGTCTTGAAAGAAGGTGACATGTTTTCAAAAAGATCAGATAAACCGATATGCCAGTGTCAAACGCCTGCACATTCTGGAGATGATATAGAGACCTAAACAGTGCAATTTAAAAACCATTCTCCAAACTCAATAATATGTCACAGGAAAAATAATGGCAAAAAAAAAAAAAAATTATTGTGAGTTCTCTCCCTCCATTCAAGAAACATATCAATATTCAGTTTATAATTGGCCCATTCTGTTGAGGACATTGAGCCCATTTCTGCACGGGGGCAGAGCACACACAGCACTCTCTTAAGTGAATGAGGGTGGTGGCTGCTCCACACGCTGACTTTGAAGATTGCATCCCTTCACTTTTAACATCCCATTTATTTTTTCACAGCGTGATGTATAAGCCTTCAAAATACCCACACAGCTAATTCCACTCTCCTTGACAAAGCTCCCATTCATTTTGGGTGCACATTCAATGACTATCTTCGCTGTGGGTTTTTTTTTTAAGTCTGTACACACAAGTCCTAATAAGTCATGTATTTTATCACTGATCCCTTTGGATATTAAACCCAGAAGCCTGAGAGAAAACATGTCTGTAGCTTATGATCAAAAATATCAATAATGAAAGCACACTTTCATATTCAAAAGTGATGAGAAAATTTGGGAAAAAAGAACTGTTTATATAACAGTTTCCACCTCATTTATCAAACGGCTGTGATACAGGGTGATGCCTTAGGATTTAGCTTTTATATTTTTTAAATCCTGTACTGCTTTAGTATATGACTCTAAAACTTCATTTAGAGTGTTAGATACTGTCTTCACATTTTGGTCAGACAAAACATTTCCTCTCTGGGCCTGAAACTCAAGGACACCTTACTGTCTTAGGCCCTGAGAGATGTAAACAGTGAACTGAGGGGGGAAACTTGGAGTAAATTACTTCATTACCTGAAACTGTAATTGAAGGATTAACCTCTGATATGTAAATGGACCAAACTTATAATTGTCTGAAAAACTCATGACCATTGTCCATCTCGGGTGTGGCCTCTGGGAGGTTTCTGACTGTCTAAGGTGCACCTACTGAAGGCCTTTAATAAATACCCACTTCATTCTCTTAATCTTGCCTAGCCTCTGCTCTAGGCAGCCACTCCAAGGCATCAAGGGAGAGCTCTTTGTTTCGTAACACCGGTAATTTAACAAACAGGAACCCCAGAGGGAAACGCTTTCCACGCTGGGCACGGGGATGCCTGAGAGTCTCTCTGTGGGATGTCTGAGCAGTGGGGGGCTTGGGGAGGGCAGGGAGAGCTCTTTGTTTCGTAACACCGGTAATTTAACAAATAGGAACCCCAGAGGGAAACGCTTTCCACGCTGGGCACGGGGATGCCTGAGAGTCTCTCTGTGGGATGTCTGAGCAGTGGGGGGCTTGGGGAGGGCAGGTGGGCTCTGGGGTGGCCCTGGGGCTACCTGCAGGTGTAGCGCTCCTTGCCCTTGCGCAGCAGGGTCTCGGGGAGGGCGCTGGGCGGCGCGCGGAAGTTGAACATGGACGGCACCGACTGGATCAGCTCGCTGGCCTCCGGCTTCAGGGCGCTGAAGCTCTCCAGCTTCTCGGCCATGTTCTCTATGGCTGACACCTGCAGCAGGAGAGAGCACAGAGCCCACCAAGGTAAATAATCCCCTCGGCTTTCCGCCCCCACCGGGAACCCAAAATGCAGAGAGCACTGACTGACAAGTGGAAGAAAAAAAAGGAAAAAAAGCCAATGTAGAGCTGCAGTCTCAAAAATTATGGGGCACCTGGGTAATAATCAGCCAATGTTCATTTCTTCTTATTTTTAAGCCCTAGCTTCTAGAAGATTCCAAGTTTTGCAGTCATGCTCTGTGGTTGTGTGCCTACAAGCCTATGCATCCCATCTACAGAAATCATTGAATATTTTTTACCAAATGAACAGATATAACAACTGAATTTCTAATTTTTAAAAAAAATTTTTAAGGGCTTGCAGAGAACACATATTGCAGAGGAAACCTTATGAACACTCTAGTTCAATGAAGGGCTGCAACAATCCAGGTCCAAAAAGGCTCCACCAATGTCCCAGCCACATCCAACCATCCAGTTCAGTGTTCCAGCTCATCACAGCCAAAGACCATTAGATAAACACAGAAGAAATGAAGCTTTGGTGGGTTTGGTGCTCTATATTCACATTGCCTGTTAGATGTCTATGCTATTTTTCCACCTCTTAATATTCCTGCTCTGCCTTTAGTTGCTTGTAACTCCTATGTGCTTTGGGATGTCTCCACTCTTGATTAGCTGTCTGTAATTTGCAGGGAATGGGGATTAAATAATTCCTGGAGAACAGTTTCCTTTAAGGTGTCTGGAACAGACCATGAAAAGCTC
Organism: Eopsaltria australis; assembly: GCA_034509425.1. NCBI lineage: Eukaryota > Metazoa > Chordata > Aves > Passeriformes > Petroicidae > Eopsaltria > Eopsaltria australis. The sequence continues at coordinate 701,379 of JAVTVJ010000330.1, read as the reverse complement.
CTCCAAAACCTCAAACATTGCCACTTGAAGAGTTCAAGAATGCTGCTGAGCCTACTGACAGGTGAGAATAACCATCCACCTCTCCATAACAGCACAAATGAAACAAATGAAAAAAAAGAAAGCCAAGCTCTCACCTACAGAGCACAAAACCCACAGCATGAGCCCTGCACAAGATCTTGCTTGTAATGAAGAAAGAAATTATATGAAAGACAAGATGTTGAACCCTTCTCAGCTGGAACACCTCCACAGACTGTTCTTCAAAATCCATAAAAGGTTCCTCTGATTGTTGGAAAACTGAAATTTTAATTGGAAGAACCGGGCATTTTTGCAGGTTTATTTAATTTTATTTTCATTGGCAGAATTACACGGTTGTCTCCTGGAATGACTATTTCCATGCTGGTTAGCTCTGCCTTTGGGCTGGGTTGTTTTTTTCCCTTTAGCCTGTAGCCTGCCCTCTCATTTCATGCTCAGATTCCTAATGCCGAGTACAAATTGCAACGTACAGGGTACCACTGCCAATTTGCCAAATGTCTTTCATCAAACACGGTGGAAAAAATAAAAAATCTCAGAGGGAAGTCAAGATACATTTACTTGTCAGGCAACAAATGTGAAGGCATTGCGAGGCAGTAAGGGCTGTAAGCTCTGGGGTTTGATTCATAATCACTCAGCTGCTAAAACATTCTCCACAGATGCAAGTGGACAGCACATTTGTCAATATGAAGGATTTTGACGGGTACTGATCACAGGCATGAGATATGTAATGATGATGCTGCTGGGAGAGGAGGTAATTCTATCTCGGCACTGAGATGTCATTATCAACCCATACACCTCAACATTACCATATATTTCTTTTTATGTGACTTCATCTTCTCCTTTAGTTGGAATTCATTCTTAAAGCTTTTAAAATAGCCGTTCCACTGCCTTTAATTCCTTCTAATTGTTCCCCACAAAAATTCGCTCATCGATTTTACAACTGCTGAAAATAAATGGTTTGAATGAAAAATGCCCTTTGGCCTTCGGGCTGATTAGCAATGACAAGACAGTGCATGGGTTATGATATCACATATTTATGGTGAAGAATAATAAGGGTACTGAGAAGTATAATAAATGTTTTATTTATGTATATTTAATATTCAAGTCCATTTCATTATCTAGTGGGTTTAAATCATTTTTGGATCACAATTTCTCTTGCACATGGTCCCCGCCAGTAATATATTAAAGCAACTATTTTCCCCTTTACATTTAAAATGGCTTAGTCATGCTGATTTTTTCTCTTTTTAGTTCTTATTTCCAGGATCTTGCAGAGTAAAAATTGAGACTGACTCTCGTTTCATGCACAGCGACTCAGATCACCACTACCTCCAACACTGCCTCCAGGATTACATCAGTCCCAAAATAGGTATGAAATCAGCACCTAATCTTAAATCCCCCATCCAGAGGAAACACGAGCACTTCCAATTATTTTAAAGTATTACTCGCTTTCTAAAAATATGTTTCTCGCCATAGGAATGACTATTGTGCTTATTGTGCTTGCTGTTTTGCTGTTTTTTTTTTTTTAAGCCTGACTTATGTGGTGACCTGGTATGATTTATGTTTTTCAAGAACTGCACCAGCACCAATGGGAAGTGTTTGGCCCCACAGCTTTGCTGACCCGAGGCACTGTCACTCCACTGCTATCAGGATAATTATAGCTGGTATTATCTGCTGGAGGTAAGGATCCCAAGATCTAAAATTAGGGAATTTCCTGAAGAAGTCCTGGATTGTGTTGGTGCTCAGAGCCTTGAGGATGCAAATCCCTTTCATAAGATGGGTTGGGGGGCATTTCACAGCTCTGATCCACAACACGCTGTCCCTCACCTTCAGTGCAGGCAGACAGCCCCTGCTCACCTGTCTACTTGCAAAATACCAGCTGAGCAGCATGAAATCTGGGCAGGGTTGCACTGAGGACTAACTCAGACACCAAAACCAGGTGGGGATTCCAAACCTGCAATGTGAGCTTTTGGAAGCTGGTACCCAGTGCCAAGCAGTGGCTCCAGGGGACACACAGGAGGGTGGGCAAGGGACAGATGTCCCCACTGTCACACACCAGCACGGGGAGCTGCAAGAGCATTAATTGGAGGCTGCATCTCAGTTACGACATTGAACGGCCATCGGTTGCTGCTCTCATTCACTTGGCTAAACCTTTTCAAACCCATTTATATTTCTGTCAAGGAGAGTTCACCAATTTAATTAGGTGTATATGAAAAGATACTGGCTCTTGTTCCTACTAAGCCTTTTGCCTGATATTTTTGTGGGGTTTTTTTTGGTATTGTTATCACTAATGAATAACCATTCCTCATTCACGTTCTGCTCACCATTCATGAGCTCAGGGAGCTGGGGCACAGCTCCCTTGGGCATTTTTTTCCCAGCTGAAAAAATCAAAATCTACTTAGTCTCTTTTTGAATAGAAGCTGTTCCCTACCTCCTATCATCATTGTTGCACTTTTTTGTGTCTTTTCTAATTCTACTATGGCCTTTTCAACAGGAACTTCAGCTGTATTCAAGACCTGAAGGCAGTATAACATAATGATGTTTTCAATTCCTGTCTGCTAAGCACTCAGGTGATATTTTCATAAGACTACCAACTTCAAGATCTTTTTCCTGAATGACAGGAGATAAAAGTCACACTTTCCCCTTGGTATTACTGGGTATTTACTGACATTGGCTTTTATTGCTTTTTTAATCCTTGTCACTCAGCTTTCTCTGAAGCTTCTGCAAAATCGTCATAGTCAGCTCTGGATTTGGGAACTCAAAGTAAACAGTCACAAACTCCACTCTGCCCACTCACCCTTTTTCCTATGGCATTCACAGACCTATGCCACAGTTCAGGGCCCAGTGACACCCCAAGGTAGATCCACTGGTAATCTTCAATGACTGTAAAAATAATTATTCTCTTCTTACCCTTTCCCCTCTCTTTTTTTATAACTAAATATTAACCCAGGAGATGACTTTCCTTCTTCCACAACGAACCTCCCTCTTCCAGCTGAAACACAACTGAAGCAGCTCTTCTTCCTTGCAAACACTGCCAGTGCTGATGGCAAGGCCAAACCTGCCTCCACAGGAGCTGTGTTGGCCATGGAGATGTCACTGATCCCCAATCCACCAAACCTCTGGAGAGAGGTGTTGGTGACAGTGTCTGTCCTGGGGGATTGGGAGGGTGCTCATGGTCACGTCATCTCCTCAGGGATGGTCCCTGGGACCACCAGGGAGGCAGGTGTGGGGCTAAAGCCACCAGCTGTGCTTTCAGGGGATTCTGCAGCCCAACCCAACACCCAAGAGCCATGGTGAGACTTGAATGGGGCACAGGGGGGAAGCACTGCTTGACCCCGAGGATGGGATTAGTGGAATTGCCATGCCCATGGAGAAAGCTCTCTGAGGAGGCAGGAGAGGGAGAAGATCCTGTTACATATTTTACATGCAGCTATTGCCTTACGGACAAGCCACGAGCGCTCCTAATCTGCGATCAGTGAATGACAGCGTTTTATATAGAACAGTAACTTTTGATTTACATATATAAGAGTTGTTGATTCTATCTGTGTCCAGATGTCTGGAAAAGGAAGCAGCTTTCCCCCACCTCCCTGAGAGGCTATTAACCTCCGACTGACGCAAACTAATGTGCAGTCACAATTCCCCAGCTCCGACTCAAAAATGCAGACATTACCATAATCGGCTAAAACAAGTATTTATAAACATTTCAGCGGGCAAGATATCATCAGCAGGGGCCTTGCTGATCTTAAAATTTATTAAGCAACCCAAGACAAAGTGGCATAAATAAAGTGAAGGTTTGCTGCTGCTGCTTTTTAAGAATAACCTGATGATACGAAATAATCTCGCAGACAATGTCATGGATTACATGACCTCATGTTTGACAAATGTGACTCCTTCATTGCTACTATCACAAAAACAACTGACTTTATGGTCAGACCTCCTGGGAAAAAAAACTGTTCTAGTGTTTGCTTTCTATTTTTACTACTGTTATTTGGGGAACTCTTCAAAATCTAACTGCTAAAGCTCAGGATTTCTCCCCCCCACCCCCAGCTGAAGTTATAATGTTGCCTCTAAAAACTGCAATTTGTGAATCATGTTGTCTCAAAACTCTGTGTATTTGGACATGAACCCCTGGAACTTGGCTGAGCTATATTCACGTTCAAGAGACCTATCACATGTGGCTGAACTTTATGAAGCAGTAGTGAGAAACTCCTGCTGATGTGCAGTATGGTTCCAGAATAACTGGATTTCTACAAATGCAGTTGTTTGGGATTAAGCTCAGTTAACAGAATGGAACATGTCCTAAAAATAAGCCTAGTAAAATAACAGCTTTGTTAATGCACTCACACATTCTTTTTCATTTATTTGTAAAATTGTTTTCATTATTTACCATGGTTCTTCATAAAGCAAATATTGTCTATCTGTAATTACAGTACCTCCTTATGGCAACCTTCTCCTGATGGGCTCAAAATGGGATAAATAGACCAAATTAATCCTGATCCATTCAAGAGAGGGTGTTGCCCATTGATTTGCACCATAGGGCTCCTGCCAAACAATGAGAAACAATCTCAAATAATCTTGAAATGCATGGCAGCTGGGAATTGAGACAGAAAGGCTTGTGTGACAAAACCAAACCCCTCAAGATGGAGATTCATCCATGAATCAGCATCCTGCTCAGTCACTTCATGTTTTAAACACCTATTTCTGCTGGAGCTGCTCAAAGCACGAGCGTGGGCAGGGGACACACACTCACAAAAGGAGCAGGATGATGGAAATTTGAGGACCAAGCCAAAGTCAAGGAAATCAGACAGAAGAAACAGACTGCACTGGGTTTTTCAACTTCCCAAACCTGCTGAAGCAGAGCCACTTTTCTGAGCAGAGGATTAAGGGTGTCTGTTCAAAATCACCAATCCTACTACAGCCCCTTCATGTCCTACACAGAATTTCCCAAAGAAAATATTTGGGAACTGCCTCCTGTGCTCTCCAAGTCTGGCATCCAACCCCTCCTTCTGCTTGCTGAGCTGCTGCTGCACCTCTGGATGCTCACAGGAGTCCTTTGGTGCCTGCTCAGCTCCTTCCAGCTCAAGCTCCCTGTGCATCTTTGCAGCTGCATAAACCAGCGCTTCCCAGGAAGAAAGGGGGATTAAAATCTGTATGTGCAGACAGAGCAAAGGTCCATCACTGCTCTAGAAGTGATCCAAGGAGGGCACGGAGCAGAGGGCAGGGCTCAGAGCCCATCTGCAGGGGCAGCACCTCTGGGGGCTCTCACAGCAGCTCCGAGCAGGGACGCACGTGCGGAGGAGCACGAGAGGATCTCAGAGCTCAGCCTGCAGAACCCTGGCTTTGCCTGGTGAAACGAGTCCAGGTCGCAGCGAGAGCAACGAGCAGGAGTGAGTCAGGACCCCAGCCACTGCCTCCTGGCTCCAGCTCTCCCCTCCAAAGCCCAAGGCTTGGGAAAATCTGGGACAAGTATTTATGGGCTGGGCGCTGCAGCTGAGGAGCCAGCAGTGCGAGAGCAGAACATGGTTTTTGGAGTTACATCTGCAAAAGCAGTTGCTGTAGTTCTTTTTTTTCTTCTCATGGACAATTTAGATGTATTAAAAATAAGGTTTTATGAAAATAGAAGAGACAGCCCAAATTTATCCCATAGTACACTAAAAGCACAATTCCTGTTCTTTTAAGGAGGATGAAGCAAGTATACACAGAGGACAAATTTGACCTAAACACAGCAAATAAATGAGTATTTTATTTCTGCTTTAAGCACTGCAATGAGCAATTAGGCTCAAAATTTCAAAGCTATTAAAGTGACTATTAAAGTGACTAACTCCCACTAAAGTCAAGTGAGAGAGAAACATGAAATCCTCTGAGGCTCTGTATTTTAATGCAGATTAAATATTTATTAACTACTGCAATCTAACAAGATTTCAGCCTGAAAATATCACTGCAATCTCTGAAGGAAAACAGCTTGGAACTATTTCAGTCACATATGAACAAAGCCTGCATTCTGCAGCACTCACTCGGGTAAAGCTCCCATTGCCTTCACCAAACAAAACCAGCAGGATCAGGTACGTAAAAATAAAGCCAATTTGACATGAGAGCAAATTTATCTGCTACAGCTACAAGACCCTGTAGGAAAGAGTGGCATGCTCCATAATTGAGAGGTAAGTTATCTTTCATATTATATTTTTCTTATGCAATTTATTTCACAGTGATTAAATCAAAAATATAAGCAGTGAACTTACCCAAATTCTTTGATCAGGCAATTGGAACTGGGAGCAAAATTGAAACAAAAACAACACATTATTCCTGCATTGGAATCCTTATTGCACTCAATCTACTTATTAAGATTTTATTTAAAGATACTTATTAAAATGTTATTCTGAACAATTTGTTGGAGAGAGGTGTTCTCTTCCTAAAAAATACAATCCTTGTAATGGCAAGTTACTGTGAGATGCCATAAAGTTATCTAATTTTCATAGCTTTTGGGCCACTGGCACGGGGAGGAATTTTGCCTAGCCAGGGATAGGATAAGGACTTTGAGGTTTATGTATTTAAGCTCTATTTCAGAAACCTATTTGAAGGATCCATCTGTTTGCTGTCATATTATCCAGTTAAGAAATACGAAATTCTTGCTCCATGAGACGGCAATTTTCAGGAATAAATTCAACAACAAAAACACAAGCTTTTAGGACATGAACAGTAAGTTTGTAGATATTTTAAATCCTGCCAGCAGAAAATGAAAACTTGTGGAGCACTCCCCACCTGTGCTTTTACAGGGGTGAACAGGACTATAAAGGAAAAAGAGCTTTTCTGGAAGCCGTTCCCCAGCCCTCTATAAACACAGAGCCAGATTCTGCCTTTGCAAACAGGAGGCTCCTTTCTGTTCTATTAAAGTTTGCAAGAAAGCATTTTGACATTTAGTTTTGACAGGACATGTGCTGGTGGTTTGGTTTTCTTTTACAACATTCCTTAGTGCCTGTTACACTCCTGACCTCTGCATCGATCCAGCTCACACCAAGTTAGACTCTCACTCAGGTAAGTGATAAAACCAAAGCCAGGCTGTGCCATGGATTGTTTTTATTCTGTTGCACAGTGAGAAATGTGGAGGAGGGGATTCTGCAGAGCCAGCCCTCCCTCCTGGCCCTGGGGGATGGCTCTGCCCCACCTGGGCTGGCCCTGCCATGGGGAGGTGGCACCCAACACCTCCTCCTCACACTGGGTGACAGCACTGGGACCTTCCTCGGGCACCAACAAGAGATTCAACCAACTCCCTGGGACAAAACGCAAAGGGTGGAATCCTGACCTCATTCCCATTAACAGGGAAGTGCCCAGTGTCTCCATTTCACCCTCACATCCTTACCTGACTCCCAGTTCCCCAGGTAACTCAGTCACACAACGCTACACAGAAGAATATCCAACTCCTTTCCTGCTCGCCACAGCCAAACTCCAAACAGTGAATTTTACCCCCTTTCCCACCCACTGAGCACCCCACCTTCCACCAGCATGAGTCCAACCTGCAGCAACACCTTCAGAACCCCCAGATACAACAGCACTGAACCACTCTGAGTTACAGCTTCTGAACAGCTAGAGAGCACTAAGCAAAATAATCCTACTTTCCATCAGTGCTGTGTCTAAAATGCCCTCATTTAAATAATTTACTGATAATTTACAGCTCCTTAGCTGCTCTAACAGAATCATTCACTTGATGGGGAGGAACCAGCCTGTCTTACAGCAGGGACAAAAAGCAGATCGAGCTCCCTTGTGTATTTGTGCATTAGCACTATCTGCTACTAAAGGGGAATTTTCACTTGTTTTGCCACTTGAGCAAATTTACCTTTTTTAAGGTAACTCAGCAGGAGGTGTTAAGCTGCTATTAAACCTTGCACATAAATTCTCAGTGATTTTAATACATCTTAAATACTTACTTAATGCTTATAAATACTTATATAATGCCATAAATACTTACAGCATATAAATACTACTAAATACTTTCATACTTAGATCCAACACTTTGTTCAGACATTGAAATTGAAATGGAGTGCTTTTGTGCATCTGCAACCATATATGCCCCCAGCTGCTCTTCCCAGGTCTCCAGAAGTGCCATATTTTAGAACATATTCCATGCAAGTTAGGACACAACAGCTTAGGACTTCATTGGGGGAAAAAAAAAAGCAAATGGTAGCAGATAATTGGGCTTTTTTGCCCAGAAATTCAGAGGAACCTGAAGCAGAGACAGCAGCTCATGGCTGTGTGCTTAAAACACAATGTGTAGAGGGTGTCCTTACTAAGATGACACAGTCCACAGTCTGCAAGGGGTTCAAATCTGTAAATACCACAGAGCATTTTATTCCAGGTGTAAGATTTAACTGAGATTTTTAGCAGAATCTCCTTGAGCAAGGAGGAGGAAGACAAAATGAGGGTGTGGTGCTGGTGGAGAAAAGCAATGTAAAGTTTGCACACAGGTCCTCTTCCTATACCACATAGACATCACAGTTGTTAAACTGTTTGGGGACACCCTCCTAAATGTTTTTCATCCAGGATTGTGGTCTGTGAACAAGTGAGCAGCCCTCGCCCAGCCTGTCTTCAGGAATGGAGGAGCAGGGATCCCACACACACTGCAGCCCATAGCAGCCACCAAAAAAAGTGGAACACCTGCACTATGAGGCTTCGAAACATCAGGTGGAAACTTTTATCTATTTTATGGGAGTCCTTAAACAAAATAAAATCCCTTTTAAACCAGGATGCTCAGCTTTGCTGGCCTTACTCTGAATCTGCATCAACTCCTTGTTGTCAGTGCTGACTCTCCTTGCTCAGAGCACAGGAAAGTGCTGAGGACACGAGTGGCTGCAAATGTTGGGAGCTACGTTATGGTTTTGGAGGAAAATGGTTCTAAAAGACACATTCAGTTCGAATCTGGCTTCCTCTATAATCAAAACATGTTGTTTCATCTGCAAAACATCAAGAAGCTCAGAACAATGCTTACGCTTTTCCACCACAATAGTGCAGCAAAAACTGTGTGTTTTAGGAAATCCAAAAATGACTAAGACTGCATTCATTTCTCTGCACCTGCTTTGAAGCATCAACAGGCTTGTTTACAACATCAAAATTCCCAAAATACTTACTTGTGGATGAAACAAGAATCCCGGGGAAGGTCTCAAGTATTTCTCTTTTAAAGCTTCCAGTGGGTCAGTTAGCTTTCTTTTTTCTACTCTGTAAATGTTAAAATTAGATTTGCTTGTGATGAATCAGTCTCAGATATTAATAATCATACAGCTTCTCAGGTTTAAAGCATGCAGTTACACATCAAGCAATTTGTTTCTAGGAGATAACAGCAAAAGATAAGAGAGGACACCCAAGTCTGGATTCCCACACACAGCTCATTACTGCCAGGGTGGGGCTGGGAATCACCTTTAAAGGAGATTATACCATTTATACAGGGAATAATCCCACTTCAGAAGATTGATAACCATTATAATAGGAACCAATGACTAACCACCAAGCACTTTCATAAAGAAATAAGGCAACTGAGCACTCTCTGCACTAAGAGGACAGGAATTCAAGGCAACAGAGCCTTGAGCAATGGGTCCCTTGCCATCTGTCCCCACATGACATCACAGCCACCACCCTGGAAACCTCCCCTGTGCAAGGGGGAGGTCAAGCAGAGCGAGAAAGGTGGGCTTGTAGGAACACACTGAATCTGAGGTGAAAGCAACAAAAACTGCAATTCACTCATGGCAGCAAAACCCAGCGTGGATAATTCCGAAACAGTGTGGAAATTAGAGGCTTTTGCTTTTTCTGCTGCTGATGTGCATGGTTTCATGGATGGATCATGTTGTCCATATGTAGATGTAACTCATGGCAAAGGAAGGCTCAGTAAAAACTGGCCTTGTGCTGCGCTGCCAGAATTTGTACAGATTTCATTAAAATCATAGAAATGTAGGCTCACAGAATGGTTTTGGTTGGAAGGGACCCTAAAGATCACCTAGTTCCAACCCATGCCTGGACAGGGGAGTTTGCAATGCAGTTTAATTAGTTGGTAATGCAGGGCCATAAAACATGGATCATTATTTCCGCTGCTTCAGGCATTTTAAGTGAATATGACGCAAAGAAAACCTATGGTCTAGCACAGATATCAATCTGGCATGAATAAAACCATCTCAGTAAATAGCATCATATCCTGTTTCTTCATAATGCAGACTTCTTATCTTATGCACCAGCACTCTCCAAAAACTTTGCCCACAGCATTTCTTTTTCAGGTAAACTAATAAATTAACATAATTTATATAGCATTAACCTTTTTTTTTTTTTTAACAGGAGGCTGTAAAATCAGTCATTTATATTACAGACAAATATTTTTATGGCTAATATTTCTCTAATTTAGAAGCATGACCTTGACTGGTCACAGATGTAAGAGCAGAAAGGGCAAAGGGGGGCTGACACACACAGGATGCAGGTGAAATTCAGATCCCAGTGAGATCCATCTCAGCTCTGCTGGGAAACATCAGGAGGTCTGGATTTTACCACTGGTTTTTAAAACCTCAGCTCGCTGACAGTGTGCACCTGTCAAAGCCAACAATGAGGCTCCCATTGAATTCACAAGGTAGATCATGGATAGGGACCTGCACAGCCTGGTCTACTGGAAAGTGTCCCTGCAGGGGGTTGGAATGACATGAGCTTTAAGGCCCCTTCCAATCCAAGCCTTTCTGTGATGATTCTATGACTAAGGAGCCCACTGATGAGGCCTTGTACACACAAGGATGCTGTGCCTTCAGTTCTACTAATGAAGTGCCTAAAGAAATCAACCCACAACTCAAATAATGGCAAAAAAAAGGGCAGAAATCAGTCTCGATTTCTGTATTTTTAATGCACCTTAGGGCCAATGTGTTTCTTTGTTGTACTTCTGAGAAACTCCTTGAATTCAAGAGGAACTGGCAAAATGGAGTACAAGGGGAGCCCTGGGAAGAGGGACTGTCATCTCCAGGGGAAGCCAGTGTGGGCAGAATTTTGGAGGAAAATGAATTACAGGCAAACAAATGACATCAAATACACATCAAATAAACAAACATCCAATACTGATGCCAACTCCTTTCTGGGCAAGAGAATATGCACATCAAGCTATGCAGGTTTAACTAATGACTCCTGGCACCAAGGGCTTGCTAATTGCAGCATTACTGGCCCTGTGGCCCGCTCAGAGCAGCTGGGACGTGAGGAGGGATGTGCAGGTCAGCACGTGGCCTGGGCCCCCCATGCCCTGGCAGTGGGATGGCACCTCCAGGGACACTGGGAAGGGGACGGGGTGGCAGCCCTGACAGACCTGGCTGCCTGCACCAAAGGATGCTGAGAGGCAGCAGAGAGTCCTTTACCTGTAAATGGGATCCATAAAGAACGGGGTAGGCCTGGCGTGCTGCAAAGAGGACTCCGAAGATTTCCGCGGCTCGAGGTCTCCTTTCTTCTCTCCAAAGACGTGGTTCTTCCGAGGCTCGGCTTGTTTTGTGCTGCTGGCTCGGCTTCGGCTGCCCATGCTGAGATCCAGGGGCTGGTCCTGGCTGGATGCAGAGGGGGCTGCTGGCTTTGAGGGGATGGGAGTGAGTGGCTTCTCCTCCTTACGTTTTATGGTGAGGTCAAAGGGAGACTCAGAGCTTCCCTTTGGGATCTTCTTAATTTCACTGGGTGATTGGGGCTCCACTTTCAAGGGTAACGGTCTCAAGTCTCTATCAGGAAATGGATACATTGATTGAGAGAATGCTGGAAAAAACGGGAGGGGAAACATGGAAGGGTAAGGTAAGGCTCCGACTTTTTTGTCTTGCAGCCCCACAAGTCCTGTTGAACCAAAGTACTTTTCAGCAATAGAAGCAATAGCCTTTATAGAATCATTCACCGCTCCTGACACCGCAGTCTGCTCCTCTAAGGATGGTGAGAAAATGGAATGATTGCTGTGGTCTTTCTTATTATTTATTGACGCCAGGCTCTGCAGAGAGCTTACTTTGTCTTTGAACATTTTACCATTTTCTTTAAATTTCTCTTTCTCACTTTCAATGTCACTTTCCAGATCAGAGCCCGAGGTGGTTTCCAGGTCACTGCCACTGGGGGTACTGACATCGTCAAGGTCAAGGTCACTACTCTCTGACTGGTCACTGAGTTTCTCATGCGGCCTCTCTTCAGAGGACCCTTCTGGTTGAAGCTCCACTGGCTTATTCTCCCCTACTGATGGTTGTTTATTTAGTGCCTTCAAAATATCCTGGGTGGCTGGCAGTATCTGAGGATTTGTCATGAGGGGACTTTGGCTTTTGTTTGTCTGATCTGCGCTCGGAAGTCCTTTAACAGGAGAACTAGTAGGTAGCAAAGGTGGCCTGTGGTACAAGCCTGAAGGAAACAGACCGGGGAAGCTAAAAGAAAATCCAGGAGCTGTTGGAAAGGTAAGACCAGCAGGATGCCTATTGGCTCCAAAATAGTCAGCAAGGCCCGGATTTGCATGATTCATATTAACCATGGACGTTTTATCCATAGCTGGGGTTCCAGGAAGAGAAATGCCTTGGCCAAAAAATCCTCCTGCTGCAAAATGGTTCTTGCCCTCACAAAATCTCCTGTGTTTATTTAAGGAAGACGTAGTGCTGAACATTTGTCCACAGTCTTTGCACTTGATTTGGGTTCTGCAATCAGCATGCATGCGCTTATGACGACAAAGGTTTGAAAACTGAGTATAGGATTTATGGCAGACCTCACCTGTATGTAAACAACAACAACAACACATCTCAGGCTTTGTGGTAATTGCCCCCACCCTCAAAGCTGTGCAAATAACACCATTTTTTACCCGCCAAATGTCAATGAGGAAGCTGTAGGGAGAGGTCTGGGTGCACAAATGTACAAAAGCAACTGTACTCTCCAAAGCAAGGCATCCGAGCAGACAAATGTCAGAAGACAGCACCAAAACCCACTCCAACCAGGCAGAAAAGGTGTGGAACCACTAGAAGACACTCTCCTCATTTGCTCTTTGCACAGCACAGTGTTCCACATTCAGTACCATTATTCCACGTTGCATTAGCCCCCAGAGCCCCCCACGAGCCACGACCCGGTGCTGTGACCCCACATGAACCCACGGTGCTCCTGTGTGAGAGCACAGGTGTCTTCAAACAGCATCCATTTATGTCACTATTCCCATGTGGAAATGAATCATTAAAATAAATATTTGCAGGACCAGACAGAGATGGAGCTGCCTCTCAGAGCTTTCACTCTGCAAGAATAGGAAAGAGGTGAAGGAGGAGACAACCAAGTATTTCCTATTTCCAAGTATAAATGTAACAGACTTCTTTTTTTTTTTTCACTTACAATGAAAAAATTAATCTCACGGAAGTCCAGGCTAGAACCTGGAAAACTTCAGTACTCTAATATGTCCAATGCATTTCCATTCAGTCTTTACAGGTGCCTGGGATGCTGCAACTCTAAAATTCCACCTCTTAATAACTTTCCTAGTCTTAATATTTCTTATTTGCCTCTTGCGCATGACAAGACAGACCATATTTCAACAACAACTTCCTTTAAGAATGCAATTGTCTTTATTTGCACATCTGATGCTCAGTAAGAGCCTGATGAATTTCCTTTCAAACACCTCTGGCATGAGAATAATTTCAGCCTCACAAATGCAGCATTTGGAGGAAGCCTGGGAGCACTCAGGGGAGCAGATCTACCTTGAGGTCAGGGTCTGATCCAGCCTGTGACACTCTGCACATTGGAGCTCAGCTTCCAGCAACCTTCCACAGTAGCAGGAGGCTGGAAATGGTCCCAGTGGTGCAGAGTGAGACACTACAGAGTCAATCACGTCATTGAGGCAAACAGGATTTTCCAGGCTCCTGATTTTCTGGCTGCTGCAAACCTCAGGGAGCAAATTGGGGCAGCAACCAAGTTAAGAGCCTGTCTTAACAGAAGAGGACAATGCTTAGCTCCCCAGTGCCTTTTCATGTCCCTTCTTGGCATCAGGAGCATTGGGCAAGTCCCAAGGCTGTGCTGTGTCTTGTGCTCTTCATTATGCCAAAATTTGCCTGTACCTCTGCACTGCCCTGATTCTAACACTATCAACTCTGGACTTGTTCAAAAACAAGGCAGCACCACTATCAGCAAGCTCTGTTATCCCTCTGCAATAAATCCCTTTTTTCCTTTTTTTTTTTCCCCCAGCCAGTAAAAAGCATGTGGCCACTTTATTTTTATTTAATTCGTGTTATATCATAAACTCTCATCTTTCACACATCAAAGCCGCACAACAATGCGCATTGTGTATTCTGAGGCCTTTTTAACAATCATTTTCATGATTTGAGACAGTCTGACATAATTTACAATGGCTCTATTTTAAGCCTGCAGAGGAAACTGAATTGAATGTATCCCATCCTGCACTCTTGGTTCCCATGAACTGCAATCACGTCCTCTAACTTCCACTCGCACCGGGGCCCGCGCTAACCTTCCTGCTCCTCCAAATCCCTGCCCTTGAGAAACTCCACCACTTGTTGTCATCTCTCAACTGTTTACCTCTTCAGCAGCCTGCTCTGTATCTCACCAACAATGCTCCCATTGTTCCCGGGCCTGATCCTGCCCCATCCACCCGTTTTTCCCCCGTTCACATCCCACGCTGACCATCCCCAGGACAATTCGTGGGGTAAAGGGTGCCAGGATCGGGCCCAAACACAGGAAATTTGCAGTGCTGTAATTCAGGAAGGAGGTTTGTTTCTGTGTATCAGTTACTGTTCCTGCTGGAAATCTTCATTCACCAGGAGAGGCAAGAAAGAAGAGAGAGAAAATCAAAAGTAAAGTGAAAAACGGAGAGGAAAAAACATGGAAGAGAAAGAAATAAGAGAGACAAGAAGGATGAGGAGAGATTATTCTAGCTCCTTGAAAATGCTTGATTTTCTCTTGTTAAGTAGTGTTTGTCCCTTTAAAAAATACTTTATTTGCCTATTTAACATAGACATATTTTTTATTTAATATAGAATTACTCATATTATTTTATTTAATATAGAATTACTTATAATTCGTTTTTGCAGTTACAAAACTCTGATTTTTCTGCTATTTTCTCCTATTTTTAGCCTAACTGCAGGAATAACATTTCTGTTTCCAGCTCCACACTCCAGGGTACATAATCAGGCCCCCTTACCTTCACTGTTGAGGCTTTACCCAGTGACTTCCCCCTGCTCCCATCACACTGATCACCGAAACCAAAATTAAACTGACCCAAAAGGTGACTCGAGTGTTGCATCCATAGGTTCACACAAGCTCCATCTTGGATATTATGGATCTACCTCTCTCCATGTGTAAAGCATGGATAGACCTCATGTATTTTTCCAGAAAAACAGATATCTCAAATGCATGCATTTCCAAGGATAGGCTAATGTAGAATGAAAAGAAATCATGTTTTATGAACTTTTGATCTTCTACCAGGTTGTGTTGAGGGCCAGTTCCTTGTTCACATGGCTTTATTAAAGATAAGGCTTTGATCAGGTAGGCTGGAGTGGCAAAGGACTGAAAAGAGGGGTATTGGCACAGATTGGGTCTTCCTAAAATCTGGGAAGTTCTCCCTTAAAGAACAGTGGTATGTTATTAACAATTACTCTCCGTTAATATATTCCAAAGTCAACAGAATCAAAAAATATTCTGCTCTGGAGAAAAGCAAAAATACGCACTTAAAATTTTAAGATAGCCTTAAAATCCTTCAAGGCTATTAAGGGCAATGCAAATTAATGATTTGACTAAATGTATTCTATCTGTTTTTTAAACAAAATTCAATCAATAAGGGCAATACCATTAAATACGTAAACATTTATTATTATAATCTCAGCAAACAATTAACAGCTGTACTGACAATTTACCTTTTCGAGCATTGAAGTTTCTTAAGAGTTTTAAGTTTTTTAATGAGGTGCTGCTTGCTCAAGGTGCCTCTTTCATTCAACAGGCATGCTATTTAATCCATGGGCTCTAAGGGCTGGCAAAGAAATTTTGTGCCCAGGTGGAAGCCCTTGCTCCCTGGGGTACTCTTCCCCTTGGGGACTGTCACCTGAAGTCTGGGTGTATCATGGCATCAGTGATGGGCACACCCAATGCCAGGGGGATCCTGGAGGAGACTCTGTGTCTAAACTGACTGTGACACCTCCATGGATATTCCCAAGAGCCAGGACTCCTCAGATAAATTTGTGTTATAAGATCTACCTCCTTTTCATTGCATGATTTAAACTTTAGTAGATGGGGGGTGGTTATCAACTTTAATTGTTTCCATGTACAAAACAACAGAAGCTGGGTTTGATTTCTCCTGTTACACCTTATTACACCCTTTAAATCTCACTACCATACTTTTAAGCAACTAACTTGTAAGAGCAGCTTCCCTCCTTGCAGCTTTTATTGCTCTGGAGACCCCAGGTTTAACACAAACCCCCAATCCGGCTCAAAGATTGCAAAAAATTAATCTCGTGCCTACGCACACTCTGTACGGTGATTGTCTCTGGACCCCAAATTAGCCAGCAGTTAGGTTTGCATATTTTCTGCTTATTAAAAAAATTACTGTAAGTACTATTTAGAAAATGTTCAGTCTATTATGGCATGTGGTTTCTATTTGGGGAGGCTGGAGATTTTGCGAAGGCAGTGAGTAATTACCTTGGTGTTGGTGAGTTTTCACTCAAGCTTGGGCGGCGCACTGTAACAAGAGACAGTTGCCATAAACAGACTGGTACGAGTAAATCATGGTGTGTGGCCTTCTGGTGGAAAGCAGATATCTGCTCTAGGTGACCCTACCTCCCTCTCATGACATGGCAAAGCCCACCAAACATGTGGTCTCCAAAGCCTTTTGTTCTGCAATTACACAGCTGTTATCCCCAGGTTGCTCCACGGGGTTTCATCCCTCACACTACATGTGAAGAATACCAGTTGTTGTTTTGATTTATCAGAAGAAATAGCATCAAAGAGCATTTGAGAGATTATTTCATTCATGAGAGGTTCCACTAAGAGATTTCTATGTAGGATGTTGCAATAGGCCTACCTGAAGACTCCCTACCTAACCAGAAGTTAGTTTTCTAATTAAGTGTAATCAGTTAATCTGCAATCAGCTTTAAAAAGTATTTGTGATATTTAATACTGGATCTATTCCTACATCTTCTCATTGAAAGAGTCCAGCCTAGAAGTGTTACTCGCCCAATGGCAGGTTACAGCTTTTGCATGAACAAGTTGTTTAAGCCAATACTGCTCCTCTTGAGGAAATATATTAGATTGTGGCCAATGCTTTTCACAGGTGTGGTGAGGTATTTTGATAAATTATTGTTGACAGCAGCAAAAGATTAAGATGTTTAGCAGACAAGTAGGGGAGATGGTCAAGGTACCTTTCAAGTCACAGCAGGTGCCTGAAAAGGCTGTGGTGGAGAGTTGCACTACACCAAGAACAATATTTTACATTATTTTTTGCCTCTGCTTTCCTGGTGAAAGGGAGGGAACACAACCTGCACCCTTCCCAAGCAGGGTCTGGTTCAGCAACAAATGCAACCTGTGAGGCTGAGGATCCCATTTAAGCCCAGCACAGAGCCAGGCCCACATCCAAGGCAAGTTTTGTTGCTGGAGAAGCTGTTAGTGAAGATTTAACAGCTCAACTCAGCCCTTAAACTTGGGGCATGCAGGGGAGCCTCGAGGAAGGTGGCAAGATGAATCTCACTGCCTCTGAGATTTGTTTTTCAGCTCCAGCAAAAGTCATGGCATCTGTGTAGAGACTGCAGCCCAAAATCTGCTCCTAAAGCAGGAGGAGAGCAGCCAGCTCAGCGCAGTGCAGAGCAGTGAGGCTGCAGCCACCAAGCCTGGCATGGCTCCTTCTGGCTAAATCCCACTCCTCATTTTGCATCTGTGCATGGAAAAATATCCCTGGGGACAACAGGTACATTTATATAGCAACACAGTGTCTGTCTGAAAAGGAAAATCACATGAAAATAACTCCTTGCATTGGACCACAAATTACCCAGAACTCCTTTAGCAACTCACAGCCCTTGTGGAACAGGTGGGAAATTCAAAGGCAGCAGAACACAACCTCCTGCTTCCAGACTGCGCTGCTTTACGGCAACAGAAACAACACTTAATCAAAGACGTTTAGTTGAGGACTTACATATAAAAGGTTTGACACTGCTGTGGATGTGTTTATGCTGTTTGAGGCCTGAAGAAGTGGCAAAGGTTTTGCCACACTCTGGACAAGCGTGAGCACGAGCCCCCACATGCTGGGAACGAATGTGCCTCTGAAGGTTGCTGGGGTCCGTGAAAACCTGCTAGGAAATGAGTACTGATTAACCAAGAAACTTGACTGCAGGAGAAGCCAGTTATTACAAGAGTCTTTTAAAATTCAAACTTTGGTGCTATTTTTGGGAGCATTCTAACATTAAAACCCTCGCTAATGGCCAGCAATGGGAGCTGTGCCTGCAGGATGGGCCTCAGTTTCCCAGGATCAGGGTGGATCTGTTAACCCCTTTGCAGCAGATGCATTTGACTTTGCCATTAGAAATTGCACATTTGAGATCAGGGACTTCATGGGAAATGAGTGAAAATGTGGCTGCTTGAAACCCCTAAGCATTACTGCAATAGAAATACTTTATACTGACACCTGAGTGTGTGACAGCAGGTAATCCTGTACACAACACAGTGCCAGAAACCAGGGCTTGGTTTCATCTTGTAAGTGTCAGCTCAATATGAAATTCACATTATTACTAAACCCAAGTAAGTCCTCATGCAAAAGGGCCAGGCTTTGGGAATCTGATAAAAGGAATGCAGAGTACCACATCCTATACAAATAATCCACCCAGCAAGCCCAGTGCTGAGAAGTGATGGAGATGCTTTAGAGATGAGAGTTGTACTCACTTGGTGCAGCTGGGGTGCATTGCTATTGTGCATTTTTGATTTATATTGCAGTAGTGTCCTAAAGTTTCTGGTCCCAGCAGCTGGCACACAGCCTAGGGAATCCTCTGCCCTGCATTTCTCTGAGGGTTCTTGCCCCTCATTGACCCTCTTACACCCCACCAATCCTCACAAGGGACCAAGCCCTGAGCTTGAGGATGCTCACCATCAGTGCCCATTTCAGACTCCACAGACACTTCCAAATCAAAAGGGAAAGAAAAATAACATATTTGCAAAGTAGAAGTGAAAACCCTTGAGAAACCATGTGGAGCACTGCAGATGCCCTACAGCCTCCTGCATCCCAGCCTGGGGCACCCCCCACTTCCATGCCCCCCTGCATCCAGCAGCACAAGCAGTGCCAGGCAGCCCACAAATTCACTGTACCTTGGCACAGTTCTCACACTCGTAGTGCTTCCCGCTGTCGTGGGACATTTGGTGACGTATCAAGTTGGACTTCCAGTTAAAGGCTTTGGGGCACTGGTCACACTTGTACTCCCTCTCCTCACTGTGTGACAGCATGTGCTTCTCCAGGCTGTGGAAACACGAGCAGGGCTTGGTGAGATGTGGGTTTATAGGAAGAGGAGAGAGCAGAGTACATAGTTACAGCCAAAAGAAAAAAAATTTAAAAGCCCAAAAGGGTCAATCGTGACAGAAATAAGTCCTGTGAGCACCAGGCTCACCCCAGCCAGGAGGCAGAACCTCCTCCTCCCCACCAAAATAACACATCCTCCCATGTTTTGCCAGGCAACTTGCAAATGCTCCAGGAGACGCTGCTGCCATCACTCCCCAAGGAGATTATTTCATACACCTCTCAGTATTTCACTCTGGTAATTCTTCCCTGCAGTCTGAATTATTTCTGCCTTATGACTTTCCCTCTAAACGCACCTAGGATGCCACCACCTGCTATAAATCCACTCCTTTGATGGGAGTCAATTTTTCTTACAGCAGGAGTAGATGAGAAATAACTCCTCTGGAGTAGGACAGGATGAGTTTATGAAGCCTCTAGATAAGGTACACCACAACTGAAGTTATTCTTAGCGATTATTATTAACTGTGTGCAATTGTGTGGTTGCTCAGTCGTTCATTTCTTAGTGGTTTATTCAGTCAATTACTAGGGTATTCAGTGTCCACCTAATTCCTGCTGCACATCTTTAAATTAATTTTCGTCTCTCAATTTTTATCATTCATTTGTAGCAAATATGTGTTTTTAGACACCTGTATTGCCTGGTCACATACAGAGTCATAGCTCACACCAACGCTTGAGGGAAGATCACTACATAATGCAAGAGTGGATTCACAGAAAATCCACTGGAAAGTGGGAATTTTAGCCTGGGATGCCCAAATTGTGTTCACATGAAGTACCCACTGATCTCTGCTGAACCAGTGACAAAACCTGCTGGGGTTACAGCCTTGTTTGGGTTGTGTAGCCCAAACAGCAACCTCCATTCTCAGCCATGGGCAATGGGAATGCTCTCAACTCCACAGATGCTCTGACTCCTACACCCCTTCTTCCTTTGGGGGGAAAAAAATAATTCTGGCTTCTTCTCCTAATACTTTTACAACAATTGGCTCTGCATCACCAATTTGCTGTAAGTCCTAGAGAGATTCTTGTCCCTGGCTGTGGCACCAGCTCCCGGACGCTGCCGGGGCTCCGTGACCGGCCATCAGCACTGGGCACTGCTGGACCCAGCAACCCCCTCCCCCTGCTCAGCTATTTCTCCATGTAATTACTCACACCCTCAAGCACGGCTCGTTTGGGCCTTTTGTTTTATATAATCTGGATATAGCACACTTTGGCACTTTTTTTTGCAGTGAACTGTCTGTGTGGTGTATGAGCCTTTCAATAATTCACAAGTTCAGAGAATGGCTGCATTCGCTCTCATTTTTCACTCTTTCTCACAGTACTGCCCATCTATTTATGATGACTCGTTCTTTGTTTTCTGCCCTTTCTCTTCAATATTTAATATTTTAAGCTAAATTTACATTTCCTCAATGATTCCCATATGTTAGATACTGTCCTCTCGTTCTCAGGGAGAAAAGAACTTTAAAAATGAATAACTCCCAGCATGCAAAAACCTCACAGATCAGAGTCCTGCCTCACCCAAGCTGCTGGAAATTCTTCTGACTTGATCTGCCTCCATCAACCCCTTAGAATCAATGCCTCAGAGTGAAAATCAGACACGTGGAGCCACACAGCAGCCAGTGAACAAGACCTTGTGCCTGCACAGATTCCAGCTCAGCGGGGTGACCTATGTGGGGAGTGATGTTTGGTACATCATGTTTTAATTTCCGTGTCATTGGTTTTGTCCAAGTGCAAGGATCATCCACTGATCTGAGACACCCCACATGATGCTGGAGTAACTGCTCCACTGAAAGGAGTGAACATCTCTGTTTAGGGAGAGAGGGCTCCATCTTGCAGAACCAGCACCTGGAGCATCCAGGAGCAATTATCCAAAGGGACCAACTCTGGGCATGCAGAAAACCATGCTAACCTCCAACAGACACCATGACACCCTGAATCTAATGAGGATTTTTGTGAAAAACACAAAATATTCTAAATTGACAAGCCAGCTTTTAAGGGGCAAATGATTCACACATTGCTGTGCTGGAAAAGGGCAGTTCACATTCACTTTCGTTGAACCCATACAACGTGGAGAAAAAAGAAGATATGATGGGAGCGTGGGAATCATGCTACAAACCCTGAAAACAAGAGATCCTGGCTACCAACCAGCTTCCTACAAAAAGCACTGCCCCATCTCAGCAGAGCATCTGGTCCAGGACTTTGCTATTAAGATATCTCAACATTACTATCAAACATTGGTTGAGGTTATCCTTCCCCAGGTCAAGAAATCACCAAGATGTGAATCTGTGAGGGATATGCTGCAAAAATTCCTGTGTACTCCCAATATCTTCCAGCAATTCGTAAAATTTGCTGTTAATCTGCATTGCAATATTGTATTTTAAGTAATCACAGAAACTATAGTGACAGGAAAGTTGCATTATTTATGTTCTATGTGTATTTCAGGTACATATGCACACAGGTCTATCAGTTTTAACAGAGAGATAAATTTAAGAAAACACCAAATCCTGGTGTTTCATGACTGTATGGCTACAAATAAATATTAACATACAGACATATTTATTACCTACAATCCATCTCTAACTAAAATGGCTTGTTTGCAAAGACAAAATTGGTAACATCAGTGAACAACACTCAGAGATATTCCAAATTATTTCTACCTAAGATTAAGGAACCCAGACCAGAGTTGATGTGAAGTAGAACCACTCCTGTGATTTCACTGCAATCAGCCCAATTCAGATCTGATTAGCGAAACATCCAGCTCTTAATCTAAGGTCCTCACTAAGGACTTCAAGTACAAAGACCAAATTTCTGATTTATTTAGACTCTATTGCTTTTTATACCATAAAACACCAGCATAGAAATCCTGCTCATCTTCATCTTTGGTTTCTGTAGAAGGTGAATTTATCAGGTTTTGATGCCCTGCACGACCCAAGTGAAGCCATCACAGAACCTGCCCCACCCAATCACATTTTAAGCACCTTCTCCTACCTTTGTAAGTCCGGGAAGACTTGGTCACACTCTTTACACTCCTGGATTTCATGCACGTCCTGAAGGTCACTCTCGTTCTCGAGCTTCTTCTGGAAGTCCTCCTCCACCATGGAGAAGGCAGAGTGAGGGGTGCTGCAGGGGAACTTCTGGTGGTCCACCAGCTCAGCCTTGGACTCGAAGAGCTGGTCACAGTCCTCGCAGCGGTACTGGCGCTCCTCTGCAACACACAGGGGTGGGCACAGGGACATCACTTCAGTTTTCATTCATTTAGAACCACCACCCCCACCAGAAGTTGGATGATGGTGTGGTTAAACGAATTGCTCTTCAGTAAAAAAGAAAAGAACCTCAAAAGAAAGAAGGATTCCTAAGAATGCTGTATAATAATGCTTTGATTCCACGTTAACTGCCTGGGTGACATCCAACATGAATCCCTAACACTGGCTTAGGACAAAAGTTTAAATACCAAGGACAAGTGTTTAAATACTCTCCTAAATGGAATTATACAGGGTCTAACATGGATATCCAGCAAAGGCTGCCAGTCTGTGCATTTCTGAATGAAAGGGACTGACTCAGACACAAACACCAGCATCCAAAATAGCCAAAAGGGTGCTTGGAGTTTGTAAAAGCCTCTTCATTTTCATCACAGTCCTCCTGCAGCACCCAGCCCTGTTCAAAGTAAGCCAGAGATGCATGCAGTTAAATTCTTTGCTTTAAATTCCATAAAATCGGCCATAACTTCTTACTAAAAATTTAGAATATCAGTAAAGCGTTACTTTGGAGCAAGTACTGCATTCTGTTAATTACTAATTCCTGCAAAAGAACAGCTTAGCTGAAGAAAATTCCCAAAAAACAAACTTGGAGAAGAGCATCCCACAATGGGTTTTTTTCTGCTGCATTTTCTACTATTGGTCCATACAAGGACCAGACACCCTGGTTTGGTTCCAGATCCAAATGCCCTGGGGCTCTGAGTCAGAAAGGCACTGAGGAGTCTGGCTGGAATCTCCAGTGGATGTTCTTGGTTGCTATTTGACAGTTGAGCTGATCCAGAGAAAGTGTCATGGGGCTCTGTTCTTGGCTGTCCATGAGCAACACTTTGGCTCAGCCTGCTTCTAAATTAGCCCTGTGGGACATGACCCTGCACATGACTGCAGAGATTTCCTCTGGTGTCATTTATACAATAGCTACTTGACCATGGGGACTAGGCAGGGAGAGCAGTGTGCTGGAAAGGGGGACACCCTCAGCAGTAACTGGGGGAAAAAACCCAAACACAAAACCAAATGGGAATGAATGCATAATCCCCACTTTTTTCTCAAGAGAACAAAAAATACTACTTTAAATGTACAAGCTGTTATAAGAACATGGAGACATTGATAATTCCTGCCCTGGGAAACCCCTGTGCCTTGTCCCTGAATCCCTGAAAGTTTGTAAAATGTCCCTCTTGGCACAGACTGCAACCTGCTGGGCATCAGGCAGATATCCCACACCCAGTTCCCACTGTGGCTCATAAGCCACTGCCCAACAGGCAGCACAGCAAAAGGAACCTTTGGAGATTGGGGGACAAATCTGAGCAACAACTCAGGAGTTTCAGATGAAGAATCTGCATGTGGGATGAGTAAAGGGCAAGCATGAAGAGTTAAGAATGGCTGAGATGTCCTCACAAGGGACAGCAACATCGACAACCTGAGATTTCCTCTTTTCAGGGTCACTGTTATTTGGCTAATGACAGAAAATAACCTATAACCAGGATCCATACAAGTCCTGGCAGGAGCAGCACAGCCTTGAGATAAGGACATGGACTCTTCTTCTTTTGCAACCCCACAAAACCATCAAGCTTCAGTGAGGAACAGAAGGGCAGAAGATGGACAAATACAACCAGAGTCCAGCTCTCCTTCCCAGCTGCAGTGAGGCCATCCCAGGTTTCAACAGAAGAAAAATCTCCCTAAATTTTGGGTTAATGTCAGTGATCCTTTCTGTCAGGTGAAGCAGTAAGAAGAGGCTAACCGTGGATGTCCGGAGCCATTGTCTCATGTGAATAATCTTCACTCTTCATGAACAGTAAGAGCTCCTCTCCTGGTTCAATATCTGCTACCACTCTGTAGAATATCTGAGGAGAAAAAAAAAACAAACCAGAAAGAAAAAGCAAGGTAAGTACCACAATAGGCAAAAAAGCATCGAGTACTGCTGGTGAGTGTGGCAGATCTTGTGGCCAGAGCCTGCCCGCTCATGAAGCTGCTGCTGGACAGGAGCTGACTGACCATGACAGCCCCAAAGCCATTGTATTTTGGGCTCTCTGAGGATAAAAAGAACGACTGCTTTCAACAGCCTCTGCTGCAAAATGAGCTCTGTGACGACTGCAGACATCACCAGCAACTTGTCTGCTGAGTTATACCAAACCCATGGACAGAGCAGCCATAAAACACATCCCTGAGTGATCCTTGGAAGGGAGGGAATTCCTGCTGCACTGGGAAAAGGTACTAAAGTAACTTTAATGCTTGGACTCGATTATCTTAGACATCTTTTCCAACCCTAATGTTACTATAATTCTAAAGCAGACATGAGGAGATGCTGCTGGTTAAGCCATAGGAATCCAGCCCCCTGCTCCAACCATCTACACAGTCCAAAAAGTTGTGAGGAGAGGAGCCTGTAAGAACCAGTGCACCTGGTTATTCCTCAGCTTCAAATGGAAACCCATGGAAAAATCAGTCCTGGATGAAGAAACACCGTGAGCAGCCAAAGCTGCTGGTGGTGGCTCTGGCCAGTGACATTTGTCCCCTCACACTGGTGATGCTGGGCTGTGGGAAGGAGCCCTTTGGAGAGGCAGGAGGCTGTGGAGGAGGACAAAGGGGACACCATCCCTTGGGTCCCTGCACCAGAGGAAGCGCAAGCCAGCACCACGAGACTCTGCCGAAAGGAAATTCCCAAAATCCATCTGGCTGCTTTCTGTCTCAGCAGGAAACGTGAGGAGCACTAAAGAGCTCCACGAAGCAGCTCAAATAAATATTAGTAACTTCCTTGGGCCTTGTTAAACAAAACCACATGACAGCTATGTTTCCTACGCTAAAAAACGATGCCTTTGCTTTTTCTCAGACTAATGTATTTTTAAAGGGTTTGCTCCCAAACTCTGAACTCTCAACAATCATTGCAGTGCACAGGGAGAGAGGCAGCAAATCACCTCCAGTGTTCAAAGTCACAGAGATGAGTTTGTCACGGGTGTCTGGAGGTCTGTGGGCCCTTTCTTTCCCGGTCACTGTCACCCACGGTGGCACGCACAGCCCGTCACCCACCGGCAGCCAGCACATACCGCTGTCCTCCAGGAGGTGGCCGTACAGCCTCATCCTTTCTGCCTGCACGAGCTGTGCCCACGGATATAGGCTAAATACCTCAAAATATCGAATTTGGATGCATTTCCTCAGATTTGGGTGGGCTTTTTCTTCAGTTTGTCCCAAAAGCCACTCCAGAGAACGGTGCAGGGAGTGGCAGTGGAGGCTGCCAGGGCAGCTCGTCCCTCACCCTGGTGCTCACCCCTCTCCAGGTGACAGAAGTGCTGGCAAAATTCATCAGGCACGAGGTACCAGTGCCACCAACCCCTGCTTGTGGCCAATTTTCCCCATAAAAACCAGGAGAAGGAATTTATGAGCAGGATGATCCACCCTCCCTCCTCTTCCACACCACCCTCATCGAACCATCAGCCTGGGCTGCTTGGGCTTCCCATCTGTATCTCGTGTGGAGGGGATTTCAAACTCCACTGAGTATTTTGGAGGCCAAGAGAGCCATGGCAGTGTCCTGTGTCTGTCTCTTCACGCATCCAGGCAAATATCTGAAACCACAACCCCCTCTGGATACAATGCTGCTGTCCATGCCAAGGGATGCAGGGCTTTCTGGTGGGCTTCAGCTGCTGGGGCTGCACTGAGGCAACACAGCTCATCCCATCAAAGGCCAAACCACATCTAAATGAAGCCAGCTTCTACCTCCTGCAAATAAACCTGATGGCAGTGCAACATCCAGTGAATGTTTGCTGCAAGCAATGCTTGGTTTTCTATTTGTTACAATAAATGTATTGAAAGTGGATTTTTAATTCCAGAAGTATATTGGCCTCTGTATATCTGAAAGGGAAGCTGCAGCCAAATCTGTGGAAGATAAGATGAGGTGCTGGCTGGTATGGGGTGAAAATAATATGTGGAATAATGATATGTGCACACTGACTGAAGAGACTTCTCTGGACCTCCCTGTTGGGGTGGAAGCAGGAGCAGGATCACCACACAGCCAGGAAGGACTTCCACCATCCCAGAGGGACTGTGCCAAAGCCTCTGCCCTGCCCAGGACTTGCTTCTGCTCCCAGATTTTGTGTCCCAGTCAGGTAAACACAGGTGTTGTTCCCTGATTGGTGATGCATCCCCACCAAGGAGCAAACAAAAACCACAGCAGAACCTTCTCTGGTGTTTCCCCTGTCCCATCAGAGGTGTTTGGACAGACCTTTCCACCTCTCACCACAGAGTGAGGACTCATGGACTGGGCCATAAGGAGGGTGCTGTTCACAGGCGCTGTGCTGGGGAGCATCACTGCTCTTGGGGAAGCCCAGGGCGATGCAGCATCTTTCCTGCAGCTGTGGGACACATCTCTGCACAGGGAGCACACTCTGCAGACACTTGTCCTGTCTGCATTGGTATTTAAAAATCCAGAGATGATCCAACTACCTATCAGAAACTCCCTGGCCAGCCTTTCTGGCCCTCAGCAGGGAAACAAGACCAGTGTTTCAAAAACCTCCATGTTTTGAATAATGTTTCTTTATTTTGCCTCTCAGACCTAACATTCTCCAAAACAAAGGCTGTGATAGATTTCCAGCTCTGGCATTTTCACATTATTAGAGTACTATCTTTAATTATTATTAAACACAGTTTTTAAAATTTCTGTTTGAAGAGAAAAAAATCACCAGCACTAACAGTTCATACATCAATTTTCATTGCAGTGAGAAACTAAAATAAAACATAGTGAAGTTTAAAACACAACAAGCATGCAAGCAAATTTATTCTGATTTTAAGAGCTGTCATTATGTCACATGAAGAGCTTTTTTTCTTACTCTTCCCATCTAAAACCTCCTGGAATTACCCTGTCTGGGAAAAAGTGAGAAGCCAACTGTTGAAATGAACCACGTTGCCTGAATTTTGAGGCAGCTGACTGAGGGCAGGCAGTGGGAGAGTCCTGCAACCCCCAGATGGGGAACCTCACAAATTCTGCCCCAGCTCCACAGGTACCCCTTGGGCTGCCTGTGTTTTGCAAGAACAGCACCTCTACTACAGGCAGTATTTTTTGTATTAGGAAACACTATCATAAAATAAGTGGAATTTTCAATTGTTTGAAGATTTCTGGGCCACAGTCCTGACCGTAACTAACGAAAGGTTTCAATTTTCTGGCTATCATTTCTCCAGCTGACTGAGCCTGTTCCATTAACCAACTTTTTTGGGTTAACCTGCACTGTTCTGCCTTGAGAACAAGAATAGGAAGAGCTTCTGCACAGGAGAGGATCAACCAGAGGAGAGGGAGAAAAATAAAATTAAAAGCAAAGTCCAGAAGCGCATTTCACATGCCCTGGGATCAACCGTGTGTGACTACAGTTTATGTAGGAAGAGCAAAATCAGATTCAGGTCTGGAAACACTTTGAAAGTTCAGGGGGTCTTAGGTGGGGAGAAGCTGGGGGAGGCCAGGCTCATCAGTGCTCTGTGCCTGCCCACACTGCAGGTCAGAGATCTGTGCTACCGAGCAGAAATAAAAGCTCCCAAACTGCAAAGCCGTAAAGGGAAAGGGGAGGGAGGGAAGAAAAGGAACATACACAATTTACTTTTAAATGGATGAATAAGGCCTCATTGTTATGAATCCCAGTTTACTTTTCCTGGTCAGGCACTTGAAATTTTATTTATGCTTAATAGACTGCATTTGGCATGTGTAAAGATGACAGAAGCGTGAATTATGAACGACCTTCGACCTATTCAGGAAGTTGTAATAATTGAAATAATAGCGAAACGCACTCCCCGCGAGCTCGGCTGGGGCCGCGCTCCGCCGCTGAGCCCGTGTGCTTTGAAGCACCCCAGCCATCCCCCTGCCCCTGCCAGCCCCACACCGCCCTGCCTGGACCCCCCTCTGCTCCCATCAGCATCCCCCAGAAGCAGGAGGGGTTAATTGAAGTTAAGGTTTTGGGGGGGAAAGCAGCAACTCAGTCACTGAGTCCGAGCAACGGCAGGAACTGCCATGCACTTTGTCGTGCCCCAAAGAGGAGCTGCTGCGTTCTGGTGCATCCAACTAAACCCCTTATCCCTGCCTACAGCTTTGGAAAACATCGCACGTGCCCCAGAGCTGCCTGGGAAATTCAGATTTTAGGGCAGGTGAGAGATGCCACTCCAAGGCAGTGCAGCTTGTCCTTTAACCCCCAGGCCACATGCTGAACTCACAGCTCCCGCCACAGAGGAGGCACCCAGTGATCCCGTCCTGCCCCACACTGGTGCAAGCAGAAGGACCCACTCTGCTTGGGATGGAACAGAAGAACCCAGAAGTGGAGTGCTCCCTGGTGAGCCCCACCAGCACCCAGAGCCAGCACTCACTGGACCACATTCCATGGGTGCATCCACCCCAAGCAAGGCAGCCTCATCTCCCGGGTCCTTTGGGGAATGTGCCCCAAGAGGCAGTGTGCTTGCTGCCAGCTGGCATCCACCTCCACACTGCTTCTGAGCAAGAGTGGAACTTGCTTGAAAAGTTAAACAAATTAAATATCTAAAACTAATAATGAGCACTGTGCACAAGGAGCTCCATCAAAATCAGGAATTATGCCCACCACAAAAATGAGAAGGATGAACAGACGCACAACTTCACAACAAGACGTAATTAAGAGTTTGAAAGGAAAGAATAAGAAAGAAAAAGGTCCAAATAGTACAGCTTCAATTTTAGCTCCTGTGATGAACAACTTGTGCAGCTGGAGAGCTGTGTGATGAAACCCGAGCCAGGTTCTTTTTGCTATACTCAGGCAAATGATAAATTGAAATAAACCGGGGTTTTTTCAAGGGCCAAGGTAGAGGAGTCCTGCCTGAGAGCTGTACTGGGCCCAAAGAAAACTTCAGCAAAAATCCAGCAGCAAAACTCAGCAAGTCTCTGCATGCAAAGGGCTGTGGGGGCACAAGTGGGAGCCCAGTGGGGACAGAGGACCCTGCCCTTCCCACTGCAGAGAGGGCAGCAGCACCAGGGCTGTGAATCCGTTCCTTCCTTATTTTCAAAGTGCCCCAAAATCTCTATGCAGGGGGAGCTGGAGGGAGGATGCTCCAGGAATTTCCATTTTTCCACCTTCCGAGGCAAAAGGCGCCTCCTACTCCCCAAAACAAGAAGGCAACTGCAGGAGACCCCTCTGCAGGGCACCCTTTTCGGCATCCTGGGGGGCTGCAGGCCATCTTCCTCCCCAGTGCCACTCAGATCTTCTTCCACAGTCAGTGAATTTTAGCTTCTGTGAACGCCTTGGTTCCTCTGAGCTGCTCTGGTCCTACAGAACCTCTTCCTTTGGGGTTCCCAACCACTGACACCAGAACCCAACTTCTGTTACCCACCTGCTCTCCTGAGCTGATACAACCACTCAGTTGCCCTCTAACACCCATGAGCCTCCATTAGTGAACCACACCCATGTCAAGCAAGGTGCAGTCTTGTCCTGACTCGGTGGCTGTCCATAATTATTCTCTACTACACTTTAACAAGCAGATGAGTAGGATTTGACAGCCCTCATCACAAAAAAGGCCTTATCACTTTTATTAACCACGAATCATCAATAAAAACCTCATCACCTTGCAGAAATAGCAACAACTAGTTGCTAGGTTTGGTTCTAAACAGTTTCTTTTAGGTCACATCAGGACAGTCCAATGCTGAGAGCAGTAACACCACCAGTGCATCAAATTCCAGATAACACAGGCAGTCATAAAGGCCAGGCAGGAATTTCACCCACAGCCTCAGCTCTAACTGCAGCAAGTGGAAAATCACCACTGAGCAGCTTGTTCCACCAGCCCCAAGCTAAAACATCCTTGCTCCACTGGAGACAGATTTTCAGTGGGAGCTGGATTAAGCTTTATTTGCTTAATAACCAACAACTCATAGGAAGAATCATGGCAGAATAGGGCCCCGTATGAGCCCAGCGTGTGTGTGCCCTCCTGACCCACAACAGCCAAAACCTTGATTTCACTCTCTGACAACAAAGCCTCAAAACTATGCCTTAAATACACAACTTTTGCAGGTGGCTGTGCAAGGAGCCCCTGCCCGCACGGACGGGGGGGTGCGGCCATAAAACCTGAAACATGAAGCTGTGCCTGCAGATTAAAAAAGTTTGTAAAACGTGTAAGATGGGATCAGATCTGGTGGAACCTACAGCAGTAGGTTCACTCCTGTAAGTTTATATCACCGACATTGGGCACGTTGTTAAGAGTGTGATACTACTGGTTTTGCTCCCTTTGCAGCGGCACGCACTTGAGTACAAGGCAAGGAAACAAAACACACGCACAAAAACCCACCAAAAACCTATTTCAGCACGCACAGCAATCTAAAACCTTAGTAAAGTTATCTTGAGGCACTCTGAATTTTCCATGTATAAACAAAAGGGACTCTTCAAGAGCTGCTTTGCTGGGGGGAAAGAGACTTGGGAGCTCAGGGCAGTTTCACAGCACTATGAGTCTGTATCACTGTCAGAACACCACGAGCAATAAGCAAGATAAAAACAACATTCAGGGGTTTTAACTTCAACAGCTACCAACAATCTTTCTAAAAATAAAAAAGTCTAAAAAAAAAAAATAAATTTTGTAGTTTGAAGGTGACCGTGATCTCAGCCTGGAATGTGTGACAGCCCCTGCCATGCCACTGCCATCGTCACTGCTTGATTTGCAACTGCACTTTCATTAACATACATCTTTAAAAATAATGCTTTTGCTGGGCTGACAGCACTGCCAGAAAGCCTAATAGAGCCAATCATTCTGAAGTCATTAAAAAGTTGAACTAATAGATATTTAACAATAACAGAGAGGAGTCGTCCAAGTTAGCAGAAACTGTTCTAGAATCCTAAACTGACTCTGAGCTGAAAAAACACATTCCAGGGCAAGAAGAGTGACAAGACTCTCTGCAGCTCTTCACACACTGTCTCTTTGGGGAAAAGAAAAAAACCGAGTGCCCTGTTTGTGGAATTTCATTATTGATATATACCTAAAATTACACATGTTCAGGTTAGATTGGGTATGACAGGAGATAATAGTAAGACAGCAAAAAGAAATCCTAGATCGACCTCATTTGAAATTTAAAAAAATAAGTTAAAAAATGCAGCTTTTAAGCCCTACTCCAGCTGCAATCAAATGAAACATGAGTTGCATCCAGCGTGCATGTTTTGACTGCATCCCACCATTATCGAGCTGTTCATCTCAGCAAAGCTCATTTATACAGTCATAAGAAAGAGCCCAGGCCTTTTGTAAAGTTGATCCTAAGTGATGAAACCTAACCTCAGCCGTGAGTCAGGGGGTGGGGTGGTATGTCTCTGAAAAAACCCTGAGAGAGAAAATGACAAAAAATGTTTTTCTTTCCCTCTTTTTGTTAAATACAGCAGGTAGAACACAGCAGAGCAACCAGATTACACATCGCCCTGAGTTCATCTCAATCCTGCCTCGAGCAGTCTGGGAACCATACCTGCCTGTCAGTCAAGCTTGAATTTAGTAGTATAAACTTGTGGGCAGCATGAGGCTGGGAGCGCTGGCAGGATCTTTTACCTTCTCAGGTACAGCCCAATGTTTGCTTGTGAATTTTACAGATGAGTTGAAGCAATTAGAGGTGAACAATTACTGCTGATCGAGTGTCTGTGGCTCAGGAGCGAGCGGCGTCTCCACAGTGGGGATGCTCCCGTGCAACCAGGGCTGCTGAGGTGCTTTGTGTCCCTGGGGGATACAGGAACAACTGGGGTGTCCCCCCATGCCTGCACCCAGCACTGGCTGTGGCTCCAGCTGAGCTGGGCTCTCCTGTGCCAGCTGGGCTGCATCGCCTCTGCCCTCCAGCTCTAGCTACAACTACTGACACACATCCTCAGCTTCACCTTATTTTTATTTTTCCTTTTTATCCTCTCCTTTTTCTTTTTTCCACTCTTTTTTTCCAGGAGCTACCGAGGCTGAGTGACCCCAGGCAGCCCCACACACTCTGTGTGCACACTCAGCCCTGACTTGCATTTGTCACTCCTCGCACACGCACACGTTTGGCCATGTAACATCCATTTCCCAGTTTGCCTTCCCATTATATTTTATATTACCTCTGGTGAGCTTGTGCCAGAAGAAAGCAGGAGGAGGAGCTGTTAGAAAGACTTTCTAGCTTTAAGATTCGAGAGCACATTTTTAGCATTAACTTTTTAGGCTCTGGTCATAAAACGTTGGAGTACGCGGACGATTTTGTGGGTAAATGTGCAGCGTTTCCAGAGGGCCAAATGAACAACAATCTCTTGCTGACAGCACCCAGATCACAACATGCTACTTGAAAGACAACCAAATCTTAATTTGCAAATCTCAGCAACAAAAAGCTATAAAAATATGGAATTATGAACAGCACGATACTGTGCAAAATAAATAACAAGTCTCCAGTGAATGAAGGGAATTACTGGCAGCAGTACAGCCACCATTACCAAATGTCAGAAATGTAAACACTAAAAAAAGAGAAAGTTAAAAGCGCCATAACTTTCCTTCCAAAAACGTCAAAGCACGGGTGCGTGTGCTCATTCAGAGGGAGATGCTGATGGTTCAGCCTCGCCTGCACCTTCAGCTGCAGATCCCCA
Organism: Eopsaltria australis; assembly: GCA_034509425.1. NCBI lineage: Eukaryota > Metazoa > Chordata > Aves > Passeriformes > Petroicidae > Eopsaltria > Eopsaltria australis. The sequence continues at coordinate 668,074 of JAVTVJ010000330.1, read as the reverse complement.
ACACCGACCCAAACACAGTGAGGTGCTTTGACCAATGCACGTGATTTCGCTTCTGATCTTTCCTACCTGCACCAGCTCCTGCTCAATGTAAAATACTTGAATTTGCTATTTCAATTAACCTACATAGTTTCCTTTTCCTATCGCTGTTCCATAAATGCCCTGCACAGAGAGAATTTATCGTTTTTCAGCAAAAAGCATATTTCAGCTTCGAAAACATAACTTGCTTTTACTAATAACCTTTATGGTTTCTTCAGTTAAACCAGCTGCTGTATAAAAAAGAAATTATCTCTCGGACCGCTGGCTCGTTCTATGCTACATGTGCTCAGGGCTGAACTGTAAAAGTTGGAAATAAAAAAGATCTTCTCTCACAGTTTCTGAGAAAGTTATTCAACCCAGTTTTAATCAGCTATCTCACATGAGTGAAATACGCAGCATTGGGCTGGAAATAGCAGGCTCCCTCACATTCATTTCCTATACATAAGGAATTTGATTAGAAAGAATGATTTCTAATTGAAGCTTTGTGTCTGGTTGTGATTCTTCTTTCAATACTGTCAAGGCAATTAAATCAGCTAAAGATAATCTTTAACGTTCACCTGATGCAGTTAATTAAGTGGTGAAAAATGAAACACTGATTAAATGGATCGAATCCTACGTTGCAGGTAGCGAAGTTTAAATTGGAAACAAGAATTCACAATCCGTTGTTGCTTCGCTATTTTAGATATTTTGCTTTAAAGAAGCAAAGCTTCCTCAGCCTAACTTCGCCCATTAAAATATTTCATAATGGCCTGTGTTATCCGCAGACAAAAGCAAACCCTGATTTAGGAAACACCTAATAACTCATCAGCATAATTGAAAACAAAATGCTTTACTGCGTTCTCCCTCTGCCTATCCCAGCCTTTTTTTCCAACACACAAGGATAAATAATGTTTCAGCCCAACAAAGAGTGGATTTAAGTGCAATAAATGAAAAGAAACAGAAAACCACCGAAGAGCCTGATTCAGCACGTAAGTACTACGAGTTCCAGCAAAGTGTATGGGAAGGCACAGTAATATCCATGCACGTGTGCATTCAAATCCAAAACCCCACACATGCAAGTACACTGGTAACATTATCACTGTAGTGTCCTCCCTTCCACTCTTTCCATTGAATTCATGTTACAGCTTCCCACCAACTCAAAGATTTAACGTAGCAATCCAAGTGCACTGCAACAGGAGCCAGAAAATTCTCCTAATTCAAAATCAGCAAAAAATAGCTTTGTATCCCTTAGAAAGGAGTCCTGAGTTTTATCAGATATAAGACCAAAAAAAAAAAATTTATGAATTGAACAACAATATGGAAAATAGAAAATTCGTATTTTCTATTGCCCATAATCAAAATTATTCCATCCTGTATTTCCCATCTGTACCTTATCTTTTGCCATAACAGCAAACAGGCCAAAAACTGTTGCGAATTGGTTATTTTTTTCCCATTGACACCTTAAAGTTCCTTAAAAAAGTAAGTCCAGAAAGTGAACACCACGTACCTGATCACTTATTTGACATGCAACAAGGTTGTGCTGATTGTAGCATCCAGCAAACTTGATATACTTGAGCCAGTTTCCTACATCTGGTTGACTGGCATCTATGCAGAACTTCACATTGCAAAACTCATCCAAGATCTAAAAAAGAAAAATATGAAAGAGTAAATCTTTCTGTCGCTGGCTGAGTATTCTAATCAAAAGATAAATCACAGATTTCCAGATAAACAAATAGATAATAATAATAATAATAATAATAATAATAATAATAGTAATAATAATCGTGTGTTTATTAAGAAATATGTTTCTCTGCTGAGATTTTCTTTAGGAACTGTCAAAATACATACATAATAATAAAAAGACAATAAATGTCTTGAAAAATGTTTTGACAAATATTTCCATGGAATCGAAATGTTGTCTAATTATTGCAATGAAACACTATGCTAATTTAAGAGGGAACTGATTTTCTATGCATTCATCAATGGCTATGTTTGAAATTATGATTTTAATTAAATAGGGCTCTGACAGGAATATAACAAAAATTATTAAAATAGATGGGCTTGGCTTCATTTAAGGTTTCTGTTTTGTTTCAGGATTTACGTTGATTGCAGCACTCATTTAGAATTTTTGCATTTGATGCTCTGGACCAAACTTTATCTGGTAGGCAGAGTTATTTATCTTGTTTTAATATTACACTTCCCGAATAGTCCTGTGCAACACTTAAATCCCTCCCCTTAATCGAAGCAAATAACAGAACTCCTTATGTCAAAATAAAGAGACTAAATAAAAAACAATGTAAACACTCATGCAAACCATGGCAGTATTCAATACACAGCAATAAATGGTTCCAATTATGCAGACAATAAACAAATATAATGAGACTGCTTGTGGACAAGCTAAAGACGATATTCTATTCTAATATTATGACAAATTACTAATCATTACAGCGGACTGAATATCATTATTCGCAAGCTTCACCATCGGCCTATCCCAAACTTCCCACAGCCTCCCAGGGAACTGACTGCTAAATTGTAACTTCTTCGTCTTGGCACCGGGAGCAGCCGCCCCGTTTCAACAGCAAAATAAAGGAAACAACCTTAAACGCCCCAAACGAAAAGCGAAGGGCGGCGGAGGCTGAGCCCTGCTGGGGAGCGCGTGGAGCCGCGGCCGGAGCCGGCGCTGCCGGTGCCCGCTCACCGGGAGCCCACGGGAGTCCCTGCCCGGACTCGCCGGCCCCTCGGCGGTCCCTGAACGAGCCCCGCGGGACGCGCTGTCCCCGCGGGAGCTGCCCCGGTCACCTCTCCGCGTCCGCGGAGCGGGGATCGGGCCCGGCCGTGGGCTGGGGGATGCGGTGGGTGCGCGCAGCCCGCGGGGCCGCCGAGCATCGCCCCGCCGCACCCGGCTCCCCGCCACCTCCAAAAAAGAAGGGGGAAAACCTAAACGCCAGCCCGGAGGCCCCCGAACCCCGCAGAGCCCCGCGCCCCGCGGCCGCGCCAGGCAAGCTCGGTCCCCGCGGGCGCGCACGCTGCCCCGCCGCTCGCACCTCCGGCTGCTCTTGGGAAGGGGACGTTTAATTTTCCCTTTCAGAGAAACCCCCAAGGAGGGAAGGGGGGCTCACCCCGCACTCCCCGGCGTCTGGGGTCTGTCCCGAGGCCGGCGGCGCGGCGGCACCGACGGGGCAAAGCGGCCCCGTCCCGCGGGGCCGTGGCAGCGCCGCCGCCGCGCTCGCCGCTCTTACCTTGTGTCGCCGGGAGCCCGCGGGGGCAGGGAGGGGGGAGAGGGACAAATATCCTTCAGGCGGCTGGAAGCAACATCTCGGTGTTAAACGCGGGCAGAGGCCGCGGCCGTCGGGGTCCGGGGAGCGGCGGGCGCGGCGCGGGGCGCTCCACCGTGTGCGGGGGGCGGCGGGGCCCGGGCGGGGGCTGCCGGCCCCGGAGGGCTCAGCGGCGGCGGGGCTCGGCGGGTTCCTGCCGGCTCGCCATCACCGTCCCCTTTCGGCCCCTCCTGGTCTTATCGGCTGGCTTTGGGGCGGTGTGTGCGAAGAAAGTTATCGGTGAAGGGGGAGGAAGGGGGAAAAAGAAAAATCCACCCAAAACCCACAGAAGCCTCGTCAGGGAAAGGAAGAGGGGAAAAAAAAAAAAGGAAAAAGAAAAACAACAACAACAAACCCCACCGCGCACCGCTCAACAAAACAAACTTCTTTCACTTCTCCGCCGGGGATGGGAGAAAAGTGAGTGCGCGTGGGAGGGCGGACGGGCGGGCGGCTCTCCCCCTCCCCACGCCCGCAGCCTGCCCGCGGCGCTGCTTCCCCGCCGCACCCCCGGGCAGCGCCCGGCCCGGCCCGGCCCGGCGCGGCCCTCTCCGCCCCCCCTCCCCGCCCACCCCGTCGGGCCGTGCCCTCCCGCCGCTCCCCTTTCAGGCACTGTCTCTTTAAAGCGGGGCAGCCCCGGCCGCTCCGGCCGCCTTTCCCCCCCCTTCTCCCCGGCCCCCCCGTCCGGGGCGGCGGCGGCGGCGCTCCCGGCGCGTTTAAAGCGACAGCGGCCCCGCGGCCGGGGGTCACCGCCAGGTCGCGGAGGAGCGGCCCCGCCGCGGGGGCTCACCGGCAGCCCGCGGGGGCGGCCCCCGCCGGCCCCCCCCGGACGCATCCCCCGCCCGGGGCCGGCCGTGAGCTGTGCCTCGGGCCCTCGCCGCTCGCCTCTATTTATTCGCCGCCGCAGCCGCTCGCCCCGGTGCCCGCAGCCCGGAGCGCCGTCGTAGCCGCCCCGCAGCGGGGGCTGCGGCCAGCCGGAGCTGCGCCGCGCTCGCCCCGACGGCTGCTCGCGGCGCTCCGGGAGCCGGCGCGCCGAGCGCGTTGCCCGAGTTGTTCCCGTCATCGCGTCACTCTGGTTATTAATAACGATTTTTAATGAAATGCAACTTTTTTTTTTTTTTTCCCGTGGCCAATTTCGCCACGACCCCGTTTGGTGCCGCGGAACCACCGCCCCGTTTGCCGACGCTTCCTAAACGAGTCTTAATTTTTTTTCCCCTTTATTTCTTTGGTAACGAATCCCATGAATGGAGCGGTGGGAGGCCGAGCTCTACCTGCCGGCGGGGCCAGGCCCGCTCCCTCCCGCAGGACAGCGCAGCCCCCCCGGCTCGGGGCTCTCCCGGCGCCGCAAGCGGACCCGAAATCCAACCGCAAAGATCCGCAAAGTTTGGAACAGCCCGGGCTCACTACGGCGAGATCCTCGTATATGTGCTTTGGGAAGCGGGCAGGGGAAAAAAGCATAAGAGGGCTGAGCTGTATCTTTTATTGCACCCTCCAGAAGTGCCACCCACTTTTTTTTTTTTTTTTTTTTAAGTGCAGATATATTTTCAGACTAAAAGTGAATTTTTCTTCCCTGGGGGGAGACCAAGAGGCGCCGGGGAAGGAGAGCGGGGGGGAGGGCGAGAAGCCGAGTGACAGGAGATGCTGATGGATTCGTCTCAGCGGCCCGTTATCTGTGACATTGACCTGTTAGCTCAGATAATGGCTATTGTCCGAGGGGAGAGAGACGGGGGGAAAAAAAAGAAAACCGCACTCAGTGGTGGTAGGTAGGACAGGAAAAAAAAAAAAAAAAAAAAAAAAAAAGAAAAAAAAATCCTTTGTCAATAACCTCAAAAAACCCGGTGGGAGATTCCCAGAGCGCCCGGGCCTGGGAACCGGCGCCCGCCCGGTGTGCGGGGCCGTGGGTTCCTGCCCTCCCTCCGCTCCCCATTGTTGGCGATTTTTTTTTCCTTCTTATTTTTTTTCCTCCCTCTCTCTCTCTTTCTTTTTCTTTTTTTTTTTCTTTCTTTTTTTTTCTTTTTTTTTTTTTTTTAATTTAGCTATAAATTGGCCCGGCTCGCGCTATGAGCTGTTCTATTTTCTCCCTGTCAGGATGAGGGATTTGCTTTATGATGCATTGTGTATTAAATACAAGTAATCTGGGAAACTGATTGCTCGAGCCCATCGGCCTGATCAGAGCCCCCGATAGGGAGCCGGAGCCCCCCTTCCCTCCCCCTGGGCCTTGCCACAAAGGGAGGAAACGCGGGTGGATAAACAAAAGGGGCTCCCGGTACCGGCGGAGCGCGGCGGGGCCGGGCCCGGCCCGCACCGGGGCTCGCCCGCCTCTCGCCCGCCGCTGGGTGGCGCTCGCCGCCGGCGCACCGCGGGACAGCGGCAGCGGGGCCGCCGCTCCCCTTTTTGGGGGAAAACCCCATTTGTTTAATAGTTCCCCTCCACGCAGCGCTCCCAGCTGGCTGTAACCCAGCGCGGCCGGAGGAGCAGGAGGAGGAAGAAGAGGGGGAGGAAGGCTCATGCTCCCGAGCTGGAGGGGTTCGCGGAGGGTCAAGGCCGGCCCCGCCGCCGGTCGGGACCTCCAACATCCCGACCCGGGCATGTGGATACGCACATCAACTCACGTCGATGCGTTTCTTCTTTCGAGCGAAAATCTTCTAAACATCTCTTGCCGCCTTTCCCCTCTTCCCTCGGACGGTTCGGTGGGCGCTTCAAGAGGCCCAAGTATTTCCACAGGGTCCCGTTGGCAATTGTTTATTTAAAACAAGTCGCTCTATTAGTGGAGCAGTCAGGAGTTAGTGCTCCAGTCTGCTAGTAATTCCCACCAGGCTGTAAACTGATGCCTCTTTTAAGCCTTTAACTTCATGGTCGTCCCAGAAGTAAAAGTTCTTCTAATGGAGACCCTATGGGCATCGTGCATTCCAGCACATCATTAAAGCAAAGCAAAGCAGCTCGGCCACAGCCAGATGAAATAACGGCACTGTCCACATTTAATGGGCTTCCTGGGGCCAAAGGCTGCCGAGGACAATGGGGGAAAATCAGACAAGTCACTGGTGATTTTTTAAATACCGTAAATGTTCATATTAGGCTTAATATTACCCTTTCGTTTGTAGATAAGCCACTTCACAACCACATTTCTGAGTGGGGTATAATGCTATATATCTCAAGGTGACTAAACACAACACTGTGCATCCTGGCTAACACTGTGGTGAGTGCATTAACGTGGAGAGAGAAAGGAAAAGCAAAGTGAAACAAACACACAGAAAACAACAGCCTTCTGATATATCCAAATGCTCCAGGACAGACCCGGGAAACAACAACAAGAATGAAAGGCAATACAGTTTCTGCATGTCAATTCCTCCCACCCTGCGTCGTGGAAATCAATTTGAAAAAAAAAAATAAAATCAGGTGAAAACATAAGTGTTGCTGCTGATTTCAGGGGGAAGAGTCTGATAATCTCCAGCCCTTGAGGAAGGAGTGGGGTGGGCATCACAGTGCCCCCCACGTCGGTGCCCTGTCCCTGCTGCCCCTCCTGCCCTCACTCGCTGCCTGGCTCATCCCTCCCAGCCAAAAGGCAGTTTTCAAGTGAGGGAGAGGAGGAGAAAATTAAAGGTAAAAAAATGTAAATAAGAAATTTCCCTTGGTCTGGAAATGGGCCCAACTGAAAGCATGTTAATCTCCACCTCAGTAATTTGGTTCTCCTGGAGAAGACAGAAGCCCTGCTGCTGTGCCCTGCACTTCATAAATCACGTCTTTATGTGGACAAGGTCAGGGCACCTAACAGCTCAGACATGGGCCTTTGCAGTGGCTCGGAGGGCTCCGGCATGTTTATTCTCTCGCACAGATCTCTGAGGAGCAGTCCAGCACGCTTCTAATTACTTTTGATTATTTTCATTTGCTCGGGTCAGACTGGCTTTGCCGGCACTGCTGGAGGGTGGGTTTCCTCCCCCCAGCCCGGCTGTGGGATGCAGGGGGATCAGTGCTGTGCCCTGCACCCCCTTCCCCAGGGCAGTGCAGAGCTCCAGGAACCCCTGGGGCTCACCCTGCCAGTGGTGGGGGTCCCCTTTTGGCAGCAAAGCCTGGAACCTCCAGCTGAGTCAGGGACCCCCATAGTTGCCCTTCCCCCTGCCATAGCCAGTTAGAGCAGGACATTTACCAGTGTGAAATGAGGGGTGTGCAGGAAAACACCCCCCCACCCTCCCAAAAACACTGACTGCCTTCGGGGAAAAAAAATAAACAACCCCATATCCTTGCAAAAAAGTTACAGTGGTGCATGTGCTGGCAATAAAAAAGTTGAAGGGCCTCTGTGGGGACAGAGCTGCGCTCAGGGAGCTGCGGAGCACACGCAGCCCCAGCTGTGCACAGAGGCAGAGCGTGTGTTGGTCTGCTCCCCCTGATTGCTGAGTGATCACAGCACAAGCCACAGTCCCCACGCAGGGTGGGTGCACGGTAGGGACATGTGAGTGTCCCTGGCAGTGCTGGGGTCCAGGCGTGGGTGAAGCCATCCCTGTGCTCCCCCTCTTATGGTCTATAACAGCACACGGCTGCTACTGGCAGAAGCCAAACTACCCAAATACTATGCAGAAAGGCTCTACTTTTTCTCTCCCATTAAAATCTGGGCTCTAAAATAGAGCTCTGTGCTCCTTCATACCCCAATCTGAGCTTGACAGCCCAACCCTGTGTTCCCATCCTGGTGGCAGTGATCTCAGCAGACCCTCATGTCCTGTACCCAAGTGTGCCAGCATCTCCATCACAGCCCAAGGGTGAGGGTGGGTGTGGGTGCCACCACAGCTGGTGGCAGCCACACTCCTCGAGCAGGGGCTGCCTGGTGGGAAGGAGTTTTCTGGCAGACACGGAGCTGTGCCACTGGGTTTTGAGCCTGAAACTTTTTGGATATTGGGTGTTACCGCAAACCAGGAGAAGGGAAATCGCAGCAGATTTACCTACATCATCACTCAGAAAGACATAAAAATGTGTCAGTGGCTGGTATCTGGCTGCCTGGGTGATTTTACTCCTGTCTTGGGGAGGAAATCCTGCAGACACCCTTCCTCGTGTCAGGACAAGATGTTTGCCTCACTGCAAACAAACAGTGGCCCTCACAGCACACCCCAAAATTTGATGCTGAGGGATGCAGTGCTGCTGGTCCACCCCGTTGCTTTGAGCACACTCCTTGCAATGCTTTCCTCCTCCAAACCTTTCCCCAGCTTTCCCTGCCAAGGCACGTGCTGTGGCGCCGGATGCTGAGCACTGCTGTTTTCCTTTGGAGTGTTCATTACTTCCATTACAGAAGAGTCTGGAAGCCTCCAAATCCATCCTGGGCCTTTTTCACACTCGAGGGTACTGTACCCACAGGATGAGACTGTCCCTGCCGGATGAGTCTGGCATGAGTTTGGCTACAGTAAAAGTCTGGGGAGAAACACACGTTAGCCAGCTTGTCTTAACACCTATGAGAGCCACGGCAGAGCAAGGCAAGACTGACTGATGTGGGTGTTGGCCTCCTGTCCACTCAGAAGCTGTGTTTTCCTGTGCTTCACCTTTCTTGTGTTTTGAAAGGAAGCCAAAACCCTGGAGAATCTGGGAAATTCCATTTGCGATGCCCTTGTTCTGCATTTCCCTGTGTGCTGGGCAGCCTGGAAGGCTCTTTTCTTTCTTAACTACCCAGAGGGTAAAAGACTTTGAGCATGGCCCTCCAAATCCTACCAACATGAAAAAAAAGCACCTGTTTGGGGGATCTTTTATCACTCATTCATCTTTGTTGAAATTCAGCTGAATAAATCCCTCAAGTTTGTACCCACTCCTGCGTCCCACAATTTGCTCATCTGGAGATGGAGCAGTGGAACCCGTGAACCCAACAGAGGGTCCACGTGGGATGACCAGAGGCTCCCAGCTGACGTAGCTGCTGTTGTCTGCCTGAAAACACAACTTTTAACAGAAGCTGCCCTAAAAATGGAAGATCCCTAAGAAATACTCCCTGGGAAGGCATCATATCCAGGAGGTAGGAAGCATAATATAAGGATTTTGTGTACTTCCTTTGTATGTGCATAAGAATTCAACAATGTTCAGTTAACCCTCCATTTCTTCCAATTTTTTAGTTTTCAAGCCTTCTCATTTGACAAATAATCTGAGGCTTTGGAAAACTCCTTCCAGTCCCAGAGCCCTCATGGCATGTGAAGAGCCATGCAAAGAGGGTGTGTGGCAGCAAGTTCTGGGGAACCATTTGGGCACTGTGCATGATCTGAAAATGGAATTTGCAAGTCAAAAGGATAGAGAAGAAAATATGGAAGCAGGGAAAATGCCAGACCAAAAGAGACTGAAGGGGTTAAACAACAGAACTTTGCACAACAAGAATTAATGTGATGCATAACAGGTAATTCTATTTTAATAATCAATTTTAGGAGTGACTGGCTATTTTCAAAGCATTCCTGTTGTAGCCAAAGTTTTAACTAGGCGTGCAAGAGTGGGCATAAACACCTGTGGACTTTATAAGAGTAAGAAGCAATTTATCACCCAATAAAAAGTCAAACACTCATGTTAAAATTTTCAGGTTCGCATTTGCTATTTTAAGTGTCACATGTGTGGATGGTTCTAGGGGAGGTTCAGAAGAATTGGATACACGTCCTACACACAGAAACACTCATGCACACAGCCAGAACAACCAGCTCTACAGCAGGGAAGAAAACCTGCCTGAAAGCACCAGTGTTACAGTTTCATCCCTCCTATGTTTTGTATTAAACCCATTGTGATCATCGACCGGAGTTGTCTAAAACCTGAACTAAATGGGCATTAAGTCAGTTGCCATATGAAATTACTGCCATTCGATTTTCAGATAAACCACAAAACTTGATGAACTAACATTGTTCCAGCTGAATTAACTCATCATCCCCGGGAAGAGGAGGTTGTGGAGGAAAGCAAGGGCTCTAACAGCAATGATTAATCCTCCTCCTATTGCAAGGCACTTGCCTGCAAGTAGAGAGATGCCCTGCTAAATGCAGGCTGAGGATCCACAGTGCCTCCAAAACATCACTGCCTTGCCAAACCCTGACAGCAGTGTTAAACATTATTTACATGAGGGTAGGAGAGGGAGAATTTTTTGTTATGGGCCTGTTGTGAAACTATAAATACATTAAAATCCCCATCAACGGTTCAAGTCATGCTTGGTAGATAAATCCAGGGGCTGAAATTCAGGAATGTTAATTTATTCAGCTGGCGGAGGAACACGCGAAGTTGATCCTTATCCCGTACTCGGGCGATCTCCCTGGGATTAAGCCATGAAGTGCTGGGGCAGTGGTGCCCTGTGAGTGGCTCAGGCTCCCCACCACGGGTGGGCAGAGCCCTTTGTGTCCCCCACCCTGGCTGTGCTCAGGGTCCTGAGCAGTAAATGCTTAACTGGCCCCATGCGTGCACCGCAGCCCACCTGGGCGTGCAGGAGAAGTGCTGCTCCACATAAATTAGTCACACATGGGCAAAGGTGCCTGGTGCATTCAGAAAAATCTTACGCCGAGAGCTACCTGCTTTGCTCTACAAAGCTTTTGCTCATCGGGAAAATTTGGGGCAGGGAGGGAGGAGAGTATATTTGATGCAGGTGTCCAAATAAACCTGTCCTATAACCCATGGATCACAATGGGTTATTAATGAAATAGCTGTGAACATCAGCGTATCCTTGTGGCAGATTTCTTTCATAAATGAGTTGAGCATTTTCCAATTTCAGGAAAGTGCTGCTACCTATAAACTTGGAGATTAAGGGCTTTTTCCCCTAAGACTCAGATCCCTCGGGGCAACTTGTGTTCTGGCATGCATCCCTTATTTGCTGAAGAAATTTCAAACTTGGTAATTTAGCACCATACTGATAAAACAAAGGGGGGAAGGAAAAAAAAAAGCAGCAGTTGGGCATCCATGTGAAGGAGGAGAGAGGTGAGTGGTACAGCTTCAGGCATTTTTTCTGGATCTTTTTTATCCACAAGTCATACTGCAGATTTTTTGTGAGATTCATAGAGAAAACATTCCCAAGATACAGCATATAAGATGCATATCAATCCACATGCTGAGTTTTGCAGATGCAAAAATTACCTGCAGAATTTGAAGGAGGATGGCGGCTGGTTTATAACCATTTTTTTCCCATATAATTTATTTAAGCCTAAGATGTTGGGCTAAATTTGCCACTAGCAGAATTATGAGTATTAGTATTATTAGCATTACAGCAGCACCTAGAGGCCCCAGTGAAAACTGGGACCCTTTGTGGGTAGAAAAATAATAAACATGAGACTCTGTCCTGAAAAGCTTACAGTTGGCATGGATGGGATAAAAAGTGTGCCAGATGGGAAGATTACCATTTTATTTTTACAGATGGAATATGGAGTTCTGCTCACGGAGAAAATCAGTGGCAGACTCTCATGCAATATTTTCACATAACTTTCATTCACTGAGAGTTGCTTTTTATTCCTTTTCTTTGACTGCAATGAACAGAAACTCTTCTCTGCCTGCTGGTGCTTATGGCTTCTCATGGATAAATAGTGGGAGTCTGCTTGGTCACTGCCAGTTAAAACAGGTCTGCATGCTTTAATATGGCTCATCTGTAGCAGAAATTCTACTTTATCTCCCTTTTTTTAGCTAGGAAAATATTTTAGCTTTGGAAATGAGCAGTTGATGCTTTGGAACAGATCTTTAAATGTAAGCACATTGTGCTGATTGGTGCTATAAATGAAAGCTCCTCCTATAGAAGCAGTTTTGGGGAGGATACGTCAAACTCTGCCTTTGACTTTTGTGGCAGAAATGTGAAACGGAGTTCATGATGTCAAGCCTTGTTGCTAGGAGTCCCCCAGCAATCATGCAAGTGCTGAGCATAAGATGGATCACAATCCCCACCAGGCAGAGGGGGAGAGACTGCCCCAATCTCTCCACTGTGAGCTCCTAAACCTCACTTAGTGGCTGCAAAAAGCAGCAGGGAATGGGCATGGGCTCAGGATAAAGCTGCAGTTTTTTGGGTCCATAGAAGGAAAACGAGGCAAAGTGTGAAGAGCAGATGTCTTTCCACCAGGAAGGATTTCAGAGGCTGCATGTTCTGTCTTGCTGAGAATCCAGTACAGTAAATACAGAACTGAAGATTTCTTTCCTCATGCTTTCCTGTGCTGGAATCCTCACGTGGGACAAAGCAGGAGATCTGCTGGGTTAAGGAGCTGTTGCTGGATGTTTTGGCTGAGGAAGGTGGTCATCTCTGTGGGCTTTTCAAGGAGTCATGGTGAGATCAGGGTGGTCACATATTCCCCAGCTCCAAGTCCTGAACACAGCACTGACATGAGAGCATTGGCTACCTTGGGGTGGAACTGATGGCCAGAAGTGTCCCAGATTCCTGTCACTCCTGGTGTCACACAGAACACTCAGACCAGACCTGGGCTGCCCCAGGGCTGTAGATCTGCTCCAGCTCCAGACAAAAGTCAGTCCTGGATCCTCCCACTGCCTTCAGCTCCAGGACCAGAGGGCTGGAGCACAGTATTTTAGTGCTGTATTTGTGAGCTCTCCAGAAATAAATGGGAGCTAGAAGCTGTTCTGCCAGGCACTGTCAACAGAATCTCAAGCCAATTGTGTGTTGCACGAAGGATGTCTGTCAGTTGGGTGATAAAGTAAGAATATCTGTCACGATATGAATGACCACAATTTTCCCTAGAGCTTGTGGTACATTTAACAGTGCTATAAAAGATGAAAGTGGGAGTTATGAGTGCTCATTAGCACTTCAAAATTACTGATTATTTCACTCTCTAAATTAATCCGTGAATTTTGTCTCAAATGGAAAACAGTAGGTTTAGATCGAGGTTGCTGTGGACCAGGAAATACTTCTACGGAATGAAGAAACTGAATTGGTTTGAATGATTTATAAAATGTGAGGGTTTCATTCCAAAATATCATTTATATGCCCAGAAATCTACACAGCAAATCTAATCCAGCGAAGGAAAATGAACATTCTCAATCCATGAATAAAGATGGGAAGTAATTCTGCAGCAGATTCAACCTGTGCCTGCCTATGTATGACAAGTAACTGATCTGAAGCCTTTTTTACACATCTGGTAGGTTTGTATTTACCCTCAGTTTAGGAGACAAAATGTGGGGACAAAGAACATGATGATAACCTTGAATAAAGCAATAATAATGACAGCTGCTCCCTACACTGAGTTAAGCACATCCTTCCTTCCTTAAGGCATTCACTGATGGGAGAGGAGGAGGAAGGTCAATGCCAGATTGACCTCAAGAGGCAAAGATTGACCAAAACCCCAGTAAACCCTGCTCCTTTTGATAGTGCACCTCCACCAGTTTAAGGGGTACAAAAAGAGTAAGATACAAATGGGGTTCATGTGAACAGGATATAACAAAGACCTTGTTGACCTGATTTCCACCCAGCCACAGAGTTTGGTGACCACAGATGATGTTGTTCCAGGTGATTCATTGCAACTCCTGTCAGTAGCCAAGCGTCCAGCAGACACATCTGAAGGGCAGTGACCTTGGCTTGTGTGAGTGAGGCCAGTAGTAAAAGCAAATGGGAGTTAAAATGAAAGGTGTATATTTTTAGAAGAATTTGTAGTGTTTGGACTCCAGCTTTAGATGGCTCAAGAGTATTTTGTAAGCCAAAAATCTGTTCTTCGGTTCTGGTTTGTTGATTAAATATACTTGTTACCAAGAACTTCAAGCAGGAAAAAATTTAAAAGAAACTTCAACTAAGATATTATCAGCTTCAGCTGCAGCACTGAACAACGAAAACGTAATAGCTCTTCAGATCTCAAGTTATTCCCACTGACTGCCGTATAATCAGCATGTTAAATCTGGGCACCTCTTCAGGCACAGTTATTTGTGTGATATATACAGATCGATACCTATTGATTTTATAATTTTGATTCATCTCTATGCAGTGATTCAGTTTCACATCGTCTTATTTATCAAGTTTTTCTCCACACCTTTGCTTCCAAGCTTCCTGACACTTCCAGGCCACTCAAGGAGGGTCCCACCACAACCACCCCTTTTGCCCCTGCACCCGGCATCAGTGGGCATGCATTTGGTCACATTCCAAGGAATTTTGTATGCAAAGAACCAAGACAGGGTATCCAGGTTTGTTAATGCTTGAGGGTAAAGTTCATAAACCTCCTTTGCTAAAGCCATGGCCCCACTGCCCCTGCTGGATATTGAGCCCAACTTTCCCTGGAGGCTTTGCCACCCCAAGGGACTGAGTGCAGCTGCATGTTTCTTACCCAGAGGCCATCCCTTCAAACTTCCCTCCGTGCTGGCTTAAGAAGACATGAGGGGGATAAAACTTTGCACCGAATATGAAAATTTGGTCTTTTTACCCCTGGAGCTTTTTTGAACCTGTGGTGGCACCTGAAGCCCCTCCCCACTGCAGCAGCAGAATGAGCAGAGCTGGCACGAAAAGCCCAAGGGTGACTGATTAACAGCGACCTGCCTGACACACTGGAGGAAACCAACCCCATTGCTGCCACTGACAGGGCATCAGGGAAATCCTGTTAACCTCCCTGCATTGCATATATGCAAATGACAGCAGATTAACGAGCGTCAGTGCCGCCACCATTCCCACTGCGCTCACACCGGTTCGCATCACAACAAATTATGTCTGGACACACAAGAGATGCCCCAAATAGACTAAATCATGATGTAGCAACTCAAGACTGCTCAAACTCCAGCTCAGTGGGGCAACCCAGGTCTCCAGTGGTGTGCCTGCTGCTGGCAGCCCTTTCGCAGCACCGTGGTGGCCGGCGGTGACAGGATGTGGGGCAAATGTGGTTAAAAACCATCCGCTGAAATTCGTGTGGTGAATGAATTTAAGGCAAACAGGAAAAACTTCTTTATGTTGAAAATGCCCAGCAAAAAGAACTGAGCTTTGTTTCAATGCAACAATTTCCAAATGTTTTCGTAGAAGGTGCTGAAGGCAGCTGGGATGTACTGCACCCATGAAATGGGAGTTATTAGGGTGGATGCCTTTGGAAGGGAAACAAAAAGAGTTGATGAAGACTAAACATTTCAGGGAGGCTCACACCAGCGAGATAGAAGCATGGGCTAATTACAAAATAAGACCTATCACCATGCAAGAGTAAATGACTTCATAAATAGCTTTAGATATCATGTTAAAAGCACCTTTGGGAACAAAAAGATGCTATGCTAAAAACAGGAGATCTAAAGAGCTGTTATTACACATCCATTACATTTTCTGAGCTGTCGCATTTACTTTTTGAAGTTCTGTACACATGATACAGCACGGCAAAACATTTTATGTACCGTAAGAAATTTGAAACAATGTTTAATGTTCAGAAGATAAAGTTAACAAAACTACACTTCAGTGGCTTTTTTATTTCTCTATTTTACGACCTTTCAAGAACTTAAGAGTAAAAGGAAACAAGAAGGAAGGATAAGCAACCATACACTCCTGCTTGCTTTTTTCTACATTTCTGATCAGAGCCCAAGGCAGAAATCATAATAAAAAATGTCTTCTTTTTAATGTCTAAATAGGAGCTGTTGAAATACTGATGGTACGAAGTGTTTCGGGATGGAAAGCATTTGTTCCTCTTGCAGCTATCAACAGTCATATGTTACATGATTTTCCGATTTTTCTCCCTGAAATTACAGAAGCCCATCACGTCTTCACGACCATTTGGAACAGTTTTTCTGCCGTTTCTGCTTTTTCTAAAACCAAAACCAGCTACAATGATTACTTGCAAGAAGTATTTCTACCAGCACCAGGCAATTTGGATTATTGACATTTTCTCTGTTCCTTCTAAATATCCTTGGTTACATCTTGATGACATCGATAGCGGTAAGTACTGAATTTATTGGGCAGTGATCCCCCCACAAACTTTCATCCTGCTGGATGCTAAAAATGTTCCTGATGCAGCTGCTGTGATCACTGATGTTATAGCACAAACACACACACAAAATTCACCTTCTAACCCAAGCACCCACTTCAAGTTGCTCATTTTCCTTGGAAGGAGAAGGCAACCACAAAAAAAAAAAAAAAAGAAAGAGTGAATGTGATGGGAGATTGATGTGAGTTTTAGAGCATGGTGTAGTTCACTAATTTATTGGCCTAATGAAGAAAAAATTGACATCTGAGTGGCATGAGCTACACCAAATACAGCATCCTGCCAAGCCTACATTAGATGAAAACAGGTGCTTAGTTTAAACTGTCAAAATCTTCTGTGGTAGAACATCTATGTTCCTTGTTAATAGAGGGTCTGGTAGAAAGTGAGGGATTATTTCTGTTGGTTTCAGGAGAAAGATGCAAAGGAAATAGCAAGAACACCAGCAAGGTTTTATAAAATGAATTTCACAACATATCTTGAATGAGCAATCATTTTTTAAAAAATCTTATATCTTAAAGACTATATTCAAATATATTTTGAACATTTCTTGCCACATTTTTATGTTGTCTGTTATTTCTGTCAATGACAGACTTTTTTTTCCTTTAAACTAGAACTTTCAATGAGGTGTCTTCTACTACAAACCCTGCAGATTTGCTCTCTGTAATTCAGAAGGGATTTTAGGGCCTAGACTACGTACCTGCAATCCAAGTTCATGTGGTCAAATTCATTCCCAGTATAACTTCTCTGAGCATTTTGGTGCTTTTTTACTGGGGAAGAATTTGCACTTGGATGGATTTATTCCTGGCATGAATTTCAGTGTTCAAATACAACTACTTAGAGTGACACCCTTTGACTAAAATCAAGTGTAAGAGGAAAAAAGGTGGGTGAGTGACTCAGGAGTAGTCTGTTGGTGTTTTGATGGATGGTGGATGTAGGAAAGACCTACTGAATCTCTGTAGCTGGTATTATGGCTTTCTAATTATGGTAAAGGGTACAATAAGTTGGGAGGTGCCTATAGCAGGGCAGTAGGATGCAGCTCCCCTTCCCTGTGTTTAAGACCAAGGGTGTAATGGCAAAACCAGAAAAAAACCTCCTTCTTCAGGAGCTAATTCATGATCCTCAGCCATCTTCCTCTCATTTCATTGGAAAAGATATTCCAAACACTTCTAACAGTAAACTCTACAGGGATCTGATGTCACTTATGACTGAAGAGGCAAACAGCCCAGGGATGGTGCAGGAACAAGTGGGAGAACCCCGACCCACCAGGAACTCCCTGGTGGTGTAATGGGGTTGGTTATTGCCTTGGCATTTCAGGTGAACATGGAGTTAATGCATGAGCCTTTCAGAAAAGATCTTTAATGACCCAGCAGCCCTCTGAAACTTCCCAAATCTGAAAGGACAACTCAATTCGTGTAGCCATTACGTGGGTTCAACACCGACCTGGGGAAAGTGTCACCTCCTGAATCACAGGGGATGCTTCCAGTAACATCAATATTTTCCATGGAGGTCCCCCAGCCAAGCCTGCCTTGTCCCAACCCTGCTTGGAAGGTCTTCCAGGGCTGTAGCACAAGGTGGTATGGCTGGAGACCAAGTCAAGGCATTATTTTATTTTGTTTTGGTTAGCAGAGTTGATATTTGGTCAAAGGCTCCTAGCTGTGAAACGACAAGGAGCTGCCAATTTCTAAGCTAAATGTTGTACATTCATATCCTGCTACCACTAACTCCATTATGATTAGTCAGGAGTGAACTTAGAAGGTTCAGAAA
The DNA here is from genome assembly GCA_034509425.1 of Eopsaltria australis. NCBI lineage: Eukaryota > Metazoa > Chordata > Aves > Passeriformes > Petroicidae > Eopsaltria > Eopsaltria australis. Next base: position 650,145 of record JAVTVJ010000330.1, on the reverse strand, counting down.
TAACGTTTGGATAAACATCCCCAAATTTGGATGCTTATCTGAGCCTGACCCAAACCCCCTGAGTATGCAGAACTGAGCTGGAAATCTGGCAAGAATGTTAATTTCCACACTTTTCATTTCTCTCTTGAAGGCTATATTTGCAGTTTAAGATATTTCCTTTAATTGGAATTAGCATAATACATTATTTCCCTATGGTGAGAACAGCTTTTCTGTAGTTACTCTGCCCGTTTGGACTTTGTCCAAGGAAGTACAAAAGGGAATGAAAGTGAACACGAAAATCCAAAGTAAATAAGTGAACCAAACTCTTTAAACCCCACAAATGGGTAGATTCTACTTAAGGCTTCCCCCAAAATAAATTCTTGGTCCAACCCTAAAATGGTGCTCTTCCTTTTTAGTGATGCCTCTGTACTGGTGCCAGCCATACCCCTGTCACATGTGTTTGGTGAAAATTAATAATTAATAATTATTTATGCTTTGGGGGATTTTGTGACCTTTCTTTTCTGGGGTATATCACTGCTTCAGATAGTATCTGATTTGTTTAATTTCATTAATTACCAACACCTACAAGAATATTGTGCCAGGTACAGTGAGTCTTTTGGGGAGCTTGGATTTACAATCTATGAGTGCTTGACCTTGCAAAATCTGCAAGTTGTAAGATGCCAACTCCAAGCATATACTAAATTCTGTGATATTTTCTGTGCAAGTGTAGTATTTAAGCAACCAGTGAAGTCTTCAGATGAGAGGAATTTCACATCCAGGTTGCACACGGGAGGCCCAAGCTGCTGTGGAGAAGACCCAGCCTACGCAGGTGTGAATCCAGCTGTTAGACCTGACCTCACTGCAGACCTTGGGGTGAAGGCTCTAAAATGAAAACCCTGCAAACACCCAAAGTGAGGTTCTTTTCAAATTAACCTCTTTACAGATCAGCTGGTGATGCGAGGTGCATTCGGAAGGACACGAGTGACCTTGGGCCCTTTCGGAAGGCGGCGCTGGGAAGGTCGTGTCAGCATCCAGCTGCTCACCCTTCCTCCTGCCACTCTTCCCAAGCACAGCTAATTATAGCAGCAGCCTGTGCGTGCGTGTGGGGGGACAAGCACAGCACATGGATCCATCCACACACATCCACAGACCCCAGTGTTTGCTCCCATTTAACAACGAGCAAAACAAATAAAAATGAGTATTGACATGAACGCCTGTTACCCAACGCTCCCGGGGAAGAAAAGCAAGGCCAAGTGCTATTCCATAAGTACTCAAAAATAAACCCCTCCAAGCTCAAATCCAGAACATGGCATTGAGACCAGCTTGAGCACCAAAACAGAAACCCAGGCTGGTGTTTCCCAGCTCCCTGCCCCTTATCAGGGAGATCTGGGCAAGCTGCCGGGCAGTGACTGAGGGCTGTGCAGCTCCTCCCTGCCAGCCGCTTGGGAAAGGAGAAAATGTCATCCAGCCCAAACACAAAGGGCAAGATGGTATCTCACTGCTGCTGTGGTGAAGTCATGTACTAGGAAAAATATATTTAGCTGTTCCTGGGCTGTCCCCAGGAGGCTGCAGGGCTGGTCTGATACCAGCCTTGTTCACCTGCCCCAAAGCGCTGTGTGAGACATTCATGGCTGTGGCAAAGGAGGCTCAGAAAGACAATTGGCCCCCATGCCAGGGACCCCCAGGAGCTCTGTGGGAGGGGGGAAGACACTGCTTTCACAGCTGGGAATGTGCCAATATTGAAGATGCCAGCTTGATCAAAGAAAACAACCAGGATCATACAGAGAGATCTGCTGTAAAGTCACCAGAAACATGCCCAAAGTGAAGAGCAGAGGCATGAAATATTCCCATAATGAAATCCTGACTCCACTGAGAGCAATAGAAGGGCCCTGGTTGCCTTTTGGACAGAGAGGGCAACAATTCAAGTGTTTGTTTAGCCGTCAGAGAAGGAACATTACTTGGTGTACAGCCCACATTGCTTTGTGATAAACATGTTATAAAACAGATATTTGCACAGACTGCATACAATGGGAAAGTCACAGGGAAAGGTGGGGTTGGAAAATGGGTTTATAAAATTATAAAAATGCCATGGAAGATCACAGGCTGGAGGATGGTGGCAGTTCTTTTCTCCTGGCTCACCATCCTGAATTTTGTTGTTTCTTCTGCTGTTTTTTCTTTCAGGTTACCATAATTTTACAGTTGAACTCATCAGCTGGCATTAGCCAGAGTCACCCTATTTAACAGCACCGTAAAACAAACAACCCAGAAGAATTTGTCTCTGCAGCCATGTACTTTACAAGGCACAAGTCTGAATAAATATGTAACTGTTCACACCCTTTCAGAAGTGCTGGAACAGGAACACACTGAACCCAGAGCACTGATTTATATCTAAAGCAGCATTGACTCCAAAGTAAGAGTGAAAATGTAGGCTAGATGGATAGTAGGTGCTACAAAGAGTAATTGCTCTCTTGTTTTACACCTTAGAGAGCTGCGTGGGGTGGGCAAGAGCTCAAGACAAGATAGAAAACAGCCAGCTTGAATGCATGGACTGGAAACAAAAGAGTCACAGCTCATCCTATCTGATTGAAAATACCATTCAAAATCATAATGTGCACTATAAATCAAGATGAAGGGTGGGAGGGTTGTCTCGCAGAAGCTTCTCTCTACTTTCCTGGTAAGGCATGGAGCCCTTCCAAAAATACCCCAGCTCTGCTTGCAACGCCTGAACGGCTGCGTGGAACTGCACGGCCACTTGCAATGCATGAATTCAATCAGCTGAAAGGAGCCACTGCATTTAATTGTGTTAATAAAAAGAAAGTTATGCATCCTCACTGACCACAGGGGGAAAGTTGGCAAATGGTTTGAGATCCTATCTTCTGGATTTCTCCTGCCCAGGCTGGGGGAGCAGAGAGGATTATTCCTGGGCAGCCCTCTTGGGCCCAGCAAGCTGAATCCTAATAAATGAGCAAGCACATAGGCTGTGTAATTTTTATATACACACTGTGATTTACTTTGTGAAATTCACATGATAAATAATAATTAGCCATTGCACTATAAACCCTCATTTGCCAGTGCTCAGTACCAAACCGAAGGAGCCACGTGTTTAAAGGACTTTGCCTCTATTCTTAATGTCAAGATGTTAAAGAAAAGAGTTAATTTGAAAAGGGAATTATTACGGTCAGGTTGCGTGAGATTCGCTCTGATGTACTCTAAATGATGTGTTAAATGATGATTTCCAACACAGCCTGTAGCAGAGAGTTTGTTTGGAATGACATTTGTTGTGGCACCAGTGGCCACTACGAAGATGAATTTATATATACACTTAGAGCACCTGCCTGCAGAGGTGTCGTGGAGAAGTTCTGCATGAGCAGATGACAACAGATATTTTGCAAGCACTCACAAACTGAATTTGTGCTCCAAAATAGCAATGGAAAGGTTATCTGGAGCGCTTTCTCCACTTCTGTCATGAAATGCATGCAACCACACTCTCAGCTGTTGTTATTAAGCATTACACGGTGATTTCTTCAGCAAATAATGCTCCTTTAGCAAACCATTCACACTGCTGTGGTTTCTTGCAACCTGTTTAAATTTTAGTCCTGCAGGTTTTGCAGAACTGCTTCTCTTGGCTACCTGATTGTGAACAGTGACATTTATAAATGAATATAATGTTTGAAATTCTATTCAGACGTATTTAGGCACCAGCATCTACACAAAGCTCTGATGCTCTGAGATTAGCAGAATACTGATAGAAAGATAACTTATGTGAAGGCTGAGTAAGGAGCAATGATGGATTTGCCCACTTTTCTTTCAGCTCTGTTAAGGAACCCTTTCCAGTGAAGTCACTTCTTTACCCTGCAAACACTGAGCTCCGGTTTTACAGCTCTGTGATTTTAGACAAATAGAACAGTGTCCATGTGAGGAGACTGATGCCACTTCCCCAGGGACAGTGATCACAGTCAGAGCTCCTCTGCTGGGGATCCCTTTGTTGTGTGGCCATCAGAACTCATCTTCTCATCTGCCTTGCTTTCCCTTCCCTCGCACACGTCCCAGAGGTGCCACACTCATGCCTAAATAATTCATGGAGTTTTCCAGCTTTTTACAGTGACCAGGACCCAGCAGGATGCTTTTCACAAAACTCTTCCCCAGTTTCTGAGGCCTGAGAAGATGCACTGAGTGAGATTAGAATGTTTTGCTTTTGCACTAAGACAACCTTCCTAAAACAACAGTGGCTGCCAGTCCCTGGTGACCCCCATGGCATTTGTATGGCAAGAGCAGCTTCCCCCAGTGCACAGCACCAAGTGGTTTCCCAAACAACACCCAGCAGTGGCCTTTATGCTAAAACCAGTTGTGTCTGAAATGCCTGCTGGGTTCAGCTCATACACAGCCAAAAAAGCAAGTCTAACTTCCCAAGTGCTGTCTTTGCTTTCAGATGCTTTTTTCTTTACTGGTTTTCCACTGTCTGGCATTTACAATATACCCGCAGAGGTGGAAAGGCTTATATTTACCGCTCTTTCCTATCAAAGCTGCTTTAAACTTAAGGCACAGTGCTGTTTCCATTTGGAAATTCTTTTGCACGAGCCATTTACAAGGCCTTTACAAGCCACAGTATGCCAAGACCTCTCCGATTTCTCCAATTTACTGCAAAGGAGTCTGGCTGGCATGGAGAAGGCTCCAGCATCCCACCCAAAGCCCAGCTGGAGGACACAGTCCCTGCTACCTATGGACAGCAAACCTGCAGGTAGGGAGAAGGAAAGACTGACAGGCAGTGGAGGTAAGAATCAGTTTTTATGCTCCAGAAGTCTTTTTTCTGGGACACAGAGCTAACCTGGCTTCTGGCAATTTCTTCAGTTTGGATGGGACTGATGGCAGAAGGAGCAAGTATACTCATTAAGTCCTAAAACATCTGAAAATATATATAAATGTATCTATTTATCTGTTAATGGTGGTGTAAACATCTTCAAATCTTGGTACAATTTATTTCTTAGCTTGCTACCACCCTCACTGCTACCATTTCCATATCAAGGATGGGACACACAAATGACCTTCTACTATAACCCTGGTCAGCAGAGGTTTGGTGCAGCTTTGCAGCAAGAAATCATCATCTAATGGCCTCAGCTAAGGCTGAAAGCCAGAATTTGCTGCCATTTACTGTTGGCCTGACGTGGTTACTTCTCCTGTTAGCATCACATGCGGCCAAGCAGAGGCAGCACCAAGCACACAGGAGCTTTTTGGGAAGCTGGAGAGGATTTGGGTACTCAGTCCAGCTGGCTCTTTGGAAATTAAAGAATTAATACCACTTGGAAAGAAATTAAAGTAAAATCATGCCATAACAAGGAGAATTGAAGAGGAGTAAGAGGTGGGAGGGCATTAGGAGCAGCGGGAGAAAGGCCAAGGAGGGCCCCTGGAGAGAGCAAACAGGGCTTTCCCAAGGCTGGGCTGGGCTTGGGACCACTTCTGGCTGCACTTGATGGCTTCACAAACACCCAGCACAATACACGAGTGTAACATAAGCCTCGACTCCTCGAGATTAGCCATGGCTGGGAAATAATGTTATCGCTCCCCATTATACTTCAGGAGCCCTTGAGAAAAAGTCCCCAAAATTCCCACGAGCTTTAAACGAAGGTGAGATTTTCCCCTGGTGCCCATCCTCCTTTCCTAGGAGGTCTTGTGTTCTGCATGTGTCACATTTGCTTAGTCCTTGCCCAACCATGCAAGAGCTCAGCCCTTTGCACAGCAAAACTCTCTGTGAAGATGCTGCTTTTCTCTTTCACCATCTCTCACTCTCTCCTCTGCTAGAATCAGGGACCTAGGATTTTCCTGCTGGGTCAAAACCCAATCTCCTTCCTCACAGGGGCTCAGTTTAACTACACATCACTGTGCCAGACGGTGACTGTTGGTACCACCCAGTTTCATTAGTTATCAAGGGCTAAAGTTGCACCTCGAACATTCATCAATCAGTAGGAAAAAATACGCATCGAATTAAAACTCACAGCAAACTCCAACACCTTAGGGCTTTTTCCTTTTACAAGCAACATTTTCTTCCACTGAAAACAGAACTACTTGTGCAGGTGGTTTTTAAACACAAACAGCTGCTCCATGGAAATGCAGTTGGGGAAAATTATTCAGAAAAAAAAAAAAGTCAAAGACAAAGCCATGGGTGTGGAGCAAGAATCTATACTGCCCCAATTCCCAGGGAAATATAGGAAGGGAAGAGAAACCTAAGATATAAACAGTAAGTGGAATTTCCATTGCACTGGTCCCAATAAACCCACTGGTTTTAGGGAAGGAAAGTGGGATCAAGGGAGCAGAGTGAGGCAGTAGGTGTTGCAAGGGAAAGCGTGGTGGAGGGTTACAGCTTGTAAAAATCTGCTTCATCTTTCAGTGTCAGAACAATGCCTGGGTGTATGGTGGGCTGTGTTATCAGCCAGGGAAGCAGAGCAAGGCTGGAATAAACAGCACCAGACAGCCATGGCTTTGTGGTCACCATTTACTCCTGCCTTTCCAGATAGTTCCTCCTTTCTTTCTGCTTCATTTCTGTGGATCTGTCCATCTTTTAAAAGGTCCTGTAGGAGGCAGCTGTTTTTAGCACTGTCGCCATAATTTTGATTACCAAAACAATGGTTTTTGGCTATACAGAACTTTTAAAAACCTCAGTAGTTGTATTTTGACCAGAATTACCAAGGTAACAGAAAAATACCCCTGCTCTTTCGTTATTCCACTACTTTTCCCTGTAATGTTTCCTTTCTATCTATGAACTCTTCTATCACCTCATTCTCCTGTGCATCCCCTCAAGAAAAAGCTTCACTCTCAGGGCACTCTGGTGTGCCATCCCCATGTCGGGACACAATGTTAACTCCCTTTCCAACTACAGACCACAGAGGCAACCCTTGAAATCCTGCATTTTCTCCAGCCCTGCCCTCCAGACGGAGGAGGCTTTCCCTGCAAACACCCCCAAAGCTATTTCACCAGTTTCCTCCCAACTCTCCATCAAATTCCTCTTTGAATTCGTAAGGATTAATCTCCTGGTATGCTACAGCTGCTGTCAAGATGACAAGTCTTGGTTTCCTCCTCTCCTATATGCATCCATTACTGTTCTCTTGGACTGAAAGAGCTCAAAGCAATAACTGTCTCTGTGCCCTTTATTCCCCACCTAGGTCTCCTGGATTTTTCTGTCTTTGTGGTGAAGCCCCAAAAATGTTTGAGTAAAGACTGAAAAAAATAATTCCCTATATTTTGTGCACATAGGAGAGTAAGGAACTCAAGTAATACAAGCAAGCCCAGTGCCACCTTCCTACCTGAGCAAGTGTAATGTCACTGCAATAAGAACCCCATTACTTTTCCTGGTGCTGAGATGGTATAAAATATTTCATGCACAGACATGAAGATGGAGTCTCCAGCTTGGGATCTGCATTCCAGGAAAATCACAAAAGCAGAGAAGAGGTGCAATGAAAGCCAATCTGATGCTGCTGAAGGCTCACCATTATTTTTCCTTTTCTCTATGCTCTATTGTATTAATGTTCTTTGGAAGCAAGGACTTAACAACAGGGTAAGCTCTTTTATCAAAGTGAATCAGACCAGTATTATCCCAAACTGGGAGAGGCCGAGTGTCAGATAGCCCTGGAAGGTGTGCAATGCTTGCAGCAGACAAATCAGTAATAAAACCTTAAACATTCAGGAGGAACACAGAATAATCAATTGGAATATTAACGTGCTGGTAAAATGATTAAAGTTTGGCGTTACACATATTTTCAAATGCACTGACACTTCATTCTCATAAAGACCAGCTCAGTTATGTTTGATTTGTATTCATATCCTATAATGTGAATATATTTGCTCAAAATTGCTCTGTAGTAAATCACCATCACAGGAATAAGCTTATATTTATTCTTAGCATTCATGAATTGCATGGTGTTGGACCACCATATATTTAACACCTCCGAAGAAATCCAACCGCAACTTTTGAAAGCAACACCTTTATATATCATTATGGACATTGTTTCCTTAACAGTTAATCACACGCTCTCCAATCACGTGGTTTTTACCTTAAGAGAGAAAAATGAGTGACTCTATAGCTTGAAATGCAAAGCCCTCTACTTGACCTTTCGATGTGGAAAACCCCACTGGGTCAGGTCCTGAGGGTGCTGAGCACTCTCGCCCGTGCACTGAGCACCCTTGGCTTCCACTGAGGCCGACAGAAGTTGAAGGCATTCAACAACTCCCTGGATCAACCCCGTAATCACTAAAAGCTCTCTCCAGAGTGATATAAATACGAACAGTCACTTCACAGATTTGGTCCAGCATTAGGGTTACTTTAAAACCAAAGCTGTCGGAGAAAATGTTGGATCTATGATATGACTTTGAACCCAGGTCACTAAAATCTTTCCCGACGCAGCATCTTCTTTGGGATTCTTAAGAAAGCTAAACCTGCAAAGACAAATATTATGGCAACAAAAATAAATGCCTGAGTTTTTAACCTTTTCAGGGAAAGTAATTCCTTTATTGGCTGCAGCTAAAACTTCCTACCTTTCTTTCCCTTTTTGTTGTATCTGTGAGTAATTTCTTCAGTCACATTGTTTATAAGAAGTGAAGTTATTCGTAATCATGCCTTAAGAGTATGTACACAAACTGGACATCCTAATAGAGCACTATGTATTAAATTCCTGATTGTTTGACATAAATTCTCTCTCTTTCTTTTACTCAGACAGGAAGCTTCCCATTTATTTACGAATAGGTTAAGACCCTAGTCATGTTCCTAACTGTGTTCCTAAGTGCTAACATATATTAAGTAAATTTAGAGCCTCTTCTGCATAGGAAACAAATTAAACTGGTTAAACATGGAGAAAGACTAAATGTAATCTATCTTTTGTCATGTTTATGATATCGGAACGCATCTTATATGAATGTTCCAATTTGGCTGTTACAGCAGATGGGTTGCTTATGATAAACCACAACTACAGACAGAGAATGTGATAGTATAAATCATAAAGAAGATAAATAACGAAGTTCTTTGAAATAACATTGGTTAAATATTTAGACATTTGGTTTCCAAGCTTGCTTGCATATATGAAATAGTATTCTCTACCGATGGAAAGAAATGCTCTCAACAATAATCATATTGGGACAACTAATAAGGTCTAAAGGACATATTTGCATTTAGAGGCCTCTTTGGATTTATATAAAATTTGTATACACAGGGAAGATATTGATTCTCAGGGGAGCAGTCCTGGATGGAAACCTGTATAAAAAAGTAAAGACAACTCATGACTGAGCCATTTTTCTGTAGGTCAATGCACACTGGAGTTCTCCTCTGTGCTTCTTTGTGCAAAGTGCACAAGTCTGGGGGACAAAGTGAAGTCTTGTCTTTAACTTCCCTTATTTATAGCTGGCCTAGCTGAGGCAGGTACCAAACCTCAAAATTATTACCAGGCAGAACTTCAATTTTCCAATTCATAAAAATCCTAGAAACCTGATTTCTACCAGTAACTTAAGAAGGAGGATTAGTGTGAAAATCCAATGAGGGGTACATGCCACTGAGCTTACAACTGCACCAAAGAAAGTAATCCACTCCCAGGGATTTTATTTTTACTGGAAGCTTTACACATTTCAAAGGTGGGTATGAAGTTCAAGTTCCCCTTAGAGAGAGATCAGACTTCTTGAATGCAACCCTCATCATCCTCCCCTAGCTGTCTAAAAAGCGGGTGCATTGCCCCCAGGAGATGCTGTTCTTTTTGAACTGATGGTCAATTTAAATTACTGAACAGTAGATGGCTAATGTAGGTTAGATGTCTAATGCTGGCATTTTATGGGGCTGATGATGGAGATGACAATAGTGGTGTTTCAGTTTTAAATACCATTTGTGTAATTTGCTTGGTGAGTGCCCAGAATAACAGACCTTGAGCATGCAGCAGTTAAACAAAAAACCACCTAAGAACTGCGTTAGAAAATTAAACTAAACCTGTGCCTCCTGTCATAAATACTGTGATTTTATTCAGAGTAGGGCTAAGGCTTATCTTTTTCTGAGTTTTCCATGAGACACTCATCATTTTACATTTTTTGTGGTTAGTTCCTTTTAATCCCTACAGCAGTGAAAGCAACTGAGGCATTCATTAAACAAAGATATTGGTATATCCACAATGGCATCACTCCTCTGCCTGAATCCTGGCATGACTTACATCCCAGCTATCCAAAGGCTGCAAGGGCAACCCACAGCCAAGCACAGGCAGCCAGTGCACCCCTCCCAGGAACTGACGCACGACAAAATGTGCAGAAACTGGAGCACACGTGGTGCCCCTTCCTTTTAAATTAAGGATCTTGCCTTTTTAAATGAAGTGATTATGATGAGGGCAGTGGGATTAAGAGAGGACTGGGGCCTTTTGTGCAGGTGGTTTCCCTAATAGGAGGCTTTCTAGCAGGAGAGCACTATATATTCTTCAGGCTCAAAGCTAAACTTCTATTAAAACCAATTAATTCATTGAACAGGCTTGTATCGCTTTACAGTGCCCGGGCCTTTACTTAAAAGAAATCAATTGTATGAGTACAGCTGAGAAATAACCACTATAATAGATGTTTTAGCTCTTGCTTTTACTTTTCTCTGATAGCCCTTAAGGTGGTCAGAGGTAAAAGCTAAAGATGCATTGTAGCCTGAGGGATGATTGAATGAAAAAATGGGGGATGGGAGCAGAGCTATGCTGATAGACCAATTTCCCACCACTGCAAGCCAGCGCAATTGATTGATGAATCCTTGCTCTGTCAAGAGGCAGCCCTTCAGATTTGATCACATAAATACTCATTCAACTCAAATTCTGCTTGACAAGCCTCAGACAGCTTTGTTCTGTCACAGATATCATTGGAAGGAAAATGCTCCATTAATCATCCTTAATTAACTTTACCATAGTCTGCTGGAACCAATATGTTCCCTGGCTAAATCCCTAAGATTTAGCTAGATTTCTGTAGTTATCAAATAGAGAGTTGTTTTTAAAGTTCCTCTCCCTCATTGCTGCTAACTACAGGAAATCTTTGCCTGCCTGTTTTCTAGGAAGGCACTTGCATTGATCAGGATGTGGCTTAATCCTCCGACAGTTAAGCTCCTTTACCAGAGACACACAGTTATACCTATTTCTGATAATAAAAGATTACTGATCCATCCAATAAGTGCTAAGGTGCTGTTCTTCCAAAACACCCTCTTGTTTTCAGGCTGTGAGAGAGCCTTGCAAACATAGCTAAAAAAAATAAAACCCAAACCAAAACCAACGTGCAAAGAGGGACCAGGAAGAAACACAGCGATTTAGTTGGATTTGGGGGATAACTAGAAGTAATAAATAGTATTTCAGGTGCAAAGTGTGGAGAAAACATGAAGACATGCTCGTTAGCCAGTGCTGTCACTATCCCTTCTCACTCAGCAGTTTTGTTCTGCTGCAGGGCTGGAGGAAGCCCTGGGACCATCTTTTACCCCCAAGAGAAAGGATCCTCAGATATCTCCTGCTCTTGATGAGCATCTTCCATCTACAGGGATGTTCCTGAAGCCATGGAAGGGCATTTACCCCATGCAGCTCCCCCCTTCCTTGGGTATTGTTGCACTGATAATATTTCTTTCTTCACAAGATCTTTCTGATTTTTTTTTATGTGGTAGCAACCCTACATTCCTCGGTGGTTTTCAGTGGGACTTGAGGGGTTTAAAACCTTGCTGGTTTGGGGTCTTGGTTCTCCAGGTGCTGCACAGTGGCAATGGGACCAACAGACCTTGCAGATAAATTCCTTACTCATTCACTTCCATTGACTGGGATACATCTCTTTGAAAGGATCCACTGGGGATAAGGTAAGAAAATAACATGGAAGCATTTTGACTAAATAGAAATAAGTGTGGGAACCTTCTCCTCAGTGAAACAAAGCCTGGAATTGTTCAGAGCCAGGCTGGATGGGGCTCTGAGCAACCTGGTCTAGTGAAAGGCGGCCTTGCTGTGGGGACTAGATGATCTTTCAGGTCCTTTCCAACCCAAAACATTCCATCATTCTATGGTATTTGTTAATCTCACAAAACCTTTCTCATGTGAGGAGTCTATATTCCTGAAAACTGTATTACTGAAAGCTTAGGAGGACATGGGCTATCTATATTGTTAAACATTTATGTGTGAAGCTGGGTGCAAGCAATGAAATATAACCTAAATTGTTGAGCAAATTTAATGGTAAAAGCTAAGGCTTCTTTTGTTATGAAAAAATAGTATTTTAAAGTAAACACTGGAGTGCAGAGGGGGAAAAAAGATCATACTCTATCCCTGTGTACATCACAAATCTTCTGCCTGCTCTGGGGAGAAGTCACTTTGTGTTATGCTCTCTACCAGCCTTGGACTGTGGTCAATTTAATCAATGCTGCTCCTGACGGCAGCGCTGCTCAGCCGAAAATGGAAGTGACCACTTCAAGCTGTGCACTCCGAGCAGCCAGCTGGCCTATTTTAAACTCTCTGGAAACTTGACATACTAATGTTTCCTTTACGGCACCGAAGGAACCAGTTATAAAGGCATCTTCCTGGGTTGTGCAGCAGAAAAAGGCAGATGCATAAATCAGGGCTACCAAGCCTCTGCACACCAAAGGGCTGAACCAGAGCAGCATTGTCTGGCAGCAAAGTGAGAATTATTTCAGTGCAGAAATGAGATATCTACATTAAAAAAAAAAGAAACAACTTTTGTTTTCTCTTCTTGTCCTCAGGAAAAGCTGAAGCCTTGTGACCTTTTCGACTAGCAGAAAACTTTCTGTAGGGTTGAGTTTGCTTTACTATCAATATTTCTTTCCCTTTTCTTTCCCTCTTGCTTCCTTCTCCTTTCTCCACACACTTGTCTCCACCCCTTGCTCTTTTTTTTTGCTTTATTTTTTTCCCTTTTTAACCAATATTTTGCAAAAACTTCTTTCCCTACTGGACAGGGATCTTATCTGCCCTTAGCTGCCTCCCCAGCTCAGAGGGCTGTGAGTTAGGTTCCACTCTAACCTCAACACAGAGGTGCTCAGAGACAGGAGAAGGGCAAGATATTTAAGGTCTCAGAGGGAAGGAGTTTCCTAGCCCTAGTTTCTGCCTAATTCTATCTGGAAAACAATGATAAATCAGATTTATCAGCACTAACCTGGGTTTTTCTCTTAAGGTGGGTTGCAGGGAGGTGGAAGTCCTAGTGATCCTGCTGCTTCCAGCACTAGGATCTGTGGTTGTCTTTCTTATTCAACCTTGCCTCAAAATATAACCATGATATAAAGTGATGGACAAAATGCGCAACTGAAAGAATACTTGGAGCAGGAAACTTAAAAAATAATAATTGTTTTATCTAAACCTATATAAGAACATCCAGTCCATCTTTAAATCACAAAAGGAAATAAACAGGATCAGATGTATAGTGAAAAACCTGTAAATGTCCTTTCTCATTATAGAGGTCAAAGAATACATTAGTTATTTTTAACTAATGTCTTATTCGACCCCATGCAAACTTAAATCAGTTTGGGTCTGACTGATTCAAAGCTGTTCTCTGGTTCCCTGCTCTGCTGTAATAATTGACTAGGCTAGACTTTAGAAAGGTCAAAAAAGCAGCCCCGCTTCATATTATTTCAGCTAATAACTCAGTTCTTAAATCAAAATTTGAGAACTAATCTCTCAAAGCACTATTTCCTCCCCCTCCATTAAATCCATATGTAATTTCAAATTAAATGATAGATGTCCAAAATTGTTACTTTTTGCTTAATTGCTTTTAAGTTACTGGGGGACACAGCGTGAGGATTTGTCAGAAGATCTAGGATTCTCAAAAAAAATCAGAACTAAGAAAATCTAAGAAAATCTCAGAAAATGCAGCAGCGACTGAAGAACCTGAGGAAAAACAGCAGGCACTGGACAATCTAAAGGAAAACCAGGCAGACACATTGCAGCATCTAAGGCAGGCTCAGAAGTGGCTGGGCAGCAGGTCTGTGGGGTAGGTATGGTGGGGCTGATAGGGAGCTTGTCAGCACAGATGAGATGAGATTGTCAGGACAGACAGGGGTCTTTCTTGGAGTGCAAGACAATAAAGGCTCCATCTTAACCCATCATCACTCTCCAAATACATAAATTCCAGGAGAATGCCAGGATACGGCTTATTGGCTGTAAATTTAAAGATTGGCTCATGTCAAGCTTTTGACATAAAAGTTAGCACGTAAGTAGCACATCTCTACCAAAGATTCTGACATCAATTTGTAAAACCCCAAATCCAAGTGCTTAAATTTCGTTACATAAGTTGGTGTTGTTATATTCACTCACAAAAAACTTACTCCATGTTCAATATACTCTCAATTCGTTCTGTGTCCTTATCTGACTCCCTTCAACAGAAAATTGGCCTTAATCCCAATGTAGGAATGCAAGATGAAGATCATTAGCAAATGCAGTGGTGTGAACTAGGGCTGTCATTCCTCCAAGATCCTTGTGGTCATATTTAAGTTTAAAAAAAAGAGAAAAAATAACCCTGCTTGCCCATGAAGAAGGGGATGGTTTTGTCCCATTGGGAGTCACCTAAAAACCTCTCCTGATTCCCAAGGGAGGGGATGGAAGGATGTTTGGCTGAGCACATCTGCATGCACATCTGAGGGGCATTTTTGGCACACACCTGGTTGCGACACACATCTCCTCTCACCTCAGTATCACAAAAACAGGGATTCAAGCTGGACACAGAACAATCAGACATCTATTGTAGCCAACCAGTTGACATAACAATGTTTTCTCTCCCTCCAGCTCTTACCTCCCCCAAAATGCCTTTTCTTTTCCCACTTTCAAAGAGATTTTTTTTTTTAAGACACCAAACGCCGGGCTTTGACTGCTGTTTATGGGATACTTATTTGGGGCTGCAATAAACTGCGAGTGGTTTGAGGTTGGCTCTTCAAGCTGTAACTACTGTTGGGTTTTTTGTTGTTTCTTTCTGCCGAGGGAGCCTTTTCTTCCCCGCTTCCCCGCGGTCACTCTGTGCTGTGCTTTTGTTTAGCCTCCCGGCACAGGGTTGTTTATTTGCACTAACAGCACCAGCCCTGCTCCCCGTGGACTGTTTGTCCAGTGGCCTGTGGAGCCTCCATGACTTTATTGTTGACAAGTGGTAGGAGGGATCCAAGTTTTTGTGGTTAAATTGTTTATTGATAATTACCTGTTAATTACTACTGCTGCCAGCTTCCTATAATTTATCATGATCACTTTTTTGTTGTTGTTGCTCTTAGAAATAATAATGTGAAGGAGGAGGGATAACAAAGAAGGAAGAAGAAGGAAGAGGGCCAAATTTTGATCACTCCTTCCTGGGTTTTACAACTGCATCATTTGATTAATTTGAGGTCTGGCCAGCTCTCATCAATGTAACTCATCAGTATGACAAGGGCATCCCCTCCCCAGGTGCTGCCAGACGGGTCAGCTCTTCTCCATACAAGGCATGGATTTGGTGTAAGAAAACCCAACCACACTTCCCCTGAGTTGTGGAAAACCAAACTCTTCAGAAAACAATTTTTTTTTTTTGCTTATAGAGAACATGAACTGTTCCCTGCCATGTCTAAAGAATGAACATTTTTCAGGGATTTGGTTTTTAGGTGGGTTGTTTGAAAGCTGCCTTTGTGCACTTAAGATGTCACCATAGGACATCTATCTGCAGCAAGACCAAGTGGTTCCCTCAGTTGTACCCACTCTGAATGTATTGATCCAAACCAGGATGAGCCAGGCAGCCACATCCCCCAGCTGTGGTACAGCTGCCCAGTGAATCAGGAAGGGAAGAACCTGCCTGGGAAAAGACTTGCCCCTTGAGTACAGACCACCCTGGCCACTGTCTGAGGGCCAGTTGTCTCTTCAGAGAGCTTCTGGTGGCCAGAGAATTTCTCTTTGAAGACCAAAATTAAAACTAAGCCCATGTATTTATTTCCTTAAATGCACTTCCATGCCTACAAACTCTGGCTTGTCTTAACTCCATGTTTAAAGCCACGGTGTTTGGTGCAAATGAATTTTTAAGGGATCATGGTGATAACCAGTATCCCTTCTGAGGTGCTGCCCAATTGCCAAATTAAGGCTGATCAATAATACAGAGCATGAAAACCAGCACCAACAGCAGCTTTGGATATGGAAAACCAAAAGCAACCCCATGCCAACGGTACCTCATTCATTTTCCTGAACACCTTCTACAAACCATTAAAATTGCTGTAAACAAAAAACAAACAACCACGTTTCCATATTTTGGTGAGTTGACACAGTTCCCCCTTTTAAAAGCATTACAGCTGGGAAGGAACTGTGTCTTCATTTCAGTATGTTCATAGAATTTATTCTATGTGCCTATTTACACATTTCCTGGCCCAAACAATAGCCCCCCCACCCCCCACCCCCTGTGCCATGTGTGCATTGGTCACTGCCCAGCATCATCCCTGCTCATGACTCAGGCTGTGTACAATTGTCTGGACAACTCACAACAGTTTATCATCATTGTTTGGTATAATTGGAAACAGAAGTATTTACACACACCCGTGTACCCTACAACTAAATTTATAAAGGCAACTGTCTCTTTTAATCTATAGCACGGCCAGTGTAAACAGTAATTTGAAGGAATATTCAGATTTATTACATTACTTGCTTAAAGATCAATGTTTAAAATGGATATATATTGCATTAATCCAAACACACAACAAATCATAAAGCTATTTACACAATAAATTTACAATTCCCGCAGACACTTTAATCCTGTTTCTGTTTCCAAGGAGCGCTCTTGCCTGCGCACACACATATCCACCCACAAACATACTCCCACACTCAGAAAGTACTATTGTAATGTTAATTAACCTAATTTATAAACCACCAACCAGACCTGTAACCTCAGCACCATATACATTTAACCATAAAGATGTGAATTAAAGGCACATTAAGGGAAAGGGACAAAAGGAAAGAAATCTGGCGCTGGGGCTGAGGCGCGATCCCGACCTCAGCGCTGGCACCTCTGGTGTCACCTCTCCGCGAGTCAACAGCATCACCTCGGGCTTCAATCCTGCTCACCTCACCTTCCTGCAGCTCAGCCATACCCCAAGTTATTTAAACTTCATTTCTGTGGTTTAAAATAATATCCCATTGACGTGGGATCCAAAACTCCTTCAGAGCTAATAAAATGTCACCCTGCCAAACTGAGGCGATACGTGCCAACCTTTAGCCCAGTGTGAAATTTTATAACTGAGTTATAAACCCCTCAAAAAACAGAGCCTATAATGGAAAGGCTGACAGATTCTTAACTATACAGTTTCCAGTGGGCTTCTGCTTAATATACTGTATTTCTTCGCCTTGAAGATATTAATTTACTTTTTGAAATGTTCATTGCTAAGATTAAGCGTAGGGTTTTGAAATGTGTTCGCAGGCAATTTATGCAGGCACACAAATGTACTCTTCTCCAGATGTAGAGAATACTAATTTGAAAATGATTTATACGCCACACCGCACTGTACATCCATCCCCTGCTCAAAAGGTTTTCCTCTGACACAACACTGGGATCATCTCATATATTAACCCTCTGATAGCATCAGAAATTCATTGAAAAATTGATGAGGATTTTGGTCAGTGGCATGGGCTGGAATGGATTTTGTGGATTTCAGCAAAAATTGTCAAGAGGGTGGAATAGACACAGAACAGACTCATCAAGTGAATACACTGAAGAATAAAGGTCTATCCATACAAAATATATCTTTCTGTGGGAGCAACAGAGAAGTTGAGAAATGCTGTGAAAGGACAAGTTACTAAACCCTTAGGAGGACCAGTCCTTAACCCAATGACTTGGTATTTGGCTGTGTACATGCACCATACTGACCATGGTATTTCCACAGCAGCCCCCAGCTGTGCACAGAAGACTGGAATGATCCAGGAAAAATGTACTAACAGGCCCCACAGCTGACATTAAAATGAGCTTGCAGACTTACACATCACTTGGCTTGTGAATATTTAGCAACAAACATTCCTTCAGCAATTGAAAATATGTTAAAAACAATTCTACTCTTACACCTCCATCAGGAGTTCTCTTTTCCTTTTCTCACTTGGTCCCCAGTTCCTCCACATGTAGATGTTTGAATCTTGCTTGGATGTCTGCTATGTACACATCAATGGTGCCCAATATGACCAAAAAAAAACCCCACATATACTTGAAAACAACCTATCTCAACATTTTCAAAGGAAAGATCTTTTCTTTGAAGCGACATGAATGCCTATATTCACTATAAGTACGGGAGTATAAAATGCATCAGTGACGAAAAAACACACTTGCCTTTGAAGGGTGAAGGCACGGGAGAGGTGAGCAGGATTTACTTTATTTTTGACCATAGTAAAATTTCCTGGGCTTTGCAGCCCCCACTCAATCTCATGTGGCCTCTTGGAGCACCATAAGAGAAATAGCACCAGACACCTGAAGGCTCATTCAACACTCACAGGAGATGAGAGAGAGAATTTATAGATACAGTGGGTGAGATTTCTTGTGGAATATAGTCTGCTTCATCTCTACCTCAATTTTATCAAAAATATACTGGCAGTCAAGATGAGTGGTTCCCACAAGAGACAGAGGAAGACAAATATGTGCACCATAAACACATGACCCTAAATTGCCTAAAAATAAAAGGGGTAGAGGGAAGCTTTGAACTGCCCAGGAACCCTTCTGTTGTTTGAATTGCATGTTATGCTGTGGACCTTAATAAAATTAGTCCCCTGCTATGGACACCAAGGTTAAACCAACCAATTCATTTGGGAAACTTGCTCATTGGAGGACTGCTGGAAGTGATGCTTTTGGTAATGATGAGAGGGGAGAAAGTTCCCTTATTCCTCAGAGAACAGACCAAAATACTCCTCTGAAGCTCATACGCTACTTTTGTCTTTCACCATGAAGATTTTTTGGGCCACTAAATACCACAAACACAGAATTCAATACTTTTGCCAAGGAGTTCAATGCAATTATGATGTTAGAAAAGATACTTAGGATATCCAGTGGAGGAGACGCAGTAATTTGTTCTGTCAACTGGGAGAACAACTTTAGTAGAAAACTATTTCATCTGCCCCTGCTTGAGATGATATATTTTATTTGAAATAATTTCCTTGGCCTGTGTCTGGAGGGTGAAAAGTGACCTGTTCTTATTTATCTTTCTTTTGGGGCTACATGAATCTCAGACTCATGAAAGTGAGCGACTGATAGCAGTTAAGCCAGGCAGAGCATTGGCAGGTGAGCTCAGAGCTTCCACTCTGCTGCCAATGTGTCTCCACTGCAGCCCCAAATACCTCTATATTCTAGGGAATAGCCAGCCTTTAACAGGCACTGCCACTTTTAAAATACAAGTAACTGTGATCTATGACTTGGATTTCCTATGGAATGGCAACTAGATTGGTTTCAAAAGTACTTCTCCCCTACCTGCATTAAGGGTTTGTTGAACACCCTTTGCTGCAATATCCAAGTATTAATTCAGGCCATTAATTCCCAAGCACTGGCACTGAAACGCTGGGTGCCCAGAATTGGGAGGGCTCTGAGGGACAGTGGGACAGTCAGAGATGTGCCTTGATTTAAACCACAGAGGGGAGAAATGCAGCACCCCCAAAAGGAGGAGAAGCAACCAGCTACTGGAGCAAGGACCCAGTGCTGAGAAACTGCAGCTCTCAGAGCTTAATGAGAAACCAAGGTATGCCTGAAACAGAGACGGAAACGTGGCTTTCCAAAACCACTTCTTGTGGTACTCTAAAGCGTTTTGGCTTAATTCTGCCCTACAGTTTCTCCAGAAAGAGTTGGAGGCAGGGTTGAGTTTGGTTTTGTGCTGTGAGGTTGAGCCCAGCCTCACAGGTGATGTCGAGATGGATGTTGGGGTTCATTTTCCAGTAGCCACTGGATTTGGCCCTACATGGTGTGCTTAGCTTAAACAAAACACAGTGCAGTTACAGAACTACAGAATTTTCAATTGCCCTGGAAACACCAAAAGGTCTTTACAGGAGCATCCTGAAAACAACACCACAGCTCCTGGTTAGGAAACACTACAGAGACCTGAGTACCATTTTTTTATGTTAGCTCTGGGTTTGGTGGTTTAGGTTCTCACTGCATGAAGTATTTACGCCGTGCTGCTGCTCATAGCCCACATTCTCCAGGAATAAGGGACAAATAAGATGATCTTTCTCCTACATGAATCATAAACTATCAGTTTTCAGTGCAACTTTTCCTCAGCTCTCTCCTAAGAACAGGTTTTATACAGTACGTGAAACCAAGGGTTCTAAAGAATCATAGGGCAGAGATGAATCAGTTAGGAAGAACACATTAAACATGAATCCATGGAAATCCTCCTTTTTTTTGTTGTTGAATATGCCTACAATAAACGCTACAGTGTGACTTGCAATTTCCTCAAGTTCCTTTTCTCAGAACAATGATGGTTGGCAGCCGCTCAAGATGCTTCAGTAAACTTTGCAAGATAGAAAGCAATTTAGTTCCCCTTTAAGACTTCATTGCTAAAGTTATGCCCATTGATTTCCAGCCTCATAATTAAAATTCCTCATTAAACATGCTTGACAGCTGAATGTGATTCCTTTTACCTGCTACTGCTACCTTTTTTTTTTCCTTGTGATACCATTTCATTACAAAAGAACAATAGATTTCCTTTCAGGGTAATATAAGGGCACGGTGAGTAATGTACTTTCTATCCTACAGAAGGCCTAATATTGTTAATTTGCTAAATCAATTAAAAGAAACCACTTTGGAGCACGACTCAAGTCCTGCATATGGATCACATCAGCCATAATGTGCAGGAGTTCAAAGGCTGGCATTTCGCCCCAGTTGGCACCTAACAGTTTACTCCGATCCAGGGAATTTGGCTCTTGATTTCAAACAAATGCATCCTGAAGGCTTAAGGCCAGGAGTAGCTCCGTGTGATTTATGTTTCATACTTTCTCATAACACAAAACCTAAAGAGCTCAAAAAAAAAAAAAAAAATAGGAGTTGTTATTACAGGGCATTTGCTGCAACGTTCATGTAAATACAGAATTACTCAACTGCCCCGTGCACCTTGTGTTGTTTAATATGAGCTTTTCCTCTGAGTGGCTGTTTGATTCTTTAAAATTCCTCCTCCTCCTCCTCCTGCCAGCTCTGACAATCCAAAATGGAAATGACCTGTTTGTAAATGCTTTTGCTCTCCAGGCCAAGCTCGCACACAAAGGCAACCTCCACCTTTCCCAGCAGGAGACGTTTGCCCCAAAATATGCAGCCAGGAGATGGTACTGGCTGCACTGGGAATATCCCACAGAGCCCCAGCTGTGAGACCAGCTGCAGGACTGGGGAAACCTCACTTCTACTCTCAGCCCAACACCAACCCCACCTTCTTCTGGCCACCACAGGAGGGTGGATGCACGAGGACATTTCCCAAAAAACCGAGGGATGTTTATGGGGTTAGCAGACCTGACCTTGGCAGGGGCTGATTTCAAGAGCCCTCAGAGCACCCCAGGAATTTTTAGGCTCAAGCACTTGGCAAAAGGGCAGAAACTCCCTTCTCAATCATAAAATTAGCAATGAGAAAAGTTTAAAATGACAGATTCAAATTTACAGGCACAGTTAAAACATTTAGTACTGCCTGATACGCCAGGTTCCTGGTGCAAAACACATTGTCAGAAGTGACTTAGAAATGAAACTGGGGAATGGGCTGCTCACAGAACAATTAATTGTTCTGCCATTTAGAAGAGCAATTAAATGCTTTATTTTTTTGCTTTCTCTCATTTTCAGATGGCTTTCTAAATTCTAGTTTGGAAATCAAGGCATCCAGAGATCCAGTCACCATTCCAGTGGAGCACTAGGCAATTAGCAACATATTGCCATGCAGTACCGCACTGCTGTGTCTTTCCACGAAAAACAAATAAATGTGTTGTGTAACTGTGCACTGCTGGTCCCCAAAGCTGGTAAAGCCCAGCCCTGCATGGATTTTCTCTCCTGCACATGATCATAACACTTGTTTATAGCAGTGCCCAGTGACAGTTAATGTGCTGTCAGCATTTTCATTACAAGCCCTATTTTTCTATGGTTTATAACTTGGATATTTTTTCCTCCCAAAAAAATGTGGATGTAATGCTTATGGACCTGATAGTGTGAATATTTTAACTCATGCTAAGATTAAATTTGGTACCACAGGCTGTGAATGTGAAAGTGAGGGATATTCATACTGGCAGAGATTGCAGAAATAAAAGCTTTAAAAGAAAACGACAAATAAGCATTCAAATACACTGGTTTTATGACAGATATTGCTAATTTTTTCAGGTCACAGATGTGGCATGTGGGGAGGCAGTGATTACTGCTGACACTCGTCCTTTCTCTGAGAACTTCTATCCACTAAAAAGATTTCAGGAAGCCTAAGTGAAGAGATACCATTTCTGTCACTGCTGGAAAAGTATAGATATTGTGTACTTGACAGAAAAATATCAGATCAAGGTTTAAACATTAGACACCACAAAAAAATCTGGTGTTTGCACTGCAGAACCACCACAACAATGCAATATGTGCCTCTTCAGGACCAGCTGTGGGCAGGATCAAGGTAGGTAGGGGGTAGCTTCAAGGCAAAAGAGCATCACGACCTAGATGTCCATTTTGAGTGCACACACTGTAATTTTTGGACCTTTTGGAGGTAGAAGCAGCAAGTGATGAGAAGTGAACATGAAAAGCAGATGCCAAGAGCTGCTCAGGAGAAGTGAGGACAGCAAACAGAAGAGGTGGGTGACATTGTTACAGTGATGCTGAGCCAGAGCCACCCCAGAGGCTGCCAGCAAAGGCAGTGTTGTCCCTTCTTCCACAAAAACCATCAGGTCTCTTATTTTGGAGTGCGTGTCTTGCTGAGGAGGTCTTTGTCTGTGTCTAATGTGGGTGATCCTGCAGTATATCAGGGAGACACAGGACATATCCCGTGTCTCCGCTCTTTGTTTTTCCTGGAAAGGAAATCCGTCTGCGTAGTCCCCTGGGAGCCATGGGACACTCCGCTGGAGACCTGATAAGCACGGGATGAGAACCTTTGCCACTCATTGATGTTGGCTGAGCTCAAAGCCAGCCTTTCAGGAGGCACCTTGAGCTCTTTGGGCAGCAGGGCATTTGTTCTGGCTTCCCTGAGGGATGAACTCACCCAGCACACGCTGGTGAAACCAGCCTGGGCTTGTCTCCCTTTGGGGTCACGGGAGGTTGCAAGCAACTGAGGAAAGATTTGGCACGTCACAGGCAAATTGTCTCTTCCAAGCAACAAGTTTTCTGAATAACCTCCCAAATATGTCAGATAGGGCTCTTAGGGAAAGGTGATGCAGAAGTGCCTGGGTTAGGAGTGTTTGAGATCTGGAGTTAACCCTCCTTTGAATCTGCAGTGTATCCACTGTGCAGCCACCCACTTAAACAGGAAACAACAGAGAGCAAAGGAAGAGAGGGAATGCTCAGAGGGCCTTGGAAAACACCCCACTCCCCAGGCTCCAAACTCCTCTTTCCCATAGAAAAACACATTTTAGAATAATGACTGCAAGGTGGAAGGGGAGAAGCGCAGGAGGGAAGGAGATGGGTGAATCTTTGCAGGCTCATCTCTGGCCATTCCCAAACATTATTCATTTCCTGGAGCCTCATCCATGGGAAGCAATGCAGTCACTGCTCTTTGAAACATCCAAATGTACGAGGCATGAGGGAGTTCTCTTCGTTACCACATCATTCACATTTTTGAACTCTATATCATCCTTATGCTTTAGGAGAATCTCCTCCCAAAGTAAACAAATTTTGGTGGGGCTTAATGGAAATCTTTTGTGGCAGACAGAGCGATTTAACAAAATGGACATTTATGAAGAAAAGCCCCCACTTTTGAACAGGTCTGTGAATCAGATGAACACAACACATCTAAAACCTCTATAGCCTCAATATTTTGTCACCAGCAAGAGGGACACACAAGTTTTGAAGGTGAGCCTTGGCATCCAAATCCCTCATTAAAATCTGTCAGTTCTTGGGAACATCTGGATGTATTTGTGCACACAAGAGCAAACTTGGGTCTACACTTATCTGCATCAAATGAGGACTCACAGCAGATCCCAACAGGCTCTTCAGACCTCCTCTCTCTCCACAGGGTGCTCTCAGTACCCTCTACCTGCCATTTTTCTACCTGTTTCCTACCTATCCACCTGTCTGTGTGATTCCCTGCCTGCCTTCAGAGCCCACGTACAATCCAGAGGACCATAAATGTCTCCACCCGTGCAACTGGGAAGCACTGGGGTCTTTAAGGGGTGTTCCCATAGTGGCACGGGGATGCACAAATAGAGCACAAAGAGCCTGTGCTGAGACAGGAATACAGACTTTGGGAAAATCCTCCTTTTCGGATCCATTTGTGCACCTCAAGCACAAAGAAATGTTTGTTCTTAATCCTGAGGCAAAAATAAATGAAACAGCACAGATTATCTCTAGAGAGAATCAAAGGTGAATTTGATACATGAGCGTTTACTAAGGATAATCTGAGAGAGGTGGCAAACACAACCATAGGCAAAGACTTCAAATTAATTTCAAAGCAGATCTGTCCTAGAAAGTAATTGAAAACATATCCAGCTCTTACAGCCATACAAGAGCCTTGCCATTCCTATGCAAGATAACCCCAAAACACTCCATATGGGATCCGGACCAGTCACATGACTTTTAATACCCACATGATGGCACTAAAATGGCCTATTAGATTTACAGTGTCATTAACCTTCCAAAATAAAACGAAAAAGTAAGTAAATAAAAATAAGGAAAAGACAGGATGAGAAAAGAAAAGGATGAGAAGAAAAAGTGAGAGAAGAAAGGGGGGGAAAAGAGAGAAAGAAAAATAAATAGAAGGAGAAAAAGAAAATTAAAAAAAAAAAAAAAGGAAAAAGGAAAAATATGAGAAAAGGAAGAGTAAAAGGAAAAAGAAGTAGCCTAAATGCTGCTGGGTTTCGGGTAACCAGTCCGTGAGGAAATGCTGACAGGGGTCACTGTGGCATAATCTTTCATTCAGCCCCAAAGCTGTCACATCCTCCCCAGATGTCTGAAACATAGATATAAATTTTCATTATCCAGCAGAATAGGGGCAGAGGTACACAAAATGATTTTTTTAGCAATCAAATTATGGCTCATTGTCAGATTATGTGTAAACAGTAATTTTGTGAAGTTTTCCTGTGGTCATTTATCTACACCCACGTTTAGCAGCACTGCTGAAGCTGAAATAAAAAAGGAAGGTTTTTCAAATTACATTATTGTCTTCATAATCAAGTTGAGGGACCATAAAAACTGAATAAAAAATTAATATTATTATGGAGGAATTTTGTCTTACCCAACTAAACAGTGAGGTCGCAATATTTTTTAATGAAAGCAGAAAGGATGCGCCCCTTTAAAGAGATGAGGAAAAACTGCTGGTGGTGTATAAAACTAAAGTGAGTATTTTCTCCAGGAAAATCTCAGTATTTTCCCCAGGTTGAGTAAGCACAGGGTCACACCAGAATGCAGCTAAGCAGCTTCTCAGGAGCTCTGCAGACCCTGGGCACTGGAAGCCAAACACTTCAGTGGAGAGCCAAGAGAAAGATGAGACCTCTTCTACCTGAACCAAGGCAAGCAAATGGCTTGCAAGTGGAGATGGAACTGTATTTCTCATGGAAAGTAAAAACAGGTCATGCCATAATATTTTATGATTCTTCAAGGTGAATTCAATTAAGTATTAGAAACATACAGCTTACCTAGATCCCAGAGGTGGTTAAGATAAATATCTTAGTTAATTACTACCCCTGGTGACTGTAACGACTGAATAACCTGGTAGTTTAAACAGGTAAAATATTCCTTACAGGTGATGTCTTTGCAGCAGTGTTAAAATAAACACTTTGCTATCTGGTCCTGCTCTGCCTTCAAAAAAGCTGGAGAAATAGTTGTGCTGTTCAAAAACCAAGGGGAAAAAATGCCATGTTTCGTTTCTTCTTGTTTACAAGACAATGATATTCATATTTCTTCATGCAAGACAATGACACCAACAGTCCTTTGTGTTGGGAGGAAGTTGCGAGGCAGGATCCCTCCAAGGTCTCTGTGAAGGGCTGGTATGCTCAGAAATGCAAAGCCCACAGCATTATCTGCTTTATTATCTTGCTTTGGGACTGTACCAAATGCTCTGCAAGTCTGGATCACTGTCACCCTGTTACGATGAAAGAAGTGCCTTCGGTTATGAACTACTCCGGAGACACCAGATTAGAGTTCAAAGGCTATTCCTTGCATTAGCAGCAAATGCAGGAATTCTGAAGCAAAGTGATATACTTAGTGTGAGATTTTGCATATCACTCTGCTATTTCACTCCATAACCGCCGTGCAGTAGTCGGAGCTACTGTTTGAACCTAAGCTCCCCAGGAGCTGAAAGTTTGGGGCATGTTTATTGGATAACCCAGATTCTTTTCTAGTAGCCATCAACAAACACTTTGTATGTGTCACAAGCCTCCCACTCCCTTCCAAGAGATGGGGATTGGATGGAAGGAGGAAGAAAAACACGGCTATTATAGATTTAATACATCCCCCGGAAGAAGTAAAGCCTGCCCAACTTCAATTTCATACAAGGCATACGGAGAAAACTCAAAATTCTCATTTAATCTGGGAAATTCCACTTGGAGAGGGAGTTTTATGGATATCAAGAGCCAGATTTCCTGCTATAACAGTCTGGCAGTGCATTTCCCCTATCTTGGACTCAGGCAAAGCTGACGGAGCCAGCTTGGCCACCTCCCTGAAATGGTGCTCCCCGCTCTCCCACAACAAAGTACCACATCAAAAGCTGTCCCAGCCAGGGAACATCAGGAAATGCGTTTGGGCAAGAGGCGTCTAAGCAACCCCACCCCCAGCTCACACTCCCTGTGTCCTGGGACCTCTGCCTTGGGCCAGTGATTTTATTAAAAAATCCCACAACAAATTCCTTCTTTTGGTACTACGCAACCAACGCACAAAATGATGCTGGGTCTGCTTTAAATTAAAACAAAAGTTGCAGCAGATAGGATCTCTGATACATACTGAGTTGCTTTTCTCATCTGAGATTCTTCCTCAAACAGCTAAAAACAATTAGGATAAATGAGTAGATATAAAGGTCAGCAGTACAAACAATTCTGGGAAAGCCAGATAGCTCACTGGATAGTTCCTTTACTTCCGTCACCGCAGAATGAATAGATACAAGTCCAAACGCACTCCCAGCGATCTGATTAGAAAGATAACCAGAGCTCCTACACAGCTTTTGTGGTTTCATCTCTCTTTTTTTTTTTTTCTTTCCCCCTAGCTGAATTGCCTCTATGCTGCCAATCCACCCCAGATCTGGTGAGGCTGTGGCTTTGCTGCAGCAGGAATTCTTGGGGTGTTTTTGCCATCTTATGGTGGAAGGTGCCAGAGCCCATATGGGACATGTGGCATTCTGGCACGTGAATGTCATTCCTTGGGAATATTAGTCATCCCTGTAATGCCTAATGACATCACTCTGGAAGGAAATAGAACAGGAGAAAAATCAATGGACAGCAGATACCTACCTATTATGAACTATAATTGTGCATTTACCAGTCTGCCAAGCCATAAATCTAGTAGTTTAAAACCCATTTTAGCATACATTCATATATGTTAGGAGGCTATTAACACAGGGGTGAATTATAGCAAACAGGCTTCTAAGCAGAGTCAGGATATGTATTTTTTAAAATAATTATAGCGTTCAGCACTGTAGTTAAGACTCAAAAGGGTTTTGTATTCCACCAGCTTTTATCCCTAACCAATCACAATGGCAATGAATACATCGTCTCAGATTGCAACTTTCCAGCCCTGAACTCCTTCCTTGCAGCAAATATTGATCATGGGGGGCAACCAGCAAGGCCCTTGTTAAGAAAAACTAGGAAATAATTATTGTATGGGGTTAGAGCCAGACTCAGTTCTCACTGAAATGAGGGCAAGCCCTTTCACTCCTTTTATTTTGTGTTAGATTAAACTATTTAAAAGTCTCAACTCCAAAACGAACAAGTTAGAAAAGCCTGAATTAGGCCTCCAGAGATGTTTGGAATGGTGTTTGCCTTGGCCAACGGGCAGTGTTAATAATTCAGGCTGATGGAGGAAAGAGCCGCAGCAAATGGCAGATTACACACCAACAGATTAGGAACAATTGTGCAAATACTTCTGCTGTGGTAGCTCAGGAAAAATCCCTTTCTTCTCCTAGCAGTGGTCTGTCATGTAAAGAATCCTTAATAGGTTTTGTATGAGCAAATAATAATGATTTTTGGTCAAAAAAATACAGTTTTAAAAATATTCATTTTGATGAGGAATTCATGGGAAATGGGTATTAAAACACCAGAAAGACTTTCTAATGATAGAGAACAGATACCCATGGAAATTAGTACATGATCATAACACCCACCAGAAATGAAAAGCAGCAGTAGTGCAGGAAAACTCAGCTTTTAATTTTATATTGTAACCCTCATTCACCCAGTTGAGTCCACCATAAACATCAAAGAGGTTTGAACTGCACACAGAAAAGTGCTGCCCTTGTGCACAGATCTTTATTCTGACTGGAGTGCTTGACTTGGCTTCAGCCCTAACACTTCCATGAAACATAAGTTGCAATTCCTAAATATATTACTATCGTTACATACGGGGAAATACAAGATTGTCCTCTTCCATTTTCCTCAGATTGCAGCCCAAAGCCACCATCTTCAAAACCCCTTAAACAGTAAATGTATGTTCTACATAATCTTCTACCAAAATGGCTTTCTTTTTTTCTAGATAACATAACAAATTGCTTTAAGTCAGAAGCAAGGCAAATTTAGTACTTCAGGGATATATTTTTGACTTTGACAAAACTTCAGCTTCCAATTTAATTGATTTTTAGTAAAATTCCTAGAAATTATAAAGAAACCCCAGATATTCAAGGTGATCTTAGTGAAATTCTTCCCTACCTTTCCTTTTTTTTATTTTTGAAATCCTGCACTCACTGATTTGGCAGTAGTATTGGTTCTTCCAGCTGCTCATTAAGAGGTAGCAATCAATAGCCTCACAGTCAAATGAAATTACTTCAAAAACTCTATTATACTTCTAAAGACATTTACAATACAAATGTGAAACTTATCAATTAATGACAGAACTAAAAGAATATCTCATAAATGTGTGAGTAATGAGGGAAAAGGGGATGAGGAAATAACTGAAGTTTTAGGAGATGTTGCTCTGGCCCTTCAGCGGAGGCCGTGCTCATTGAAGTGTTAAAATGGGTGCCATGAAAACAGATATTTGTACCAAAAAAATAACATTTATCTTTATTGCAGCAGTTCTTTCACGGCGGGTAGAAAAAGAAGAGAAACTTTGCTACACATTTCCCCACTGCTGGAGCTCAGTGGCTTGTTTTTCACAACACCCACTCTATTTCTCTGCTATTACATGATCTTCCCCTTCACGCCGCGGGGCCGAGCGCGCAGCCTCCCCACACACCCAGCCTCTTCCTCCCAAATACTTATCTCAGATTGATGATGTGGTGCAAGGCCCATGGCTGACAACATGTGCATGAACTCAGTTTCCACACGGTTTCGCCAGAATACGAGCGCTCGCTTTCGGGGCCAACGATTTAACGGCAATAAATATTTACTTGCAGTATGTGGATTCCTAAGGTCATTTTGTAGCTCCAGCAGTTGCTCTGCTGAGTAAGTCTTTTTTTTAAGGATGACTCTTTGTGAAAGACATCATCCAGTTTCTAAGTTTTAGTTTTTCATTAAAATGCAGTGGGAAGGGTTCTTAGCTGGACATGTTGGTCCCCAGTGCAAACATTCTTTTAAACCAGAACAAACTTATTCAGAACTCTAAATACAGGGATAGAAGCCCAACTTAGGCATCCATTTTTAAAACTTTTGATGCATTTCCTAACAGTTCTCGTTGCCTTTTTTCCAAAAGTGAGTTCCACCCTGAACCTTTTTATAGGTTTTCAGTTCCTAACTCAAGCACGAAAATCTCCAGGATTACTCCACATCTGCTCATATCAGCAACCTTATTTACATCTTGGTGAGGTGACATCTCTCCCATTGTGCTGTGTCAAGACTGCATCTTAGCTGTGAGATTTTTGGAAAGCATAATTGGCATTTTTGTAATACATCAGCTCAGCTTTGCTATTTGCTCCCTTCCCAAAGAATGCTATGAGCAAACCACAACCAGCACCTTCTTGGGAGTCAGGTTTGACTGCTGGGAGACTGATTCTGCAGGATCTGGAGAAATCAGACAGCCTAAATATTGTAGGATGGAGCAAAATGCTGAAAGTGGGGCTGGGACTGGAGAGGGATAGATCTTCTCTAAATAGGCAGTAGAAAAAAATTGTGAAGACCTTGGCTTGTGCTCTCCCATTATTGAACTGCTCCGCCATAAGAGCTTTGTAATTACGTAAACATAGAATAAAAGAGCTTGATCCAAATCCCTCTGAAAGACTCCTTTTGACTCCAGTGACCCTTAGATTAGCCCAAAACTAAGAGATGGCAGATTCGTGGGATATGAGCATCATCACCTCCAATGTGCAAGTATTCCTGTTTTGTGGGGAAGAGCAATTAGAAATAAAACATACTTATGGGATATCTAATATTTCCAGTAGATTTAAAAAAATACAAATTCCAGCTTAATCCAGTCTTTTCCAATTGCCAAGATGGGAAATGGGCTTATATATTCCTCTAACTCTCCCAAATTTATTCCAATCCTTTCTCAATTTTTTTTTACGAAGCCCTTGAGTGCTGGTCAATTTTTAACAAACTCTCAACCTTTTGGCACCTTCTGTTCCTTTTCAGATCATTTTGATATTTTAGCTATTTCCTGGCCTGCTTTCAGTAGGGGTGTGCAGGTTTTCATTTGCTGAGTTGTAAATAATTATGTTCTGCCGTCCTGGATTTGTCTTCCACATTCCATCTGGGATGAGATGGGCCAAATAATTTCCTGTTTTCTATATACAAATGATAAATGCCCATATTTGACATAGCTTTCAGTAGTTTTCATGCTGGAAACTTTCCTGATGCTTCTCTCAGTGCGTGATATATAAGGTGTCATGTTTTATTGTGTGAATATCTCAGTGCTCTGCTCCAATGGACAGCATTTTTTCTCAATTTTTTTTAACCCAGAGAGTCAAAATGCTTTGCCAGTTGGAGGATTTAATATTCTAATAGAGGGCAGGAAGCAAGTAAAGCTATGTGACAGAGCAGACACTGCCTGCACTCTAAGTGTGGTGAAGGACAATAATTATCACTCCACAGGGAGTGATTAGGCCCACTGAAGCTTGAGTGATTACCCTTTCCTTTGCTGACCCTATAATCAGGCCTAGATCTCTAAAGTTATGCGCAGTTTTTAGAAGACAAACTCTTAAGGAAAGCACAAGCAGTTCTCACACACCACATGCACAATCAGATAACCCTAGAGGCAGAGCAGCAAGAGCAAATATTCACTATACAGTCTTTACAGTATATCAATACCATTCAAATTCTACTATCTGTGCAATAAACCCTTAATAATTAGTAGGAAGAAGAGAAAGAATAATGCTATAGGACAGAGCAGCAGTTCATACTAATAAAAAGACAATATTTGCCCCTACTGGCATGGGGTGCATGGGTTTTTCTCACAAGGTTTGTATAAAGGAAGAGAATGGCACTATCTTAGGCACTGGTCTTGCCAAAATATTTCACAAATGCTGAGGTTTTCAGTAGCAGTCAGTGGAGTGAACAGTGAACATTCTAGTGAGAATAAGAAAAGTAACCAAAGGACAAGAAGCTGTAGTGAGAATAAGAAAAGTAACCAAAGGACAAGAAGCTGGAAAATGAGCCAGTTTGTTTTCAGGGCCTTTTCCTCCTATAATATCAATTATTTCTTCAACAACATAAGATAAGAATTGAGAACACAACTGTTCAGGGGAAGTCAAAATGTTCTCCTTCACCAATTTCTTTAGTCAGTGCATTGAGGGAAAAGTGTGGCCTGCAGCACAGATAAACCTCACTGCATTTACCACTTGCCCTTACCTCACTTCCTTCTGACAACAAATCTAGGGTGAGCAGATAAGATTATAACCCATCTGCTCCATTTTAGAGTGACAGGTGTGTACCTTTCCAAAGCCAAAATGCAAAAGCTCTCACTCAGCTCAAAGGCTGGCGGGGCTATGTTTATGATAACTGTCCCCACCCAAGGATACAGGGAGCATTTTAGCTGCCCTGTGAACTCCTCGTTTTTAACCCTAAAAGAGTATAATGAGACAAAGATGAAGCTGTACGAGGCAGTGGATGCACTTGGGAGATAAGCCAGTCAATTATCTGCAACATCAGAGCGGGCTCTGTGCACAGCATCCTCCAGCCCTGGAGTACCTGCTGGACACACGCTGAAATCATTATCCAGAGCCCGTCAGTCTGCGAGTCTGGCCCCAAACACCCCTCTGCCAAGATTAGAAGAGTTGGTAGGGAACATAATATTTGGCCAATTTAAAACACTTGACAAGTTAGACCTGAGTAGGGGGGATGCTTCAGATTGGGATGTCATTTCCAGTATTTCCGCTGACTCCAGAGAGACTCAGATCGTGGCTTTCAACCCCAATTTCTGAGAGATCCTCCTGCAAATAATCACATTCTCTAGTCTCAGTCAAATATGTGTAGGAAGGTAGACAAGAAGCATTTGTCTGATGTCCTGACTTGGGACCTTAGCAACAGCCAGAGAGAATGAGAAAGGAAATCTGTTTGGATGAAAAAATCTTCACTCTGTTTAGCCGGGGAACAAATTGTGCTACTGTTTTCATTCTTCTTTTGCTATTAACTCTGTTATCATGTTGCTGGCAGTATTTCTCATTTCAACCTGCTCACCATATGTGCATGTGCTTTCTGTGCTGCTAATTGCCTCTTTTTGACAATATCATCTATACGCGCACACCATATTGCCATTTTTATCACTCTAAGCCTATTAATGGCCAGACTTATAGCTCCCAAAGGAATTAATATTAACCAGTTCTCTAAATATTGTTCATGTCTTTCAAAAACTCCTGACTTTTAGAGCCTGACTTTGGTTGTGTGTAATTGGGCTGCTGTATTTCATCCTCTGGGGCTTGGAGCCTTGAGTTCTGAAAGTGTAGCTCAAAAAAATTTATGAGAGTAATATTAATAACCAGGAAAGGCAAAAACTTAGGAAAAGTAAATAACTCATTGGTCGTAGCTGTTTGCTTACCTAGGGTCAAAATCTGCCCTCAGATATACATGTGCAAGTTCAGTGTGTCCCATACATACAGATTTCTGAGGAAAGAATTTGGCCTCAGATGACTTCAGAGGTTTCTTTGTCAGCCCCATTTCCCAGAGAACACTGAACACTCCTACGTGTGTACACCAGCTTAGGCTCCTCTGCTAGA
Source organism: Eopsaltria australis (assembly GCA_034509425.1). Lineage (NCBI taxonomy): Eukaryota > Metazoa > Chordata > Aves > Passeriformes > Petroicidae > Eopsaltria > Eopsaltria australis. The sequence continues at coordinate 616,823 of JAVTVJ010000330.1, read as the reverse complement.
AAGAAAACAGTTGTAAGGAGATACTCATTTACCAGAGCCCAGAGAACGTGACAGAATTTTGACGAGGAATTTTATACCCCTAGTTAGGCTTGAAAAAATAAATGGAATTAACTTGCCACTCAGCAAACTGTCCCCACACTGCTGGGAACCGTGCAAGGCAGATAACAAATGTGCAGCAAATGAGAACAGTGTCATGATTCACTGTAATTCCCAACAAGACAAGACTCCCAAGAATACATAACATTCCATGTAATTTGGAGTGGGAGAACTCCAGACAGCAGACGACTGCATTCCCCATGGAAGAAACATGAAATTAATATAATCAAAGGGTTTTAAAGCAACTTAATCCTATAACATTGGGAGGCAGAGGAGAGGGATTTAACGTATCACACATGTCATTGTGGGCCCTGATGGTGAATGTAGATGGGTTGGCTTTGCAGACCCCAGCTGGGGGCACCTGGGAGGGTCTGGAGGCAGTGAGACACTGCTCAAAGGAGATCACTCCTACACAGCTACTGCAAAGCTCTTCCTGGAGCCACATACTTAATGATCAGATGTTGAAGACCCCAGCACTGCAGCATCTAAGTCCTTCTCTGGAGCTGGGTTTAAATCAAAGACCAGCTCGTGGCCTTTTGCAATTTTTTACCTCTTTTTCATGGAATCATAGAATGGCGTGGGTTGGAAGGGATTTTCAAAGGTCATCCAACCTCTCTGCAGTTGCTGTTAATCAGCATAAATGCCTATTTTCTAGGAAGCCTGTGAGTTGACATGTGTTGGCATTAAGATCTACATCTCCCTTATCAAGCACACAATGTTTCACTCCACATCCCACTTTTTCTGAAGGGGAGAGGAAAGCTGGACAAACACTGGGACGCTGAAATTTAATCTAGAAAGGATGCAACTGGTATGGGCAAGATAAAGCATTTTGAGGACTATCAACTCAAGGAACTAAAACACTGATTTGCATTCCCCTACTGTCCAAACTGTTGTTTTCCTCTCTCTTTCTGACCAGGAGATGAGTCCCTTTCTCAGGGGTGCAATTCAACAGAAGACAAATGGAAGACAAATTCCAGGAATCATGTCTCTGGGGACCATGGTTTATCATGAAGCAAGGAAGCAGTTTAGGAAGGGAAAGAAGGTCTCTCAATTTTTTTAATATGGAGCTTAATTACTGCAAAGATCCTTCACACCATTAGAAGGTGTGCCAATATTAACTGTGTTCCACTGATTAGTTGATGTTCAGCATTAAAAAACAGGCTTCACTCTTTTGTTTTACATCTTTCTGAAGAAAGGGACAACTGGAAGAAAGGATGGGTGACATAATTTCTCCTTGTATTTTTTTCTTTTTCTCAGCTCATGAGGATTTCTTCACTCATTTATACTCATCAGGGCAAAAGTCATCTCAAAACAGCATTGAGGTTAAAAGAAACCATTTTAGATAAACTGATGTCTTGACCAGCATTAATTTTTTTTCAGCTTTATAGTAAAAAAAAAGCAGGTAAGGCACCTTTGCACATGCAATTACAGAACCCTAATGGACAAATCAGGAGCTTACAGTGAGTGTGTGCCCTGTTGACTCAAGCTGCTGTTAGGGAAGCATGCTGAAGTGAGAATCAAATGGAAATTACTGTTCTCTGATGCGACAGGGTTTAAATGTGGAACGGTGATCTTGATTGATTTGGTCTACATATGTACAAAACTGATTTTGCGTGTAAGTACAGTGAAAGGAATGGGGAGGACAAACCAACACTGACTCATCCTAGAGAAATAAATCTAGAACTACTGGCAAGAACAAGGATCTAATTCTGACTTGTCCCATCCAGATGAAAATTCTGTGAAAAAATCTCAAAATTCATTGTTGTCAATATCCATTTGAACCCTAAGATGGAATCAACCTCAGTTACCCTCAAATGGCACCACCAGAGTCAGCACTGGAGCCTGATCTGAGTGATGTCTGCTCAGCCCATCTCTTGCCCCAGTTTATGCCAGGGAATTAAACTTAGGATGCATTTTGATGCTGAGGATGTCAGTATGGATCCATTTGGGTGTGTGGTCTGGCTGGCGCTCAGGCTGCTCACTTTCATCCACGCTGAACCTTTCACTTGACTTCTGACCTTTCACTTGGCACTGTCCTGTCATTTCCTTGGTTTCACAAATTTTAGCCTCTCACTTGACCTGTGAACTGTGGCCTTTCACTTGACCTCTGATCTCATAAATTCTGGAAGCTCATACACGTAATCGTGGAACAAATAAACAAAGCCTCCGCGAGACGCTGCCGCCGAGTGAAGCCCAAGGGGCTGGGGAGCAGGAGCCCAGCCCCAGCACCCCTCATCACCCCTGGACATGTCCCTTTATTCCAACCAGGACTGGCATCTCGTCAGTGGGAAGTACATCATACCCTGCCAGGGTCACATCAGTGGCAGGCACATCAGTGCCTGTGTGTGGTGCTGTGGCAGTGGAAAGGGATGTGGGATTGCACAGCCTCCAACTCTGCTGTGGATGAGCCTCATCCACTAATTGTGCAAAATATCCTGGCTTCCAAAGCCCCAGGAGGGTCTTACCAAATAAAATCACCAAAATGAGCAGAAGCCTCTTACTGTGGGTGTTGAATTCTCACCACAAAGCTCCCCTGAGCTCATTTTCCCTTCCTTGCCAATGCTAATCCTAAAGGCTTCAAACACAAAGCAACATTCAGCCATGAGTGCAGAGTGACAGTGCATGATAAAACTCTTGGTAAATCAGCTGGCTGAGATGGTGCTCTCAGCTGAGAACAGCTCTGTCTGTACCAAATCCATAGCAGGGCATGCAGAGGGAGTGGCAGAAACAGCAGCAAATATTACAGCTGCATGAAGTTATCAATTTATTGCAACATAAATTAATTTCTTAGACAAAGCAAAGGTAAAGGTGAAATTTCAGGGTCAGTGGTAGCTTTACAGAAGGACGAGGTCTTCAGAGAAACTTCCAGCACATACATCCTCATACATAAGTAACCTCAAAGTGTGCAGGTATTTTAATGGTCCAGTCATTTGTTTTGTTGCAATCCTCAAATGTATAATATGAATATTGCAGGCACAACTTATACCACTGCTAACCCAGAGAAAACCCCAAACTATGTGTTTTCTCCTCTTTTTCTTCTTGGTAGAGGGAAAGACAGAGGTTGGAAGAAAGCTCTAAAACAGATTTAAGGATGTGCTGGTGTCAGGTGCCTCGGAAGCAAAGCAGCTTCTCTTTGGTATTGCAGGGACCTAAAGCCAAGCAAGTGGCCAGAGCAGCTCACATGTAGAGTGTAATTGTACATGAGCAGGAAGCAAGGTGACACGGGAGACAGACAGGAGCAGTGCCAATCTGCCAAGCCATTGCAGAGGAGCTCTCTAACAAAAACCAGCTGGGGGCCCTCTGATTTGCTCTGACACATAATGTAATGAACCAGTGCACGCTGTCACTTTACTTGAATTCACTGTGATTTTACATTTTGGAAGCAAACTATTTTAAATTCATGGGAAGAAACACTATGCAGAGAAAGTCACTGGACAGAGAGAACAGTCAAAACTTTGTGTTCCTTCAGTTACAGTAAAAGATTTCAAATTTTAAGGTGCAATTTTGCATGTCATGTGAAACAAAGAAATGCACCTCACTTGTAGGTGAACAAATTTTGTGTGGCTTTCAGAAAAACACTTTGCAAAATAATAAAGCATGTATGTTGCATTTCCAGTAATGCAGGCTCATCTTCATTACCCCTTTGGGGAAAACTCTAGGCTTTTCTGTTTCCTCAGGAAGATTGTCAGATCCAGTGGGTCTCTTCTCACTTATAAAATCTTGCACTGTAAGCTTACTGCACACTTGGATCTGCAAATCCACACTGAAGACTAGGCAACACAGTTATTCCAGGATTTCTGTTACATGATTTTCAGTTATCTTCCAGCTTGTCTGGAAATGTCAAGGAGCTGTTGTTGGAAGGAAAAGGCGAGTGGTATGGGTTGAAGGAAGAATATTAATGGAATTTTCTATAGGGCAATTTTCCCTCTGTGCTTGTTAAATCCTTTCATTAGTGATTTTATCAGAGAGCAGGGCTGTGTAAACAAAAAGGGTAAAAGTTGTTTGACATTTAATAATAGAAATAGCAAGAGATCTGTTACAACACCGAAACTCATCCTTCACCCTTCAGGAGTGAGAAAGGCTCGTGGAGTGGTGATTAGGGATGACTGTGTGGTATCAAGGAGGCACACCTTGATAAGGACCAAAGCATATCTCTGTGAATTAAGCCAGGGGATTATTCACTGTGTTACACAACACTCTGCTGTGTTCTCAGGGACACCGCGTGCGACTGAGTCACCCACGGAGAGCAAAACCCAGCCTGGAACAGGTTTACAATAGGGTTACTTGGACAGACCGTCTGTGAGAGGCAACCAAAGGAGCCTGGATTGTTTTGTTTAAGAAAACAGAAGAACCTGGCAATTCCTACCCAGCTCTGCTTCCCACCGGCCGCAGTGGGAATAAAGGCTGCTGGTTTCCTGACTTTACTGGGGGTTTTGTCGTTGGATACAATGGGAGCAGAATCAGATCTTGAAGAAGAAAAAACAGAATTGGACCCAGAGGAGCCAGGGCTGGGAAAGACCCAGCACGTTCTGGTATAAATTGAGCAGGGCTATAAAAAGCTAATAAAACTCATATTGAAATATGAGCTAAAAGAAGCGCATATCGCTGAATTATGGTGGTCAAGACAATTAATTGAGTTTAGTACCGGTTATATATAATTTTTGACATGCTTTAATTTATCTCAAGTAAGTCTATGTTGTTTTCTGGTGATTAAACTTGTTTGCTAAAAATCATCTTGCCTACAGAAACAGTAATAAAGAGATGAAAAAAACTTTTTCCCACACTTTGGATTCAGAAGCTCTTTCACTACAGTGTCAAAAGACTGGAATTCCATTTCCTGCTCCTAATTTCAATGACCAGCTCAGTGGTGTTTTACTGTCGATATATTTATCAAGCAGAAAGTAAATTATTTTGTTAGACACATCGTTCTATTTCCAAGATAAATCTCGGTAGTTAACTTTTATGGAAACCAAGAGGAGAGTCCAATGAGGCCCGTTTAAAGCCAGTAAGCACCTGAATCCTGTTTGCCTTTTTAAAACTTCCTGAATATGCTAAAAATCTGCTTTCATCCAAACCCAAATAAAGCACCGCTGGCTGGTCCTCCTATGCTCAGAGCAATTAGAGTCTAACAGCTATGATACACACCTGATTTCCTCTTGCTCCCAGTGTTTAAATGAAAGAATTCGTTTGTGTTGCAAAAAATTCCCACACACCTCTTAGAGCCTGACTCAGATGATGCTCCATTCATATCCTCTACAGCGGTTTTTGATGTGGAATTGACAATTACAGCTTTTAAATACAATGCACAAAGCCGTAATCTGGATAAATACGGGCAAGTCAGTGATTAAAACCTAATGGAAATGTTGATTGGCACACATAACTATGAAATTTAACATTTGCTTCCATCCCACTGAGGTGACACGACTGTCCTTAGGAGTGAGGTGGACACCAATTTCAGAGGAAGACAGATGACTTCCTGAGGCATCAGGGGTGGCAGGAGCAGGCCAGAGGTCTGGGAACTCAGGGAGCAGCCAAAACCCAGATCACATATTCTTGATTCAATTTAAGCAGCAATATCTGACTTGGGAAACAATGAGCATCTCCTTTATAGCAAGCAGGAGCGCAAAGTGATTCAGCCAGGGAAGTTTAATCATTCAAGGATATTTCCTGGGACAAACTGAGTGCACAGATAGCTAACAGTTTTCTATCATCTGCTAGGATTTGAGCTCCACTTTCCCCTCTGATTAGAGCTCCAGCTGTAGGTCACACGAGTGATCACTCATTCGTGGCACATGGGATTTGGGATCATCCACGCATCCTCCACAAGATCCCTGTTTCCCAGGGATCTCATCCACTGCACACTGGCTCTGCTCCTTACCCGCTTCCCCCTCCCAAACCTGGTCCCTGCAAGCCCAGCCCTCGCTACAACACTGACATAAAGTACAAATAAGTTAATGAAACCGCAATATTTTTTTCTCTGTAGACCTGGACTGTTTCAGCCACGAGCAATGTGAGCAGCCACAGGTGTTGCACTAAATAAAGTAATAGAAAATGTCTCCATTGTAACAGTGGAAGCCCTGTTTCAAAATCCCTCTCTGCTTTTTATTAATAGTTGGATTCCTTTCTATCAGCAGTCATAACTGCATTTACCTTATTTTTCAGCAAAAATGTTTTGCTAAGAAAAGATCTACTAAAAATTACTACTGCTTTTCAGTCAGTTTGTGCTTGAGCAAGCTTTCAATCTTTTCACAGAAGGGGAGAACATAAACTTGTGATTCAGAAAAGAGAGGAAACCAGGGGTTACAAAGGTTGGGAGGCCAAGTAGTATGAAACAGACCCCCTCCGTCAAGTAAAAAACTTGGCAGGATAACTAGAAACAGACCAACCCTAAATCCAAGGGTTCACGAGCAGTAACATAATTAGCTGGAATAAAACTAATATTCTAGTGTTGAATTTCACCTCAACACAGACCAGCACTTATTAGGGAGAAACCGGTGAGAATGAGGAAAGATGTGTTTCATTTAAGAAATTTGCACCGAGTGGGAATGTACACACAGGGGTTATTTCCTAAAAAGCCCATTTGGATGCTCCAAGTGACTGCAGCCGCATCAGCTGCCCCGCTCCACGGTGGATGAGTTTGTCAGTCTTGCCCAAAGTGCCTGGTAAAGCCCAGTCCACCAAAATCCTGAAACATTTGTTCCTGGGAAAATAACCACAAATACACTGGAAAAAATGTTGAACAGGAAATGTTTGACCACTGCTACATCACAAGATATCAAAAGAATTTCACATTGGCTACTTCCTTCTCTGAGGGGAGGCAGGGGGTGCTCGGCTCAGAAATAAAATGGCCCCAGAGGCCCTCCCCAAACCCCCAAAAGAGCAGAGGTTTCAGCAATAGTAAACACACTTTCTTTCTTCCTTTATTAGCAAAATAGGAGCAAAACCTTCAGCGACAACACACATGGCAAATATTGGTGCTGAGAGAGGAGATAAACAACGCCAGCCATCCGCGGATCGGGCGCAGGAAATTCCAGCCATCTGATGAGCTGTTGGCTTAACAAGCAGCTCTTCACATGTCAGCGACCAGCAAAGGCTATTTTCTTTTTCTGCTGGTTCCCTGGAAAGGCATAGAAAAGGCAAAGCAGGGGCACAGCAAGAGCAAGGCAGGGGTAACGCAAGAGCAAGGCGAGGTGTCGGGAAAGGCATGGCAGGGGAGGAAGGTGAGGCTGCCCTCGGGCAGGGCAGAGGACGATTTGGTGCAGAAGCAAGAGGAAAACCTGTTGCTTGCTAGAGACAGACGGGTGTGTGTCTGCCCCCGAGCCTGCAGCGCTACAAATTCCGAGCTGCTCCCGCAGCCTTGTGGCGGCCTCGCCTCGGGCAAGCCGCGTATGGTTTCTTTTTGAACAAGCTATCTTTTAACACTCACAACCGGGATGATTTAACAGAAAGAGAGCGTCTCAATTTTTGCGAGCGACATCCCCCCTAGACTCTACCCAAACAAAGCTACTAATGTGTGGTCATTTTCTTGGCAGCGTGGCTGCATGCTGATAACACCGCTGCCTGCTATTCTCCCAGGAGCAGGGCTGCTGGAAGACTGCTCCCTACCTCATCCCCTGATGCTTCTGATGCGGGTGATCCTCCGACTGCACGGCGCCAACCACAACATGCTACCCACCGTGAGAGAGCAGGACACAGGCTGCTCTAGTCAGGAGTTATCGTCTATCATACTGATTGACGAAACCAAGAGTGAGCAGAAAAAATAAACACGAACAGAGGCTGCAGTGTATGGGGCAGTCAGCTGGGAGTTTTAGTATTTGGCCTTGGTGATCCTACTCTCATGGTAGGTTATCTTTTCCTTGTGCTATCATTTATCATAACTTTGAGGGCCAGAGGGAGAAACAAACCTACAATTTTTCTATTGGTTACATTCATTAAACTCTTCTTTTTTTAGCACCACTTCCTTTGCCCCTAATAACAATCCCACCCCCTCGATCTGTATTCCCTAAAGAACAGTGAAATCAAATCTAAGTACAGTCCTCCCCTTTTACTCCTATTACAGCAATAGACCATTGCAAGCAATTAACCTCTGTTATTCCATCAGACCCAGGCCTCAGCCGCACGCTCGCCCGGCAGTGCCTGGCTGCAACCAGCATTAACTCCTGCCTCAGCTCCCTCCATCCTGGCCCCCAACATTATTTGGGCAGAGATGTTGGTTTTGTCACGACCATCTCCTTTTCAAATAACACCGGCTGACTTTTGCAGGCACAGCCCAAGTCCTGTATTGGGCTTGACAGCCACCATAAAGCACTCCCAGAAGTGTCAGTAACAAAGATGATTTGTATGGGGCTTGCAGTCGTCCCCTCTTCTAATAGCTTTCTCATTCCAGCACAGAAACACCGAGCAGAGAGCAGCTGCTTAAAGCTGATACAAGCATTTCTTCTCTCAGCAGGCCATTCTTGCATAACCATTTATTTTGCAGAGTTTTAAAGTGCCTGAAGGATTTAATTATGTACATAGACAACCCCTATAAACTCTATTCTAGGCTTTTTATTGACTTTTGTGCCAGGCAGCTCTTAGGCATTTCAATTAAGTGTTTTTTTATAAGAAAAGCAACAATATAGTAAAAGAATATATTCTTTATAGATAGTTCCAAACAGTTTGTGCCGATTTAATAAAGTTTATTTAATTGACGAGGATTTAGAATGTCTTATGCTACAACTTGGAATACACATTCTTTTGGACCATGGATCTGTTTAAAGGGGCCTGCCAGGACCACTTAGGTACCAGGGGAAAACAGCTTGGATCTGATTACTTAATCCTAATAACGTGTTGTGAAACTTTAGGAGACTACCTGTCATTTAGCATCGTGGTCAAAATTGAAGTGGTAAATAGCTAAGAGCTGAAGTTTGGCATTGTCTCGGTCACGGTTTTAGGGATACTGGAGCGGGATAGAAGAAATGTTCCGTGTTCCCAAATTTTCCGGAAAGGCCCACGTTGCCTTTATCTGCTTTCTTAAACTATTTACAAGGCTTCTGCAAACCTGCCTTCATTATGGCATAGGATATTTCAGTCCCAGCAGGTGGCCAACAGGAGAGCAGGCCTGTTTGTGAAATATGTAATACCCTTTTCATATACTTTAACCAGAAATGTGCACCTCAACAGCCCTCCTAACCCTTCTAATTTCCCTTTCTCCCCTTAATCTGCTCTGCGAGCCATGAGCATGCATTAAAATCTCCCTAAAACATTTCACCCAGAGGCAATGTAATTCCACAACAAGCAACCAACATTTCACAGCTCTGGAGTAATAGATTAATTTGAACCTAATGTTGCCCGTCGTTTACTGCTCCAAATGTTCTGGTGTAGACATAGCCCCGAGGCGCAGCGCTGTGGCATGCGCGGCTCCTGGAACCAAAGCTACAGTTGGCTTCACATCTGTGCATCACATTTGCCATGTGCCTCATTATCCCGCGCCCCACTGTGCCTACCTGTCCCAATCAGCTTCTCAGCCACAGGCTATCCAATTTTTTTTTCCCCCCCGACTAAGGATCTTTGTTCTCCTTCTCACTTACTAAATTTTTGCGAGACCTCTGCACCCGAGCAGTAGGGATTCTGCGCATGTGAACCTCCGAGCTTCTCCAGGTTCTTAATTCTCCATTAGGAACAGGAAAATTACAACATTAAGTCTCCGACATGTCACTGCATAAATTGTACCATTTGCAGAATCTAATATAAAGTCGGTGACTAAGCACATAAGCATGTAATAAAGAACTGAGTTGTTTGTTTTGACTTTAACAAGTTCGGTCTGCATCAATTATCTGTAAGTAAAGAAAGAGTAATTTCCAATTCCAGATAAAAACGCCTGTCACAGAAAGAAAAGATTATTACGTCCAAAATCAAAACCAACTGTTCCCAAAAGTTTAAACAGCCAACCTTTTAAAATTCATTGATACAAGAAGAAAAATACATATATTTGTGTGTTCAGATGAAAATAAAATCAAATTTTAACAGAAAAGTGTGCCTATTTTAGTATTTAAAGCTCCGTATTTAATTCTCTATTTATAGAAACAATGTGCAAAAAAGGCACAGTGCCTTTATCTCAAGCCACTACAAGTAAGGAAGAGAAAGTAAAATACAGTCTCAAGCAGGAGCAGGGATTTATCTCAAACCAAACATATCAGTCTGAAACCCAACAGCTCATCACTGCATTAAAAGGTTACTTTGTTTTTGCTTCAGTGTACAAAGTACTTGAGTTTGCTTTAAGTTTATATCCTTTGGATTTTTTCCAGTGAGGAGAAATTAAAAATGCTTTTGGTGTAGCACAGCAATGTTCAACCTCTTGAGGAGTTGCAGGGGGAACTGGAGCCTAATGGACACTGCTCTGTTTCCTTCCAGCAGCACCAAGGGGCCTCAGCACAGGTAAAACACCACATTTCTACCTACTCACAGACCCCTCATGCTGGAAGAGGACCTGACGTGACTGAAAGCCCCTTATCCAAGCACTGTTAAATCAAATAAACCCTGGTGGCACAACTGAATTTCTCATCCTGTGAGATCCTGAGGTTCTTGCTGCAAACTTCTCCTGGAATCATTTTTAACAGCAATTTTTACCTGCCCTTCCCTGAGTAGCTGTCAATTCTGCCACCAGTCTTACCTGCTGCAGTTTACGAATTATATTAGATTTCTACACATAATTCCAATGCACACACTCCTAGCACATTTCATTACATGCTTGAATTAATTTATTCTATATGGAATTTGTTACCTTTACAATAAAAAAAAAAGTTACTATTCATTATTGAGAGCAGACAGATGGAACATGTTCAATTTAAGACATCAATAAGAAGGGAGGAGGGGGGAAATCTTATAATCCGTGTGGCACAACCTATTCCATCTGGTACTTCCAACTTGTCTGCCAAGACTTTTTTCCTATATAAAAGTGAACGTTTCTCTTTAGAGTTAACGGAACATTCTTGGGCATTAAGACTCTGCATCTGATTTATAGATAACAAGCAACAACACACACTTAACATACAATATTTGGAAAGCATAATCTGTTTCATAAGGTAAAGGTTCTGGGCTTGACCTAGGAGAAAACAAAACAAAACAAAACAAAACAAAACAAAACAAAACAAAAATCACCAAAAAAAAGAACAAACTCCAGGAAATTGTGTTTATCTGAAAATGTTATCTGGGCAGTCAGAACAGAAGCTGCAGCTTTTGCTTTAATGAACCATGAAAGTGATTCAGCAAACTGCTTTGGTCTCTTAAAAACAAATATTAAGCAACACCAACGCTAAATTATACAACAACAAAAAAATGTTACCCATCTCTCAACAGGAAGAAAGACCTTTTTAGCACATTCCTACCAACATCCAGCATCTAGGAGATAATGCCAAAAACTGTGAGGTTTTGGCATGTGTCAAAATCAATTTTAACTGTTGGTTTAAAGGCTACTCAATTAATGGAAATTTATTTCCAATGAACGTTAAGATAATGGAGCTAGAGCAATCATTTTTCTTAATACAACTCGTTCCAAGAGTGTTTAATCAAATAGGTGGGAGTTTTTTTTCTAGTGTCTTTTTGACAGAGCACTAACGGTACATTTTCCATACGTTTCATTTCCATTCTTGAAGCGTGTCCCCTAATTCCTGCAGTGCTTTGCATTAAGCTGTCTCATTATACCAAAGACATTATGTCACTTCTCTGTTTATGAGCACACTGGCCCTCAGCCCTTGCAATAACACCCAGCCACAAACACCCACTTCTGGCAGCCAGCCTAATGACAGAAAAGATTGTTTCAAACCAAAAACGAAGAGGAATCCAATTATCCACCTAAACCTTACAGGCACGGGGGAACAAGTTAATTTGGCATAATTGTGTACCAAAGGTTCACATTTATCTTTTACATCTTGGGGAGAGATTATGTGGGCGGCCACGGAAATGAGTGGTCAGGCTGGAGGGCTGCTGGGTCTCACGTGGGTGCACTCAGTGTGGAAAAGCAAAACAATGAGCATCTGCCTCGTGTATCCAGTGTCTACCTATCACCTCCTGCATCTCCAGCACAGAAAGAAAAGTGTTTTCACTGCTAATTTTACGGGATTTGGTTGCAAATGTGTAATATTACTTTCTTTGAATGCTGCCAACTTTTCTTGTGTTTTAAGGGGAAAAGCATGGCAGAGCAAGGCATTCCTCTGTGGATGGAGGGTGCAGGGATGAGGTCTGTGTCAGCTGTAGGACCTCTGAGCCCACCACAATCAGACAGTTAAACACTCCTATCTGTCTGAAACTGGACTAGCCACGATTATTCAGTGAAGATATCCAGGATTTACGTAAATGTAGAGCTCAGCTTCACGGGGGTTTTCTGAGGTATTGGTGAGAGAAGAGACCCCACCCATGTGCTGGAGCACCCAGGTCCTCACCTGCAGCATCCCAGCCCCACATGGGCACCCCGGGGAGGTGAGTGGGAAGGATGCACAGGCAGAGGAGAAAAAAGCCTAAGAATATTGTGAGGATGTTTGAAAATTAGCAATACATTTCTTTTTGCCTTTGGTCACGGGTTTTTTTTCCCTTCTGACTCTCGGTCAGAGTTTACTCCAAGGCCAAAAGCACCGCGGGGTCTTTTTCCCTCACTGAAGTTACTGCGTGAGGGGGGACATTTCATTCCTGCCGACGTCCAGAACCTGCACATGATTAAAGCTGAGCTGGGGCAGAATTAACATTCTGCTAACAAACCCCTCCTGCCAGGGGGATGTGGGCCGGGAGGGGCAGGAGGGCCACGGCCCCGCGGCCGCTCCCCTGGGTCAGGGCATGCTGGGAGGGGAAATAAGCTACAGAGCAGACAATTTTCAGCTTGACTGGTTTTACTTTCTCTACCAGGCCTCACGAAAACAAACTGACAAAACAAAGGACACAAAATTAATGACCCATGCCTTCTGTCAATTGACTCTTAGTAACAGTGGCTAGTTCACCTTAATTTTATTTTATTTATTTATTTTTTTCCTCCACTTTGAGTGAGTCGCCGTAGGCAGCGGTTAGGGTTCATTTAAAAATTCTTCAAAGGCATCACTTGGTTTTCATTAATTTGGTAACTGTAGTTTCTGATGGTGATGAACAAACAATGGGAAAGAGTTTATTCAAATTTTTTAAAAAGTCAACAAACCTCTTAGCCACTGCAAGTGTTTTTCCAGTAATGGTTGTAAATAATAGCGTATCTATATTCCAAGGAAAGACACACTACTCAGGGTTTGCCATCTCCTCAAAACATTTCGCCCTCTTCATTTCCTTTTGAAACCATTATTTATATGGCTGAAGTTTCATTTGACAGCTCGCCAGAAAGCCAAGCTACAACAAACCTTTTACTGTGAAGCAACAACATTATTTCTGTGTTGGCTTTACTCGTGTTTTCAGCGGAGATGGATTTTATGTCCTAATGAATCCCACTTAAAAAACACTAATATCTTGATCCCTCCAGCATGGCATTGTGTTTCCCAAACCTTGCTGCAATCCCAGCTTTCCCTTTTATAATTCCTGGCACTTGGGCAGAAGGTGCCTGATGCTCCAGCCAGGAGCACTCACGTCCTTTAGCCCTGCATAGCTAAAGCACTGCACAACTTTTTAAATATTTACCCCATTATATAAATGTCCATTGAAGGGCACTTACATAAACGATAAGCGCTTACAGCAAACACTTTTAGAGAGCAGGATCTGTGGTATGCAGAGGAGATAAGGCCACTTCCTGCAAATCCTTATTCACAGAATTAGTCCTTAATCAGGCAAATAGACTCTCTGATATCAATGGGATTTCACATGTGAGCAAGGGTGGCAGGATTGGGCTCTTAATGGGACATTTTAAAAATTCATGTCTCTTCCCAGTAAAACCTGTGAGACTATTGACTTCAGTGGCAGTAAAAGCATCCCACTGTGCACATCCTAACCAGCAATATCCATACTGTGCAACCTGGTATCCTCCCCTTTAAATATTTAGTTATATTTCTATGTAGATTAACTCCATTATTCACCAAGAGACGCTTTTTGGTTTATAAAATGCTGTGCTCGCTGGTAATCCCTATATAAAATAACTAACAGATATGTCACAGGCTAAAATATATCCAACAGAAAAGACAGTATTCAATCAAGGAAAATTAAGAGTACAAAGATGCTTCTTATCACGAAAGAAAACAGTAAATGAAACATCATTGGAATGTTTTAGAGAGCTGGTGTAAATGCTAGAACAGGTAGAGACACAGAAATATGAACCTGATTTTCCAGGTCTGGGGAGGGAACTGGAGTGGTGGCGTGTCTTGGAGCAACTGCACCAGGCTGGGGATGGGGCCAGACCCCACACTGGGGCAGGACCACAGCTCCTGCTCCAGCTCCTACCTTTGAACTTGAAATTCTACTCATGCACCAGAGGAAAACGAGAACCAGGATTGCTAAAAGTCTATTTCCAGGCAGCCTAACTCACCACTTGCTGTCTATGAACTTCCTAGAAAGTTGGAAATATCATAGTGCTGCTCGCTTAGTGCCACTTTTCGTGCTGTTTGTCAGCGTTTCCATTACAAACCTTTTTAAAGGGTTTCCAGCTCAGCCACAAAAAGCCACTTCAGGCTGAAAGCTGGCGTACAGCTTCCCAGTCTGGGAGTGAACTACTTTGTCAAGCTAAACAAAACATGGTTTATCTCTCTTTAGCAAAGGAAAGGCTCTGGGAGGTTTGAAAATTAACAGAAGCTTCTTACACAAAGCTGTACATTCTTGTCCTATTTCCTATAGCATTAGTATATATGTTATAAATTGCTGCGGATTTTTTTTTTATTTACTTAAATTAAAAACACACATAAATATGATCCCCCTCTGGCTATTTTGGATGAATCAGGGAGATTTTGCCAACCTCCCTCAGTTAGGGACTCAGCTGTTGGTGACAATTACAGAGGAAAAAAAGCCAAAAAAAGCTTCTTTTTTTCTTCCTCTACCTCTTGCAGCCAAGTTCTGTGAATCACAGGGTGTTGGTAGCTGAGTATTGACCAACCAGCTCAATAAACAAGCAATAACACACAGCAGCTTCCTTTTATCTGTAAGTGCCAAAGCACTTGAGAAAGGGGCACGTTTATAAACAACTGCATTTTACAAGACAATCAAGGTCCCATGAGGCTGTTTTGCCCTCTGCATGGGAGGATGAGAGGAGGTTTAGAAGGGGATAAAGTGCCACTGCCCTGGCTGCTGGTGTGTGGTGGCACAGTGACAGACCTGGCACTGCCCACAGCAAATACATCAGGATTAGGAATTGCTGCTCTGGGGCGCACTAGGGCACAACGGGAAGCTTGAGTAGGAATCAGCCAAGAGGCACAATTAGGCAAGTTAATGGACCTAAAATCCACCCAGGGCTGTAATGACAGGTATCACCTCTGTCTTGGATCACTGGAAACCAAAACAGTATCTCTAAGGAAGGGTCACTCCAACCTCACATAATCCCTTAGTCCTTTTCACTGGGATCTGCTACTGGTGTTACCTGAGATAGGGGATGGATGAATTGATGGGTGTGTTTTCCGCTGGAAAGGAGTTGAGCCTTTTCTTATGCCTTAATGCTGGTGCAGCTGGGGGGATCCATGTGCAGGGGCTCCACATGGCTGGGGTTGCACAAGGGGCTGGCAGGGATGTGCAGAGACATTTGGGGCATGCAACTGCTCTCCAGGTTCAGGGCAGCAGGGATGGGGAAGGCAAAGGCAGCCATCAGAAAAGAATAACTGTGTGTACCCATTAAAAAATCCACAGGTCACAGCAAATATGACTCAAGGACTGCCCTGGCAAACTGAAATCCCCACATGTGCCCACTGCAGCCCCCAGGCAGGTGAAGGAGCTCAGCTTTGCATGGAGGTGAAAGTGGCCATGAGGATTTTCTCCTTTTTTCCAGTTGGAAAGTCACCTGCTTCAACCAGAGTTGTCAGTAAACCACACACCATGAGACATCTGCAGGGCTAACAAATAGTTCCTTCCACAGCGAGACAGGACTTTTTATTAGAGATCTCTATCTGAGATGCTGTGTGTAGGAATGCAGAGATCACGCAGAGTAAGACCAGAAAAACTGATTTAAAATGCAGGAATATTAGCAATATAGACAGAAAAAATTGACACTGCCTGTCCATTTAGAAATGTCTTGAGAAGAATATTTCAAATTGTAACAGTTTTGAATATAAAGGAGTCCATATCAACAAAACACTGATATATCTGCTCCTTTCCCTTCATCTGTCTCCAGCATTCATTCAGTGAACGGGCGCACACGGCAGCCACTGAAATAATGGGATACTGGTTTAAATGATCACTGGATTAGGCCTTATGGTCTTCATTCAGCAAAGCATTTAAGCATATGTTTAAGGTTAAATACATACTTTTCATGCTTAACTCTACAGGGATAAGCTTAAGTATATGCATCAATTTGAGCAGATACTTAAGAGCTCTGCAAAATCAGGATGGACATGCTCAGACATGTGTTAAGTGCACAGTGCTCCTTAACTGTTGCCTCGTGCAAAATCTCCGGTGGATTCACCGAATAATGGAAAGTGCCTGTATCCTGTGCACAAACTCTGACCTGGGACAATTTTGGGTGATGCCCATGGGTGCTGCAGGTGGGTCCCCCGGGAGCACTGGGAGCTCCATGTGGGCAATAAAACCTGAGGCTGAGAAGTTGCTGCACGAATGCTGGGTGGTCTCTGGTCATGCTGGAGCAGGGGTTATTTAATACCATTTGTAATGGTTGCTTGGGGCAGGTGGTGGCTCACTGAGGATGGGCTGTAGCACAAATGTTGCTGTATGTTATGCTGGAGAGGCACAGAGCACACAGTGAGGGATTAGAAAGGATTTGGTCCCAGAGAAGAACTTCACTTCCCAACTTTCTTGGGAAACATATCCTGCTCTAAACTCATGTTATTTTTATTGATGCACAAGGACGTAAAAAAAAAATAATCAACATAAAAATCAGCAATTATATTACTCAAAGAGTTTGGGGGGGGATTTTTTTTTAATCTGTTGTATCAAAGGTATGAAGAGAACTTGCTTGATCTTAGAATTCAGTAAATCCCAAATATTTAGCCTAAACTATTTCTGGAGTTGTCTGAAATAAAGGTTTTGCAGAATGTTGAGCCTTATCTAATTTCACCAGATTATTTTAAAGCTCAAATCAAACCAGTATAAATAATGGGTAGAATTACTAACCTGCAGGGAATGTCATCACAAATTTCCTGGAGTTTTCCATGTAACTATGAGCATGACTGGTCTATTTACTGAAAGTAGTATATACTGTATAATGTTCCCTGAAAACTCATGTAACTCATGCAATATGATAACCACTAGGGTGCTACTGTGACGTAAAGGATGTATTACAATTTTATCCAATTCAATGAAAGGGAAAAAAATGGTTTTAATCGTCCTGCCCTCTAAACAAATACTTTGTCTGTTCTACTGAACTTGAAATTCAAGGTTATGTATAAGTCATCCCGCAATAAAAATAATGTTATGGAATAAACAAGACTGCACTGCGATATGATTTGAGTCTTCAATCACTGAATTTTTTTGGAAATATTTATATGAAGTGAATGTGTTATGTGTGCCAGGATTTTTTATGGTTCTTATAACGCAGTTGCAATGCATCGTATTGTTATGTGCAAAAGCTCCGGTGACAAGCACATAGATTCCAGTGCCTGGGCTGGCTCTGGCAGGAGATGTTTCATGGAAATGATAGGTTTAGCCTTGCAAGGAGCAGCCTGGCTGCAGTGCTGTCTCAGCCCAGCACGGGCATGCTGCAGAGGAACCTCCCACCACCCACAGCTGGCGGAATGGGACATCACTTGTCCCCTCACCCTCATGGGCTGAGCTGAGGGCAGTGGCTGCTCTGGAAGGGGCAGAGCAAAGACCTTTTGGCAAATTGAGGGCATCACAGCTTGGGCACAAATGCCACAGCAGAAGTAGATCGTGGAGGAAAAGCAAAACCACTTTCCTGCTGTCACACTGCAAAATTTGTCCTGCAAAGGTGGAATCTCACATTGCTTCACACTGGACTTTGATGTGATCAGAGAGTGCTGTGTGAGGGGAGTGACACTCCTAGTGCTGGATGAGCTTTTGAGAGGCCTTCAATAACAACAAAATAAGTAAGGTGAGGACAGAGGTTTGTAGTCAGCTCTTCCTCTCTATTATTTCCCCCCTTCCAGACCAAGACCACTCAGACATGGCCACCTCCAGTGATGGGGAAGGTAGACCTGTCCAAACTACCACCTTCCAAAAGCTTGGGCATTGCTGCCCTCCCAGGGCTGTCACTGTGATGGAAGACTTTCATTCCCTCAGTTACTTAAATTTACAGTCCTTCCAAGATTTTTGGACCATGCATAAAGATAAGGAGGAACCCAAAGTTTACACAGCAGAAGAAGATACCTCCACTAATTTTCTTTTTATAATGGAGTTTTCTACTGCTGTGGAAAGGAATAATTTCTATGTTCTCACAAAAAGCAGGGGTTACCCCAAGTTCTCTTCACAATATTTTTTAGGCTTGTGATACCGTTTAGTAACTTCTCTAATTGCTTATGAGAAGCAGCACCCACTTGGCACCCGCCAGCACCTCCTTTTGATGAGGGCTTGTGAGTCACCCAGTGCCAAAACATCAACAAAACTGAAGTTTCCTGCAGAAAAATCTGCTTTTCACAAAAAATTTTGGGAGCCTTTGGGGCATTAGGGAGGACTGCTGCTACCACCCTGCTGCTGATGGCATCAATCCCTTCATAGCAAGGGACGTTTTCCCAATGGCCATTCCATCAGCCCTTTTTTGCTTTCCACAAGGGTTTGAGGAGAAAACCAGAAAAGTGACTTAGTGGAAACACATCTGTCAGCAGATGTACAATTCCTCTGTGTAGCTACACACTGACAGGCACCACATAAAAACCCAAGTGTATCACCAGTAAATGGGAGGGTTTCCCTTCAGACACCCAAGGGACATTCACCCTTCACCTAACGCCATCCTAAATGTACAGGAGAGTATCAAATAACACAAAAATAACACATTTTCAGTCTCTAGGTAGTAAAAGTATCATCCTTCACTGCTGGCCTGCTACTGGAAGTGATGTGTTACCATCAGCCACTGAAAACCATGTGATGGCAAGAGATGCCCAACACAGGGAGCTCGTGTCATTCACAGGCACGTGTGACACTCACAGCAGGCACAGGAGTATTTCCAAGGCGGGATTGAATTTTCATTTGGCTCCTAAGCACACAACTCCACTGCCAATGTGGGTTTATGGATGTAAATCCCTGTTAACATCTCAGGAAGGGTCGCATTTGAGTTGCAAACACTGCTGAGGACCAACCCCTGCTCTGCCCTCTGTCTCTGAGCTGCCTCCTCTTTCCCCATCCCTCTGCAAGATCCAGGGAAACCCTTTCTCCCCGAGCCTTATCACAGCAGACAAAGCAACAAGCCAAACCAAAACCTGAAGATTTACTACCAGAAGCCCTCATCAGAATATGCTATGTATCTCGTAAAATAAACATGGTAATGGAAACCGGTCTTACCAAAGCCCTCAAACCTATGAGCATTAGCAGCTGCTTCCTGCAAAGCTGGTGTTGATGTCAGGGGAAGATAGACACCAGCCTGGGAGATGCTGTGCTGGGCTCTGGTGGAGTCCAACCCACCTCGGCTGGAATTTGCCATGCTCTGTAACCCTGCACTGATAACGAGTGCGTACATACAACTCCAAAGCTCCAAGAATCTGACTCTGAAACCCAAATCTGAGCTGTAATTAGATGCCTCTTTTGCATAAACAAAATCAGACTGTCTTGTGCTTGCTTTAGAAATTGGGCTAATCTTTGACAGGTTGTTCTCATTTTCCAATTACCCACTAGGGAACGCACATTGGCACTCTGGCAAATAATTTTTGGCCGTGCCCCTGGTTGCAAATAGTGTCATTGTTCTAGGTTAAATCTGTGAAAATTGTATCTCCAACTCCTCGCTGCTGGCTGCCTGCTAGAGCATCCTGCACGGCTTGGAGACTGATTTCTTTATCAGGCTCCATATGCTTCCTCAGCTAAAGGCAATGAGCAGGGCAGAAATCTGCTGCTAAAGGAGCTACCTTTAACTGAGCTTTGCTGAGCATTATGGATGGTGAATTATACCCAAGAAAAGAACAGGAATGCTACCAAAAAACCTATATTTTAACTTGAAACCGTCTAGATTAGACCATGTACAATAATATTTATGGAGCCAAAAGCAAGAAGTTTATGTAGTAATTTGATTTAAAGTAAAATATAAAACCTTAATGCACTTTATAGTCATAGGCACCCCTAGCCACGTGTCTCTCTGTAGATAAATAGATGCACATGGGTAGATACACACACACATTTATAGCACTGGGGTCCCTCTAATCTGCAAAACAATCTTACAGGGTTTTCTTCAGTCAAAATGAATTAGATGAATTAA
This sequence comes from Eopsaltria australis, assembly GCA_034509425.1. NCBI lineage: Eukaryota > Metazoa > Chordata > Aves > Passeriformes > Petroicidae > Eopsaltria > Eopsaltria australis. The sequence continues at coordinate 596,278 of JAVTVJ010000330.1, read as the reverse complement.
TTAAACAAATCAAACTAAAGTTAGTCACAGCAGCGTTCATTGCCTAAAGAGCCTCATAAATCCGATGAATGATGGGATGATGGCAAATACATCCTCATTACCATGCTAAACTCAGTTTGCTAAATAAATTAGTCATGTCATGGATGTTGTCACTGCATTCCTCTGCCCCAGCCGCTGCACAGCTGCCTCTGCTCCCTCTTCTGTTCCTCCAATACCTGCCAGCTTCAAAGGGGCACTTGGGGGAATTAATGACTCAATGTTTGCAAAGCACCTTGAGATCCCCCAGGTGAAAGGTGGTTTATTATCCCCTCCTGGATTGTCCTCACTGTGTCAGCCAACAAGAGAAGCCAGCAGGGCTGGACCTGGAGAGTTTTCTTGTGGCCTTGGAGGTGCCACAAGTGCTGGCAGGTTGGGGTGCTGCACTACCCTGCACGTGCTGGTGGGAGCAGGGTCAAACATCCCCCAGGCTGCAGAATGCACCTGTGCTGGCCCACGGTGCTGCGAGTTCACTTTGCCACCATGAACAGAAAAAAAATTCTTCTCTGTGAGGGCAGTGAGGCCCTGGCACAGGTTACTCAGAAAAGCTGTAGATGCCCCACCCCTGGAAGTGTTCAGGGCCAGGCTGGATGGAGTTCTGAGCAACCTCCTCTAGTGGAAGCTGTCCCTGCCCTGGCAGGGGGTTGGATCGAGACAATTGTTAAAGGCCCTTCCAACCCAAACCACTTTATGATTCTACAATAAACATGGCAAGGTTTATGGTTTATGGGGCTTAGTGGAGGACTCTGCAAATGAGGTCCTTGATGGTGTTTGCAGATCTGGCCCATCCTGCCTCTTAGCCCAATGCTCATCCTTCTCCTTGCTGTTTCTCAAGGACACACAATATTCCCTAAACCTGCAGAACAAGTTCTGTTGCATTTAACACGGGAAACACCACATTCTCCCCTTTTCTTTCTCTGCTTATAGAATTATTTTATTTTTTTGATTTCGAGAGAGCAGAGAGACACAAGGCAGTGACATCCTCTGACACTGAATCCCTCCACCCTCCAGCCACGCATCCTGCTCCGTTCCCGGCAGGAACAGTCAGCCGGAGCTCACGTCATGGTCCTACACATCACCCCATCACTACTCATGTCCTGCCAATGCCTCTGAGCAACAAGTGACAGTGATACCCTGATATTTTGAGAGCTTTAAAAGGAAACCAATGGGAAAATAATTCAAAGCAGCTATATAGGTATTAAACTCCTCCTTCGCAAGAAGCTGCCAAATTTCAAGCGAAATAGTTGGCGTTTTCTCTCACAGTCTAGGAAAGAGGAAAAAAAGCGAAACTTCATTATGTAACTTTGAATAGAATGAGCTAGGCCATCTTTGGTTCCTGCTCTGGCAAAAGTCCCAGGTAATATTCCAGGAAGCTGCTTTTATAGGCAAAGAAACCTGTAAGCAGCTATCTGAACTCACCATGTGTATGTGTACATCTCATTTATTTCGGGGGAAGTTGCACACGTGCATTTGCAGCTAAAACTTCTCTTCTAAGTGTAAATTGAACAAAAACATCCCTGAGGAATCTACCTACCAGCACTGGGATCTGCCTTTGCACTCGGCAACATTTGTATTCCTCGGTGCAATTTTCAGCTGTGCATTGCAGGAGGGAAGGCATTACTCAGCCTGCTTTATTTTCATATGAATGAGGGTTACTGTAAGAGGGAACACTGTTTTTAATATTGGCCCTGAAAAGTACAAGCCAGCAGATGGCAGTTTAAACCACATTCAGTCAAAACAACATCATATTTTAGCCAGGGCCATTATTGTCAGATCACTTCCACACATATATTTGAAGATTTGACTGTGAGGATGGTAACGAGATGAAAAGGAGTGGCTGGGAGTGCTGGCAGGATTGCTGCACCCCTGTGCAAGAAGTTTGCACGTGGGCAGTTTCCACTGGTCAGCTCTGCAGGGCTGTGGGCTCATCCTCAGGTTTGGATGAGCAGAGAGGGGATGGCAGTGCCAGAGGACCTCGATGTGCCCAAGTGTCCCCATGTGGGTGATGGCCATGTCTCCTCCATCCCCCCCTGCCACACACACACCCCTGTAGCTGGACTGGCAAGGCTGTGTCTGACACAAGTGTGTGACTGCTCATGTCTGGAGGGGTGTTTGTGTGCTGGCTGCTTCCAGGGTGCTTTGTGGATGTTCATTTTATATCTTATTTACAGCAGAGAAGGTGTTGTCCTACAAATGGGATTCACAGAAGGCCCTAAAAATGGTCAGACTTTTGCCTGGTGTCATTTTCCTTGCTGCACCAGTGAATCTCCCTCAGTGCTTGCACTGTTTCACTAGGTCCAGGCAGATAGTTAATAGTGTCAAGTAATTTTCCTAATTCCCAATTTTTAACTGTGGATAGAAAACTGAGGGGAAAGGGATCTACAAATCTGAACCAAAGCATTCACGTTCCTCAGTGGGTTTTGGCAGGAAGGGAGCACCCCGCAGCCTCCTGCTGTGGATGGGCACACAGCTCCCCACACATTCCAGGATGATAAACCTTTGATATGCCTTACACTTCACTGCCCTGAAAATGCAACTTTCCACATTTATGAATACAAACAATGCTATTATCTCTACCTTTCTAATATTTAACTAATCTAAACACTCAGGTAAAATGTTATCTGAAATGGTACTTCTATAAATGCATTAACTTTGTCTTCCTTTGACTTTTAAGATATCTTTCCTTACTAATACAGCTGAAAAGATTGTTTGGAAAGCCTTCGTAAAGTGGCAGAGCAAACAGATGAAGGGCGTTCTTTAGTAGTTCTTTATTATTAGCTTTCAAATGATACTATCTTCTTGTACTTTTCTTAACGAGAAAATAAATAGAATTTGTCTCACACACAGCTGTGTTTTTCTTTAGCTAAGGAATGCACAAAGGGAAATTTAAAAATCATGCATTATCAGTGAACAAGCTAGTTAAAGTAAATAGATTCCAGCCAACTTGCTTCTAAAAGATTAAAGGTTAATGATGGAACTTACCTTGCTCAATAGATTTATGAATTATCAAAGTCTACAAAAGGCACATCCAATTTTCTGGCATTATCTGCCAAGCAAATGCCAAGAACAGACACACACCATCTCTCAACTGAGCTGCCACATTTTCTGTCATATCATTTAGTGCTGTTTACAGATCAACTGGCATTTCCAGAACATTTATTAAAGCAGTTATCTGACCCCAGCTGATTATTTTAAGGAATTCAGTGACTGATGCAGGACGCTAGTTTAAACATCCAATATGATGTCAAAGATCCTCCTTATTCTATCAGAGATTATGTGGTAAAGCACTGAACTGAGGAGATGCACGGAACTCTGGTACCACCTCAGTAGTTCTCACTTATCGGCATCTTTATGCTAAATAAATATGTCTGGATTTGCTAAGTAACCCATAAAACAATTACCCACCTCTCAATTGTGTCTGAGCAGCTCTAAGACAGCACACCAGAAATAGCATGAGCTTGCTAAAGTCAGCTTGTAATCCCTTTCTGGGACAAAGAGTACCAAGGTAAAGCTGTGCCTTTTGAAGTGTGTGGAAGGTTTGTGACAGCCAACCCCGTAAAATCGTGGGCAAACAGTCTGGTACAGGTGGATTCCCACTGCCAGCAGCCAGGCAGGTTTCAAGTCCACAGTAGCTGTCCCACTGCAGGAAAGCTGAAGCGGTTTTGCCATAGCCTGGCATTTACTGATTGCATTTCTCATATAATTTTTTTTTAAAAGTGTTTAGTCCAATGCGACTTCTGCTGGAACATCAGCCTCCCTCAAGGTCTCAATATTATCTTGAGAGAGATGTATTTCTAGTGGTGAACAGTTTAAGTGAGCCTGAACACACTACTGTGGAGACATTACTGAAATAATTTATTTGTTTATTTATGAAATCTACTTTAATCCCTGTTTCTCTGTTGAGAAGCCTAAAGGCATCAAAGGCTTAATGTCTTTGTGTGCCATTCATGGGCAAATGAATATTTTAACTCTGCTCTTTAATGATCCTTATGGATTTTTAAATCCTGGCCCATATATCCTGCCTGTCCCTAGGAATGTATGTTTTAATGACATCAGTGAGAGCTGTAAGCAAAATGAAGGTGGAATTGGGTCCTTCATGAATTAATCTATCCAGAAGATGAAATTGGACCCATCAAGTCAAAGAAGTATTTCCACTGGAAATCAACTCCCCTGAGTCTTCAACACCTCTCTCTCTCTCTTCCTCCTCTGCTCCCAACCATTCCCACCTCTCCACCATTCTGCCCTGGTGATAAAGTAAACAGCAACAAACAGGGCATTGATTTGTTTTAACACAGGAGTGTGTAACCAACTTCTTTATCTCTGCACTAAAACCAGTGCCACAAAATGCCATAAACCCTTCGAAAAACATCTTAAAAGCAGAGTTTGGGGCCTCCAGTGTCCAAACTTCCAGCCAAACTCCAAGGAAATGGAGGAGCTTGGGAAGGGAGGCAGTAAGAACCTGAGGATTTGGTGCACATGCTGGTGGCCTGGGGCTGTTTAATATGAGTATCTTAATTAAATGGTAAATTCCAAAGGAATTACCAACTATTCCTAATTGCCTATTACTTTATCAGGCCAATATGAAAGGGGAAAAAGGAAAATCCATTGGAGCATGCATTTTCTGCTGTTTATGTGCCATATGAACAGTGCTATTAACCCATGCTGGCAATTATGATGGGATTATGGCATGCCCACTATGGGAGAATTTAATTGTGGTTATATCAGATTTAAGGCCCTTTCACAGATTATTTCACTCTAGGCTATAGCACAAGCCCTGGGTATCACAGCAGCTTTGGGGCTGAGGCCCCACATTGTGGGAGAACATCAGGTCGGTCGTCACACAACATTGCTCTGGTGAAATTTGCGCTCCAGCCTCACCAAAACCTTGTCCTTACATAAACTGTGCCAGTATCAATTTGCAGGAGCCCATGGAAAAAAAAAAATCAGCATTGTCTGGCAGAGGGTTCCATTGCCTCAGCTCAGGGAGCAAAACCCTTGAGAGGCCAGTGGATCTCACCTGCCATCACATGAAACCCCACCTGGCTTTGATTGGAAATGATAAATCAAGCCAGGTTTTACTGGAAATTGAGCTTAGATTTGTGCAAAAAGTTTGCAAACCTCAGCCTAGACAGCTGCCTTCAACAGGCAGCACTTTCTGTAGGACTTCAGGTTTCCTGGAAAATGTTTTTCAGGGCTCTGGTTTCTCATTCCTATTGGTCCTGGCCTTCTCCACTATGCAGTTACCTGTCATGACGAGACAAAGTAAAAATCTTAAGATGTTCTCATTCTCTGTAAAAAGCAGCTTTTTTAAATGACACGTTGTGCCTGTATTTATCCCCACTGAGTAAATTTTAATGAAACAAATTGTCCCATAAGCTGCAAAGAAGGTGCCAAAAAGTAGATGACTGCAGAGGGGTGGCCAAAGGAACATTTAATTTCTTCTTTGGTAGAAAACAGTAAAAATGAATAACCAATGCCAAGCTATTTATTTTTTGCAACAGTTAGAGATGCTGCAAAGAGGGAAAACCCACACCTCCTAGATGTGAACCGGGGATTTTTATTCCTCACATGGAGCTTTATTCACTCTGGATCCTGTGGGCATGAAGGCCAGGTACCTATAGATTTCCAAAATGAAACAGGAGAACAAAGAGGCTGAATGCCCTCTTCATGGCAGGTTACAAACATTGATTTTCTCTTATTTTACCCAATTTGCACTTAACTTTTTCTATTAGCCCTTTGATTCTGCAGTTTTACAATGTTAAGCTCTGAGGTTGCAGCACAAGTCCATGTTATTAGGCACAGCCTCTGGAAATCCTTCAGCTCAGTTCATCCTCAGCTTCCTCCCCCAAAATTGCATGTATTTCAAAGACATTTTAAAGCACAGGTACCAACTTTTAGCATTTTATCTTAAATATCAAAACCTTTGGTATTTTTCTTGCTGTTGGGGAGAAGCTCTTCAATGGTCTGGAGATCTACCCAGACAAGAAAATTAGTATTTGAATGCTATGATTTGAAGTGGGGACGAGGAGGTTGAGGGGGCTCCTCCTTGGGTGACAGTAGTGAAAAAGCAACAGTGAGCTGATTGAGATGAATGCTGCCTTTAAAAGAACCAGAAGCATCTATTCAGTGAGAAAATAGGACAATTCCATAAAAGAGATGGGAATCAATTACAGCCTCTCATGAATACAAGGCATGAGCACTAGTTAAAGCAACAGCTCTTGACCCACGAGGATAACCTATTTCTGAACCACAGATCACTTTGTAAGAAAACATAAGTCAAAACATGCATCTGAGATGCTGAAGCTCCTTTCTTCATCAGTACTGAAAAAAACCCGCAAGAATACAAATTACTTTGTGCAAAAATAAGAATTATCAGTGCAAATTACAGCTGCCCCAATGGAAGAAGCATGCAGCACGTGTAATATTAGGCACCTTTGCCCCATGAGCAAGGCTATAGCTGGAACATGACTGCCAGACAAGGAGCAAAACAACCAGAAAAACAAAAATAAACTCAAAAAGTCATTGGATCTGATGCAGAGGAGATAATTTAAGATCTGATTTGTTAAACTGGGATGACATTATGGAAGTGGTTGTAAGAAAAATTGAGGATTTGAGAACCCATCAGTCTGGCCGAAGTCACACAGATCTTTCTTCATAAGCAATGGCTTTTCTCCAATTTAATTTCATTTGGATCAATTACCATTAGTCAGATCCAAGCACAGACTTTCCCAAGTCAAGCTGAGGGAGAGGACATTAAAACAAATAGTAAAGGAATTGTAACACACTGAAGGGGAGATGATCAGGCTTACTAAAACCATGGACACTGCTTCAAAATCCGACATACAAATCCAGCATTAGTAGCCTGCAAGAGAAGGGGGCAGTGCTCAGTTTGGATTAATTTCATAAATTAAGGAGTAGGGATTTGGAAATTACTGGAGTTGTTATTGCAACTGTTTGCTTTGTATAAGCAAATAGGGGGTTAAGCCCTTACAAGAGTCGCTCCCAGGAATTGTCAAACAATTTACAATCCTGGGGAAAAAATGCATCAATATTGGATTTGAAACCCATCTTGAGAGACTGATCAAATATGAAATCAGTCCTAGAGTGCACACTTCAGTACAATGCTTGAGCCCTTAGATAATCCCCAACACACTGAGGCCACCTTCCCCCACCCTGCCAAGGGGAAAGACAGAAAGAATGAAAAAAAGAAAATTGAAAGGCTAAATCCTGCACTCCAACCACTCCAATCGAGTGAGCAAATCAGATGCCTTATTTCCAAGTGTGAAAGTGGATGGGACATCCCTCAGGGTACCCAATGGCTTGCACTGCAAATCCTGTGTTAGGGCTAAGGTCATTGCTCTTGCTTTTTAATATTTTAGCTGTTAGTAATAATTATATAAATATTCAAACAGTTACGAATGTCATTAATTAAACTTATTACATGGCCCTTATAATATTTAATACATATTTTGGCCACAATTAAATCTATTTAACCTCATATGAGTTTGAATCACATTCTTTTTGAAAGCCAGTGCCATTTTTGGTCCCACCAGAAGGCTGTGGAGGACAAGAATTCCAGAGCAATCTTTTTGGCTTTAATTTGAGCTGAAGACACCTGAGGTGAAAAAGTCACAAGAACATTTGTAGTCCAAAGTAGAAGGAATTACACACTGAGTTCTAAGAAGAATAATTTTCAGAATGTGAAGATAACAATTTAATTATTTCCTTCAGAAATTCAAAACTGAATTACCAAAGCCAGCACATCCACATAATTTGGGATAGTGTCTGAAGTCTTCATTCCTTTACTCTTCGTTGTCTCGGCTCACAGCTTGCAATTAAATAAAATGCTGTGAAAATTCAGTGCCAGCTGTTAGCAACATCATCTACCACTGGCAAAAAAATAGCACCGGGGAAAATTAAACTACCTGGTGTCTGATTATAATTAAATTCCAACGGACCAGACATGGCTGCTTCTGTGTGCACCTTCCTAGGGACCACCAGCCCCAGCTGAAGGGCAGTGCACGGCTCTCTTTCTAGTACATCCACAGGAAATGGCTGTGAAAATAATTCTGCTACTGGCAGACGGTGTTTTTTCAAAATGAAGAACAAAAACACAAATCAAAATCCTCACTCTTCCTGCAGCGATTTCTCATGCTGATAATTAAGTCCATTTTGCATATTGCAAAATCACACTGACTGTCACTGTAAATTTTCTCCTGTTATTGACAAACTGTTTGCAGATCCAGAGACGAGTGGGCCTTTTTCTAAATCCATGATTATGTTTATATATATCACCTACATTACTGACATCATCCAATAAACGTAATTGACGGCGGTTTGTCTTAACTAACCTACGTTTTCAAGGTGTTGTCATGCAGAATGAAATGTGTGTGCATTTAAAATCCACACCCCCTGGGATGGCTGGCGTGGGTACAAATTCCCAGTTATAAAGCTGAGTTATAACCCAGCCTTCCCAAGAAATGCTGATGGCATGAGTGGTGTGATTTCTGATAAGGTGCCCAAGCCTTCCTTCCCTTGGTCCTACCTTGGAACCAGCACATGCAGGTTTCCCAGCCACCTCCAGGGATGGTTAATCACCAGCCAGTGATGCATTTCTCTCCCTGGGTGTACAGACCAACAGGCACAGCCTGTACAATGGTCCCTGCAATATCACTTCACTCTGCCTCTGCAGTTTTGCCACGTGAACTTCATTTTCCATGGGACTGTCTGATGAAAACGAATGAACAAATTTCTCATGTTCCACAGACAGGGACACATCACGACAAGACTCATACCAGACTCATGTTATGATTCAAAGGAATCATACAGCTCTGCCTCACCAGAAACCACTTGGAACAGGATCATTGCTTTGGATGCGCACAAGGCAGCCGTGGAACAAATGAGCATGCCAAAATATAGCGGAGCTTAGGACATTTCTGAGTTTTTAATATGTTATTAGAGATGAGCAAATGCATCCGAGAACAAAACACACAATCAACTGATCTTATTCCAGACCCTTTCGAAATCTGTGCAGTGAAGTGCCTCTCCGCTCCCTGCCACTGAAGCCCAAAAGACACATTATCTTTGAAAATATGCTGCAGAATTCCCAGGGTCAGCGGGTCTGGCATCGTCTGCTGGGCTGGCTGCAGGCTCCACATCGCGTGCGCTGGGGCTTCCTCGGGGGAAGCAGCACTCGCTGCATTCCACCTTCTTAATGGGGTGTAATCAGGAACACGTTTGCTTCAGACCTATTAGTGAACTTCCCGCTTTGAACCCAAGCTCTTTTTAAAAGTCATTTCTATAAAACGTAAATATCAAATAGTTGTCATTTTGTTAACAACGGTACCTGGCATTCTCTGGTGAGATTTCAGTCCAGTGTGGTTTCCCTGCTTTCTATACAAGAAAGGAAAATACAGACATGCTACTTTCTCATTCTCCTTTAGCTACTTTTTTTTTCTTATTTTATTTTTTTTTAATTTATACAAAATTATGGGATGTTATGTTTGTCCGATACTGAATCTGAAACAGTGTCACAACTCAGGGTTGGAAAAGTCTGCCTGAACTTTTGGTTACAAGAGCTATATTTGTTTTTGGATCACTGCATAAATGGGGTAAGATTAATACTTCCTTGGTTTCAAAAACACACTGTACAAATTTGCCTGATTCAAATGCTAAACCTGTGAGTTGTCAGTTTAAACAAGCAGCATGTTTCTTTCTCTTTGTCATTATCCAAAAGAAAAATAAACAATAGAGCCTCCCTCCCCACTGCACTCCAAAGGGCTGTCATCAGAAAAATGACAGAGTGTGTAACTGCACTCACACATTTTGCCCAAGTATCAAAACTGTCCAGTTTTCATACTGGGGCATTCCATTCAGACAGAGATGTGGACAATCAGCCCCTCTTAAAAACTGCTATTGGGTACACAAATAGCCAACTCCAATACTGGCTTGCACTGAATCAAATGTATTACTGCACTCACAAGACAAAAGGGCAGAAGCAGCCGTCCCATGTGACTGCACTGCCCAGGCTATTGCGTTTTACCCAGGCACCCTTGAAAGCATCTGAAAATCTTGGATTTGGCTCAAACACTCCCAGAAGGTGCACAGTTCCAGAGGGATGAGGAATGTGCCGATTACCCAGCATGTTTGCTGTAGGGGTTCATCCCTCCTTCATACCAGGACCCTCTGCAGGCAGCTCCCCACATCCAAGACCCCTCAAGTACCCCCCAAACAGCTGGGGAACCTCCCCAAAATCACATTTCCCGGCTAGCTCAGTGGAGCACTCCAGCTCTGGCCTGCTCTGACTTTAGAGGACGTGGAAGGAGTTCTCCAGCCTTGGCTGTGCTGTGAGAGGAGTTCCTCCCTGGATTCCATCCAGCCAGCACGGCTTTCCCGGCCCAACCTCCCAGCACAGCCCAGAAAACGTTAACAGAGTCCACCCCTGGCAGGGAGCACGGCTCAGAATTTATGTTTTATTAAAGCAACATCAGCAGCACCTTTCAGTGTGCATGAGCATCTATTCTTACACTCGGTAAAAGCTCCCATCCAGCTCTTGGCACTGTCTGTGATGGCAAGGAGAAGAAATGTTAAAATCCCTCTAAGTCATTGGGCTGGGATTAAGATAAACTTAGGTTCAGTTCTTAACTCTACCACAATATTTCTGTGTGTTTCAGCTGCCTATGAAACACTTCCATACCCCTGAAATCCCAGTTTATAGAATTGTCAGAGCTGCATAGAAAAGGGAAATTTCAATTTTGGGGTAAAAAACTCTGAATCGGAACTGAAAGCCAAAAGGTCAATGCTGCCCTTGAAACAAATACTCAGGAAAAAAATCCTGGATTCAGAGACACTTAAACACACAAGTCAATATTTCATCAGATATTTAAACTTGCTTAGGTTAAGTCCGTTCACTTTTAATTCATATTTTAAAGCCTGAAAAATGCTAAGAGAAAAAATGTTGCATTGCAAAGTTGCATTTAATATAAACAAATGATTCTATGATATATGTGTATCTCAAAACGAGAAATATGCTGACACTGGAGAAAAAAACAGGAAAAGGAAACAAATGTTAATTTTTAAAGAAGTCACTTCAAGTTTTCCCATTAAAAATGTGGAAATATAGACACTCTCCCACAAAACACTGGTGCTCTCTGGGAAGATTTCTCAATGGTTTTCCCTACAGTGAAATAATATCACCCTCAGGAGCTGTGTGGATGAAGACCCCAGATGCTCCTTGGTATCTGCATAGCCACCTTCTTCCAGAAGACAACTGATAAATATCACCTGCTACACATTTTGCTTCTCATGAACCAAAAGGCCTGGAAGGCAAATGGAACCACCTTGTCTTTTCATGTCTGCAGTGACTCAGGTGGCTGCAAAGCCATGTGCTGAAAAGGAAAAACTTCCATGCCCATTTTACTTGTCGATCAATTTTTGGAGTTTCGTATTATTTCTGATCTGTCTCCCAGATGAGACCAAGACCCCAGTGAGAGAGTTGGTGTGTTCAGACAGTGATGGTCAGGGCATGTGCTAGGTTATGCAAGAGCTGGGTTGATCCCTGCTCTGGATCAAGCCCTGACCAAGCTGAAGATGGCTCATGAGAAGGTAACACCAGCCTGGCTGGGGTTTAGCACTCTGCAGACACACTCAACACCCAGGGTAGTCACATTTTCTGTGCCTATTACCACCACACCCAACTCTGAGACACATTTCCAAAGGGAAACCTCAACGCAAGGGGAATATTCTCTTGAAAGCCTCTTGGGTTTAATGAATCCATACATTCTGATAGAAAACAATTTCCTTTATTCAAGCCAGAGAATCACCAACAGCTCCAGGCTGGACATTGGTTTTGCCTCAAGGCCACATCTTCATGCTTAGGAACCAGCCGTTTATCAGCTGCTCCCAGTGCCCTGGACCAAGAGTGACCATCCCACTGCCGGGACAACTCCGCCCACCCTCCCTGGGCTCTACGCTTCGCCTGCTGCCTGTGACAAGCATCCTGCCTCTGGAAAGAGTTTTCTCCCTTCAGCTTCTCCAAGCTCCTGCAGGATTGGTTTTTAACAGCCCGTGGCAGATGTGGGGATGCACACCCGAGCCTTCCCCAGAGACCTGGCAGTTTAAAGAGTTCATGGCCAAACTTCAGCAGAGCTGCCTCAGCCAGCTCCCAGGGAGAAATGCTCACACGGCGCTTCTGTTTCTCCTCACTCATTCGGGCTCCATATGTGAAAACCCAAGGTGTAAAATAACAGAGCCTGATCTAAATATTGCATAGCCAAGCCCAGCAGCTAAGCCATCATTAGGTGTTGACTTGACAAATTTTCTGGGGTCGATACCTGTGTAGTTGTTCCTGTAAAGGAAGCCAGCTTGTTTCTCTCTTCTTGCTGTTGCAGGCCAGTTTTAAACCTCCCTGAAGACTTTATTTGTAGGATGTGCCTTTGCTTATGGAAAAGTAACACGTGCAGACAAAATAACTGTTTTTCAGGTTTGATACTCAAGCCCAGCTGAAACTAATCAAAAGTCTGGGATCTTTGGACCCTGGTAGGGCGAAACCCCTAATGAAGACGGATGTGGGACAACAGGGGGAATGAAAGGGTATCTGGTCTCATCCATATCACAGGATGGATTTCTACCCAAGAGAATTAAAGTGATTGAATTGTGTCCTTTTTAAACATTATCTTTTTATTTCTTCAGCTTAAGTCATCTCACATGTGTGCTTCTCCCTTTTTCCTTCAAGACCTACAAAAGATGCTCATGCTTGTTTGCTTTGAGGGATATAACTGGGAAATCTTAGCCTCTTCTTTTTTTACAGAAGAAGTTATTTATCATTAGCTTTGAGGATTTACTCAATGACTTGGCCAGCTCAGCCAAGTCCTACCTATGCACCCATTTACACGTGACACAAGCTCAGCTCCCACTCAAGCACCTGAAGGAAAAATGTCATTTCTCTGCAGTGGTAAGATCCACCTGTTTTTGTTGTGGAAAATGTGTTAAAAATGAGAAAAACAGCTCAATGCCAAAAATAGACCATCCTGGGGCTGCTTAAATGGGACCAGAGTCCTTAATATCACATATATAGCTGAAACTGATGTCCCATATCTGTCCTAGCTAAAGAAATAGAAAAAGCTTGTGTGCCATGAGATGTGGGCATGACAGTGGCATCTCCTTTTCCACTCCAACTCTTGGATCCACTCATGCCCTAAAACATGTCAGTTCACTGCACTTCTCATTATATCAGCTTTTATGGCTCCACATTCTATTGGCCATGAAATTACTCAACCCTTTAAAAAAGTGGGAAAAAAATGCAAATAATGGAATTTGTCTCTGTCACTGAAGAACACCAGAATTTTACCAGGAAAAGTTTAATAAAGTCCCTTGTCCCCACCCTGCCTTGCCACTTGTAGTTCCCCAGTTCCCTTAAAGCCTAATCTTCAGTCGCTGCGAAACCAGATGGTTAAACAATTAGATAAATCACGGGGATTGCTTACTTTGTCTCTTCTGTAAGCACCAAACAATAAATCTCACAACTTTCTTGTCACGAAAGCGACGGTGAATGCCCAACCCCAGCTCAGCAGCTGGACTCCTATTTCCTGGGCCCGTAGAAGATAGAAAATATCACATTTCTACCTCATTCGACCCTTTCAATATCCCTGTCACGCTTCATTGCTTTACAAGGCATCATTTCACTGTTGCAACAAAGATTACAGGGAATCTAACAGGTAAGGCCCCAAGCAAACACGGAGCGGAGCGGACCCAAACAGGAGGCACAAGGACTTCATGTCTTATCTGCTCCCCATCTTGGCATTTCTAACCACAAGGACTGCCCTGCTGACAGCCCTGCCTGTCCTCAGGCAATGAATCTGTAATAAGATATACACACACAACAAATAATAGAGGTGGTTTGTTGTGTTTGGGGTTTGGTTTTTTTCCCTGAAAAAAATATATACCGAGGTAATTAAATTGCTAACATGATGGATGGCCTCATTTTATATTTGAATTCAAAGTGACTTGCTATAACATATAAAAAAGTGACTTGCTGCAAAAAAAAAGATAATGCTATAACTTGCACTGAAATAGAAATATGGGTATTTGCCTTGAATTCTGAAGAATCAATCTTTGATGCTCTTGCAGTGACAGTGTATAGCATTTGGATGTTTTAGCCCAAATCCTAGAGCATTTTGAAGGCATGAAGTAACTCAAACGTAGAGAAACTTAAATCTGTGAGATTGCAATGTATTTCAGACATAACAGAAAAAAAATACTTAGCAAAAAAAATCACAATAACTTGGGAGGGAGACTAATTATTTAAGTACTGGACCTTATACAAGCCCTGCAAAATAATATATTATACATGGCTTTGGCAGCATCACCTATAGTTAAGGCTGTACAAACTCCCATTTATAGATCCTAGTTTCACCTTTACTGTTCTAAAGAGACTTTAGGAGTATCATATCAATACCACTGTCACATCGTCGTGATATGGGAAAATTGTCTGATTTCCTCACCCCCCTTCCTCCCATCCCACCGGAAAAAAAAAGTAAAAAGCACTGACCAACAGCTAAAAATATTTCAGAATAGCTTCAGGACTTTCACAGAGTCATTAAACAAACTAAGGATTTGATGTCGTGTTTGAAGGCCTCTGTTAATGGGAAGTTTGGGTTGTAATGCATTATAATTTAGGAGATCTAACTTTGCATTTGTTCTCTTTCTGTGAGAAATTTGTGATCCATACCGCAAGCTGTGGAAGCACTGGCCAGCAGCCATGAAAGTATTAAATGTAAATGGCTTGTTACCTCAGCAGTTCTTTGCTGTGCAGCAATGCTGGGTTTAAAAATCCACTCCAAACCCCTGTAAATCCTGGTATATATTTTCTTGCTTCTGCCTGACACTCACAGAGTTAACAGGCAAAACATTTCAATAAAACTTCCATACAAAGGAGCTGAGATGTTAAAAACTCCCTGTTCACATCTGTTCATCATTTCATTGTGCGGCCACACGTTAGATAACTGTGCGTACTCGCAAGAGCACAATACCCAGCCCTGACCTCAGCTGTGACATCAAACAAGCACACGGGGGAATCATTCGAGGCTTTTGGCATCGGCGTGGTTGACTTTCACAAAGGGCGGGGGGGAGCAGAAAAACTGTGCCTGATGAGTGGTGAAACTGCAGGATTAGCAACCAACTTTTATCAGCCCTTTGCTGTGGGCTTCTTTGCAATAGGAAAATGTGAGCACGTAAATAGGTCCATCCCCTAAAATTAGGCAAACATCATAACAGGGCAGTTAACTAACCTGTAATTACACTGTCACTTGTATTAACTCCATCACCCGCTAATAGAGTAAGTTATAGTGGAAGCAGCCAATGTTGTTAGGAGGGTTATTTATTTTATGCCCTAATTAATCAGTACTGACACTGAACCACATCCTTCCTCCTTCCTCATTATTTAAATCACCCATTTATATGGATGAGCCCCTTTGCTTTGTGCATTTCATTAATGCCTCCACATGCTCCCACAAGGAAAGCGGCGGGCGCTGTTCCGGCGAGGGGGCAACAGAAATGCCTGGAGGGTGCTCTGCTCTCCCAACCTTCATTCCCTCAGAAGGGCAGCAGGAAGTCAATGGGGTTGAGTCTCTGGGCTCTCAGGGGTCTGGTCCACTCACAGTGCAAGGAAAGGAGCAGCTTCCCTGAGTTGGCACAATTTCAAGCATTTGGTACTTGAGGAGACAGAGGAGGACATCTTCTGGGAGGGCACTGCCACACAAGGAAACCTTTGCTGCAAGACAAGCACATGCTTAAGTGATTTCCTGAATCTAGATCCTGATCCTAAAATTGGAAGCGACAGGTAGAAGTTCCCTTACCCACCGATCACCTGTCCTGAGGCTACAAGTCAAATAGAGACGTAAAAACTACTTGGTCTGCAGGTTAGACATCAAAGCATGGTTGGTTTAAATTGACTAGAAGGCAATTTGGAAAAGTGAAACTCAGAATGCCTTCTGCAGGGCTTAATGTAAGGGTACACAATCTCTTATAGTTCCCTAAACTTTGGGGGGTTTTTTGCCCCATGTTTTTAAGAGGTTACCTTGGCAGTACTTCATAGCAGAACAGCCTGAAAGTCTGAATCAAAGTAGTTTTGATGGAACAGTTTAAAGCCAATTTTTTTTACAGTCATTTGTTTTACATTGCCCTTTTTCTAAATAGTTTCTGAGTGCACACCTCCCAGGTAGACACTTGCTGTCGCACATGTGTAGACTCTGCCGAGCCACTTGAAAAGGCTACCAGAATTTTTAAAGTGACTACCAACTTGTTCAAACAAAATGCACAGAAGGGCTCACATTAATGACTCTCACTTGATGCAAGCAGCCTCTCTGAGGCTCTCTTGGAAGGTCAACAAGGAGATGGGGAAGCCTGGCTGAGCATCAGGCAGGAGGACAGAGCCCAACCCAGGCCCCTGGGAGACACCCGCTCACAATTTCCATGCTCTGCTGCCCTCCCTGGCATCACAGCTAAAGAAGCCTAACACTGAAAAAACACCCCAAACCTCTTTAAGTTGTTATTCTGCTTCCTGCCTTCAACACAAGCAGCTCCTGACACAGTTCAGTCACTTCCAAAGT
Source organism: Eopsaltria australis (assembly GCA_034509425.1). Taxonomy (NCBI): domain Eukaryota; kingdom Metazoa; phylum Chordata; class Aves; order Passeriformes; family Petroicidae; genus Eopsaltria; species Eopsaltria australis. Next base: position 579,635 of record JAVTVJ010000330.1, on the reverse strand, counting down.
GGGGCTGAGCTCTGAAAATTCAAAACTCACAGGGGATGGAGAGGAAGATGAATAGCCAGGATTGGGAAAGCTTTAATGATGCAGCATTGCCCAAAACCAGCTTAGCAGGATAATGGAGGGGGTCCTGTACCCCAGAGGAGCAAAATCTGTACCCCAGCCCATTCAGCACTCCCTATGTGCCCTTCAGGTTGTCCAAGAGCCTCTGACACCTCTCCAGACACACACCACACTGCCCAGGGCACAGACACCTGGAAACGCAGGCTCGTAGGTCAAGCTGGTTATTGACAGACTCTTTGGAAGCTGCTTTTTCTAAAAGAAGACAAATGGCACAAGGCTGTGCATACTTTACTTGAGTAAAGCTCAAACACAGCTTTGGTGGGCTTTCAGAGGACAAAAACCAGTTGCATGATTTACTTCAAAGCTGACAAACATGATCCTACTTGCAACAGTAACAAAAGGATTTTTATAACTCCAGGAATTTTTAACCTGCAGTAAACTGAGATAATCTAGTTCAAGAAAATATTTTAAAACAATGCAAACTATATTATTAATTTGGATAACATTCTTGTTTTGGATGAAACATATACAGTTTTACCAGTGCAGCTTTCAAGCAGCAGCTCTATGCCAACACTGGTAGCTGCAAACCAACACAGCTCTCAAAAACGAGGAAACATTATCCAGTGCCACATTCTGAAACCAAAGGCCATGTGCAGCTCCATTAACTTGTGGTTCAAGGCCAATAATTAAACCATCCAGGTTCCATCCAAACATTTTTCTGACTTCCCAACATTTTGCCAAACCATGAACTAATTTTCACCACGAAGTCTTTCTCGGATTTAGCACACATTTGGAGACAGTTGCTCACTCGGCAGAGCTCCAGGGGCTCTCGAAACCTCGTGGTGCAAACTGGTCAAACGTTGCCAAGTGTGTATTGTCCCATGAAACCTGGTGTGTCAGAAACCATATAAACCAAACCAAAGTTGTACAACTTTTCCATGTAGTTCAAACCCAAAGCCATGCGAGGGCCTGTTGCCCACACTGTGAAATGTTCCTCAGACAAACCGGATTTTATCCAACCTTCCCTGTTACCTTCTGACTGTGAAGGAGGCCTTGGCCAAAATTTTCCTCTTTTTAAAATTTTCTGTGAAAGTCCCCATCTTAAGTATTTATTAGTGAAGAGAAAAATGATGAGCCTTCAGTGGGTGCCATGATGTTGATCCTTCCTGGCCAAAGCCCAAGAGTTTATGTTGAGTGTCCCATCACACTCTGTGTTTTAATGCCCCTTTCCCAGTCATACAGATCTGGGCATTTAAGGTGTATTACTATTAGAACACACAAAATCTACTACATACGTAAATGCCCACTTAAAGCATCTGACAAGAAAAATATTTAAGGTCTGACGTCTTTGGAGCAGAGTAAAAGTCATAAACTCTGGAACCAACCAAGTGCCTTGTCCTGCTCTCATTTCAGTCAACAGCTCTGGTCCCAATGGCTCAGCGCTGACAGCTATGAGAATTGCCAAAGAAATGCACATTAATTATCATTACTGTGTCTGTTATTGTATAACAGACTGTGATTCTGTACTTTATCTCCTGGACCATTATCTCCTGCCATGTGATCTAAGTGTTGATACTGCTAATGTAAAGGAACACAGAACAGTAGTCATTTATCCTGCAAAAGACCTCGTGCTTTTCTTGTTCTATCAATCATTAAACAAGTAATGTCTTTTGTGTTATTGCCTTGACATTCATTAACACTCACGTCACAGGAAATCTTTGCAATTAAAAACCTTATTGACGATCTGTGGTTGTTTCTCATTGGTGTGTAACAAGCAAGATAATAAAAAATGAAAACAATAGTGTTATCATAGATAACTGAGGAGGTTTTTCCTTTTTCTTTTTGTACCTCAACTATTTTAATGTTGCTGCTCTCTTTTTTAATTTGAACATGGGCTCGAGGGCTCTGAATGCTGGCAAACTGCTTTTTATCAGCCCTGAACATCTGAACACCCCTTTGACACTAATCCTGTAGGACCAGCTCTTGTGGAAACACTGAGCCTTGGAAAAGTCAGGCTATATGAGGACAAGACAAAACTTTCTCCCTCCGTGCACTTCTGCCCCTCAGAGATTGTAAGGACCATGTGTGACACAAGAGCACTGTGCTTTACCCACTGCCCAAAACATGCACCAGTGGTTTCCACACTGCTGGTACTGCCCTGAGCTAACACCCTGCAGGGGATGGAGGGAGGTTTGCAGGGAATCTGGAACCCTGAGAGGACACTCAGAGAGCTGAAATGGACTGCAGGTGACCAGCTTGGGTCTGGTGGGTGGCAAAGTGGGGAATCTCTTGAACATGGCTAATGGCCTTGCCATTTGCTGTGTCCAAAACCACCCTCCCTTTTTACACCTGCGGGGAGTCTCACAAATTTAGGCTGCTTAATCCAGATGCTACCTTCTGTTGGAAAAAAAAAAAAAAAAAAAGAAGTCCAAAACCTTCTTGATCTAGCAGCTGGCTGCTGGGAGGCACCAGAGGTGAATTTGCATGTGCTGTGAGCATTATCTGTGCTGCCCTTGCCTGCGGGACAGGGCACATTGCAGCACTCACACTGAAGTGCTGTCTCTGGAGCTGAGCCTGTGCTTCCTGCAAACAGATTCCTGTCTGACTCGGGCCCCAGTGCCTGAAAGGTGCCTTCTGGAAGATAATAAGCACAACCTCAATTCCCACAGACACTGACATAATTGAAAAATTAGACCATTAGGCTCTTACATTCTTACAGGCTGTTTTAATTGCAGTCCATATATCTTCAGCATATTTACTGAATGCTCCATCTACACAGAGGTAGCTGAGAAGTAAGGGCAAGTCTCCAGCTCTGTTACAGAATTCAGACAGGAAAAAATATTAAATCAGAATCATCCTTGCCTTATTTACTTCTATATTGCAGTGCTGGAACTCCTAAAGGCAGAGATGTTAAGGCAAGAAGGAACCATTATCAAATTTTGCATCTGATACTTTGCTTAATATCACAATTTTTGCATTTCTGCTCTGTGAGAATACTTCAAATTGACACCATTCCAAGAGAAAGAATCAGAGCCATTCACTTCAGAAACTCTGTGCCCATGAATAACATCTGGGGTAGGCTTCTGTGTACATCCATATCTCTTGATAATAACCAAAAGTGGAAGCAAAATTCTGGAAATGACCATATGGTTAATAGCATATTCATGGTTCTAAAATGTGGTGGGCTGTCTTTGAAGACTAAAACTGCATTGATGATCAGCCAGGGTGCTAAAGAGTACACAGTGCTTTTGACATAGTAGCAGACTGTCTTTTGTTGGGCACCAAAGTAGTTAAATAAATTCCTATCTTTTCCTTTTTCTGGTAATTTAAGCATTAGTAGTGTTGATACCAAATCTAGACTGCCCATGGTTTTTCTTTTGACATCAACAGTAATGTTCTTAGAATCAATCAAATTTATAAAACAATCCAACAAAAAAGCAATGTAACAAAATATGACAAGTATATTTCTCTGAAAATGTAAGTGGAAGAAATTATTTTACATGTTACAGGCATTTACATAATTCATATTTTATGCCACAGATTAATTTTTTTCTCCTATCCTGTAACAAATACAACCAGGTGATTAACAAAAGTTTATAATTAAAATAAGTTATTTCTACTGCTGGTATTTGCTCTTGTTCATCAAACTTAATAAGAGAACAGATTTTGCAGATCTGAGACCAACAGCAACATTCAATAAATTAATCTGACAGCAAACCCTGCCCTCCCCTTGGTGTCTCCCCAGTTACTCAACTCTGTGCAGGCCAGAACACCACCATTTTTAACACAATCTTTCAAGGCCATCTAAACTCTTTCAAGGTTTTTTCAGCATTATACTATTGAAATTTGAAGCAAGCCTTAGGAGATATCCCTACCACAAAAAGAAAATTTAAAAAAATCTACTTTAGGAATTTTGTAGGAGATAAATTAGAGAACTTCATATAGAAAAGGTCACCTGCTCCCACTGCCAGTGATGGGCTGGCTTCACACTCAAAACAGGGCTGCTGCAGGGAGCAACTGTACTGAGAGGGAGAGTTTTCCTGTTAAACCCAGTGAAATCACAGAGCTGGGACTCAGCTATTTTCTCCTCTGGCCAGGGCACAGATCCTTGTACCACCTACAGAAAGTCTTTTTATCTCCCTGCACATCAGTTCCCCATGAGTAATGCAACGAGCATGTTGGACAGAAATAAGAGACCTCAGGTATTTGGGCATTAAATGGATGAGCATTGTGGAAAAAAGTGCATTGTGAGGGGAATGTATAATGCAAACAGGGATGAGATAAGAGATATCTGATTCACACAGATTATGCCTTTTGTGCCCAATATATGGGTGGCTAGCAGGTCACTGTGCAGGAATTACAAGTAATACAAGCGGGCATGAGGAAGCAATATTTTAACTTGAAAGGACTTGCAGAGGGATGAGAGAGAATTTGCATAAAACCAATACAGAACAGATGGGAATGGACAAGCCTGCTGGTATCAAACACACGCCAGAGGAAAATTACAGAAGAACAAGGAAGTTATTGTAGATGGCACTTCGATATCCTAACCCTATATGAAACCAAGAAAACCTCTAAATCCAGCAGAACAATCACCTCAAGGTTTTAGCCCCAAGTTTCTGCAAGAAAAATATCACATTACTGGTGACAAAAAAGCCTTATCATGCTTTCCTATCTTTAATTGCTTTAGAAGGCAAAACACCTATATATGAAAAAGAAAAGTTGAGGCTAAATGCAAAGGTTACTGCTGTACTCACGTGTGTTATCTACTTGCTGTTTTTTCTAGTTCTGTTTTGTGAACATGAGAAAAGGCAGTCAATGCCAGAAATATCTTTTCTGACAGCAAATATTTGGGCAAGTTTATTGTCTTTAGCTATACACCAGACCTTTAAAAATAAAGAAAGAAAAATAAAATAAAATTTCCTCTGGATTCAAAGAAGATTGCTAAGAAAAATAAATGTTATGTTGATAAGTATCAGAGTTCTAGAATTACGACCAGTCCAAGGTGTTTTCAGAGGCATGTGTCAGAGGCAATGGTAAAAAGCAGAGAAATATGTAGGCAGAAGTGTGAAAGAAGTCTGGGCAGAGGTGTGAAAATAGTTTATAGTTTATTAAAATAGAGGCAAGAGCGCAGAAACTTTCTCAAGCTGCAGCTGCCCAACTGTGCCTTGCCTTGAGCAAGACCTTCTGCTGAGGTCATTCTGGGGAGCTGGTGCCTCTCAAGGGCCATGGTCCCCCTGGTGGGACCCTTGGCAGGAGGGATGGAGGTGTGTGGATCTATTTAAATGATCGTGTTTAGAAGAGAAATGTGCAGGTCACTCCCTCCTCTGCAATGGCAGACTAATTTTATTCTGTCTGTACTCTAGAGGAATCAAACGCTTGATGGATGGAGCCTAAGAAAATCCTAATTCAGGTGGAGAATTGTAACGCAATAACCCATGAGTAATTTGTTATAGAGTCACTGGGTGCTGGGAAATGCTGGGGGAAAGAAGGAAACAAAAAATTAGGAACTGGGTAAAGGACAGGCTGTGCTCCAGCAAGCACTGAGGAGTGGTTTTGACTGAATCCCTCTGATGATGCCACAATGACAAACCTCTTCTCCCATCATACCCATGGTGGAAGAGAGGCCTGTGAAGCTCCAGGCATTGTGACACTTGTTTTTCCAGTAACACAGAACCATGGAATAAAACTTCAAACAAAGAAGCGGCAGAGATGACCATGGTGGACTTAGTTAAGCAAAGATTTGGTGCTCACGTGGCCTGAGAACTGATTTCTGAGGAACAGTCCTCAATCCTTCCTGGCCCTGACACGATTATACAGCTGTATTAGAGTGTAACCAAAACCTTTTAATACCGACGTGGTAAGCTGAGACACCACTTGACAGTGCTGAGTTTCAGCCTGGCTGGACACAAAGGCTGAGCATACCTCTGCGACTCAGCACCCGAAACCCAGAATTACATTTCTGCTGGATGACACTTCAGTGGTGACAGACATTAATAGCCCTGTTAAGCACAGATAACACAACGCCACTCCGGTGTCTCGCTGTGAGCCCTTGCCAGTAATGAGCTTTAAAGAAACAATGACTCACGGTAATACGAATTGTCACAAGATCTCACAGAGAGGGATGTGAGACAGCTCAAGGACGGTGGCACTCAGCCTGCCCCTGTACCCTGCAGCACACCTCTCCTCACGGCCAGATGAAGGCACAGATAGTGAGATCAGATGAACAGACAACTGCGTTCGAGTCCCATGAATCACACGGAGCCTTCCATCCCCCTTCCCAAACAATCCTGCCTCACTGCCAATAAAGTTTCAACGGTTTTTTGGCACTGCCTCCCCTCCCTGCAACTGCCTCCCTGAGTTTCTTCCCTTCTTCCTCCCGGCTGCTGCGAGACCCAGCTCTGCCATGTGTTGCCAAAAGGCCCGTGACACCAGCCACGTGCTCTGATGGGACCTGGCTCTCTCCAAGGTGGGAACTAATGGGAGATAAAACTCTCCTCGGGATTAGACAGAGAAAGGGCAGCATTTTGCCTATCAAAGTGCCTTTGGAAAGCCCTCTGCTCACACACTTCCAAGTATTTCTGCCGCAAAGAATGTATTTCTTAATTAAAACCAGGCATTTTCTTACCTGCAGCACCAAACACCTCGGCTCTGGAAACTCAGCCCGTCCTTGTGCAATCAGGGCTCAAGACATTGCATCCAGGTGTGGCACAGAGCGGGGCTGGCTCCAGATCTGTGCATCAGCTCCACTGTGCAAACAGGTGAAAATACTCAAATCCTCACAAAGGAACAAAATACTGGCAGTTTTTGTAAGGAATATTGTAAAGGATCTTACTGGGTGAACAGCAGCTTGGGAGCAATGTTTATGACAGAACTATAAACTCTTGAACAAATTAAAAGGATTTACAAGAGTAATTCAAGTCTCAAGCCAAGCCTACTGAACGGCAGGAGAGGATTCTCCCAGGGTCAGGAAGAAATGATTAGCACTGTGCTTGTGGAAGAGGCTTTAGTATCATTTCTTGTCCTACCTATTAAAAAAAAAATTATCCTTTCAGTTATGGCAATGAGTGCATAGGAAGATTATTCCTTATCTCCTCAGTGCTTCACCTGGCTCTTTTTATAGACCCTTTGTTCTTGTTTCAGCTCACCTGTTACAAGAGGCCTTTTCCCCCCCTCATTTTAATGACCCAACACTTCAGACTCCAGATTTTAACTCTATCTCAGAGATCTGAATTCAAAGCCTCCAGCCAAGCTGTTTAAAGCTCAATGGGCTTGCATACATACTTTAAGCTAGAATTAGAAATTTTTTATATCCATGCTGCTTCCTGTCAATTTTATTCCACTTGTTTCATCACTGGTGGACATGGATGAAAACCTCAACAACTAACCTGAGATCTGCAAAGATCTACATTTGCTCATTTGACTTTAATATGGGTGCCCAAACACCTGCTTTCTTTGCAGAGATCTGGGCTATTGAGTGGTGATCAGTGAGAGCTTGTGACTATGAAAAATTTTTATTGCAGTGTGAAATTAAGGAATTATTTAAGATAAGAGGAACAGAGAGGTGTCTGAACACACTGCTGGAAGTACTGGTTTAAGACAAAGTGGCCTGAGGATGTTGCATTCCTTACCCAGGGTCTGAGCTAGGAGAATGGAGAAGTTCCCTGGAATCCAATAGCAATGGAATGAGGGAGGAGTTGCCTAGCAAAAGTCCATGGAAAATATTAGGATTGCCTAGAAGTAGGGAAAACAATACTGAAGAACATAAAAGATGACAATTGCCCTTTCTATGAATTTTTAAACTCTTCTGCAGGTATTCCATTGCTCCCAATTAATTCCCAGAGGATCATTCCAAGCCCCTTTCAGAACCTGCAGTAGTTCAGGCATCACCATGTGGTGTTTCAGTCACAGGAACTTTTATCTGAATGTACACAGAAGGGCAAGGTACATGCTAGAGCTGCTCTGAGCACACAAACCATGCAAGGCTCCTCTTCTACAAACCAGGAGGAAAGCTACCAACACACAAAGATTCTCCACACCGTATTTATCACAGGATCTTTTCACTGAAAACCCTGTGCAGTTCTTTCCCACTAATGCAGACTGGATAGTAAATGGAGAAAGATCTCTCCAGACACTTTCCCTTTAGATCTCAAAAGGAAACATTAATCAAGCAAAAGATGGGAAATTATGACACCTAGCTGCTAAAGTTCAGCCCCAGTGGCCAGCTCGGAGCTGATCACAGGGTACAGGTGACTATCCATCAAATGACCTATCATAGCACACATTAAAATGTCTGGGTTAATCAGGACAGTAGCCAAGAACAATATTTTTCTGCTGACTTTCATAACAGCAGGTACAAAAGCAATCGCCTTGAAACACCGGTCTGCATTCGCAACTAAATTTGATTAACTAAACAAAATTCCAAATATGATTGAAACCAAATTATACCATCTCCTCCCTGCACACCAAGTACAGGATGGAGAATCCTTTGTACAGAGTGAAGAGGATATTAGATGTGCAGAGTTTAGATGTGAGCTGGAAAATGCACAGAAATCTGAACTTAACTTCTGGGTTGCTACCTGTAATTGCATCAAGAAGCAGAAAGTGAGATTGAAGGTTACTTTATCACCACCTGATAGTGAAGTGGAATCAGTTGTAAGTGTGGTTGTGATTGCTTTGCAAAAGACTTTAATGTGAGTGAGAAAGACTATCTTTATGGGGCTATTATAAATTGCATGACTTACTCATTAGAAAAATACCAGTGTGACTTTGTGCTCTGCCCGTGTCGAACTCGGCACAAGGAAATGATAAAACCCTTTTATTGCTACCAGTAAAGACACCTCACATCTGTGGGACTGCTTCCTCCTGAGGATCTCTGAGGATTTCTCCCAAGCCTTGGTGACCACAGAGTGGCCCAGCAGGGCAGGTGTTTATCCTCAGCACCCCAGGGAGGTGAGGCACAGAGCTGTGTGACTCAGGCACACACAGGATGTCATTAATCAGGGCCAGGTTAATCAGGCCCCAGCCCGGGGCATTAATCACAGCTCTGCACTTGCCCCTGTTTCTCCCCAGCCCTGGACCAGGGGCTTCTCATCATTCTCACACCCAAAAATGTTAACTGGGACCAGGTCCCCATTGTGCATTGAGTGGATCTGTGCCTGTTGGTGGAGTTTCCAGGGGCAAAATGCAGGTTTTTTTCAGTTTGCAGGTAACAGTGCCAGGGAGGAGAGACACCAGACTGGTGTCACCAGCTCTCAAGTGACTCACAGGCACTGACCCAGAGCCAGCGCCACCAGGCCAGCTCTGCACCCAGATAGTCCTAAAGGAGCAGATTTTATTAATATTTTATTTTCTGGAGGGAAATTGTGCCTGTGGCAGAGCAAGTCAGTAGGAATAGTGAGCGTGGGCCTGGGCTCAGTGCTAAACTCAGTGTCCAGGCACATGCTAGAAGGTTTTACTGGAGTAAACCTAAAAATACCCTGTTTCAGTAAAACTTATTTATAAGCACCTAGCTGGTAAGGATTTTTTTCTGCCAGCATGTGAACTAATTTATGATCTATAAAAGTAACAACTATAAACACAATAAATTACTTATTTATTCTACAAAATCAAATCTCCTTATCAATGAGTACTCTCACTGCCACTGATATATGAATTACTCCTGCTTTTTACTTGGAGTGGTTTGGTGGAAAGGATCATTATATAATTAAATGGCTATAGACAGAGATGTGTGCTCAGTGCCACAGCAAGCTCTGGCAGAGGGACATTACTTTTAGTTATGTCAGTTAGTGGAAGGAATTTCCCAGCTTTGCATCAAGAAAGTAAAAAGAAAAGTTTTAAAAAGTCTTTGTCAGGCAGATGATGGATTGTTCTAACATTGTACAATGAAAGAAGAGCTGGGGGTCTATTGTATACAATGGCTTCAGTCCAGAGGGGTCTGCAGCAACAAGCACAATAATGGAACTTTTAAGTTCTGTATCTGTAAACCAAGTAGAAAGCTGAGAATCCTTCCATCTCAGACGGATAAACTGTTTACCTAAACAGAAAGAAACACCATTAATTCTCATAAATGGCAATGCAGAGATGCAGAAGCCGACAGTCCAGGATGTGGACAAGGACAAAACGACAGCACCGGTGCCCCAAACACAGCTCAGGCAGCCCTGAGCAAACAGCCCAGGCTGGCTCCTCTCCCTCAGAGCCCAGCCACAACTCCTGAAGCGCAGCCTGATTTCCATGTGGTGATTTCCACTGGCAGAAACAGGATCTAGGTATGATTCATAACGAGGTGTCCAAAGCGATTTTCGAAGATGCTCCAGATGGCACTGGCTGGGGGAGCCCAGCCAGGCAGGAGAACCACAGGAGGGAAACACGACACACAGGGAGCCCCAGCCATGTCCCTGTGCCAGATCAGCCCTCGAGGGGCCAGATCCTGTCACCCAGCCTCACATCAGGGTCACCACGCATGGCCCAGCCCTCCCCAAGGCACCACAGCCCTGCTCCTGGTTCTGCTCAGAGGGAAGAACCCGTCCTGTGGCTGACTGGGAGGAGGGCAGGGTGGTGACTTTCTCTCCATTTTCTCTGGAAGTGTCTGTATGACATTAAGTACATTCATTTCTGTAGCCCAGTTTTCCCATCTGGAAAATGGGAAGGGGGGGATAAGACTTAATTTTGTGGGTGTGTTAGGAAACATAACACTTTTTTGTGTATCCAGTAATTTGAGATCCCGGGATAATAATGCAGAGAATTATTATTATGACAGAAGACATTTTTACTTCTAATGCAGAAAGGAAACAAATAGCAAGAGAATGAGCTTGGAGATCTAGCATTCATTTTAATTTTATTTTTAAACTTTCTAATTTTTCAATAATTGAGACCACAGATGTTCACTTCCATATGTGCAACAACCCAATTCCAGCCCCTTTTGAACACTGATTGCCAGGGAAGAAAGCATATACTAAGCAAAAACAAAGAAATAAAATAGTTAAATAATAATAATAAAAAGTTGATACTTCTGTAGTTTGCAATGATTTTCTCAAACCAGCCAGAAGGAGAAGAAGCATTTGACAGTGTCTGGGCTCAAAGCCATGGACAGTATCCACTGCTTAGTGTTGTATAATTTACAAACTCCTGTTCTTTCAACAACTCCTCAGAAAATGAGATTGTTAAGTAAATATATAGCAGAAAAACAACTCAGGAGAACAGAGCAACTCCTTTATATCATTCAAAAGGAGGTGGCCTCTGTGAGAGAAAACCATTTGCTGCAGTCTGCCAGAGCAAGAAGAACATCAAACAAACCCAACAACATGAAAGCTATGAAAAAAATTTGCATGCCTTTTTCAGTAACCTCCTCTGCAGTGGTATGTGATACAGAGATAGGTCCTTACATGCATCTGCCATCCAGGGACACAGATTTCATGTGACTCCCTGACAATATCACATTACAAAAGTGACAGTAGTTGAGAAATATGTTGGGAAACGGTGTGTTTGTGTTGCTGAAGCTGCTTGCTCTACAGCTTGCTGGTTATTTTGGGGATTTTATTCATCAGTCAGAAAAGAGCTCCAAAATCAGTGGTCCAAAACCTGGTTCTTGGGGGTGAGTGGTTGCATCCCACCATCCCCAGGGAATGAGCCTGGAGCAGAGAAATGGGACAAGTGTGTTACCTTTGCCACAGCTGGGTCAGGAAACTTAAGAAATTGCTCCTTTATTAAACATATTAGAGACTCAGCCTTGTTTGCCTACTGATATCCTTGAAGGAAGGGAATACAAAGATGAGGGTGTGAATGCTATCTGCTATATCACCACTTTCAGGCTGCTAGGACAGTTTTATTTGCTTTATAGTAATTCATTGCCAACTTCACACATAAAAGTTCAACACGCTCCTTAAATGATAACACTCAAAAGACAGTTTTCAGAAGGACAAAAAAAATACCCACCAGAACGCAAATCTCCACTTAAAAGGGGTTAGGTAGAGGTTACAGAAAAGTGTTCCCAGGTTTGTTTCTCCTTCCCAGGTTTATTTCTCCTGGCTGTTCCAGTAAACTTGGCCACCCAAGGGACACAGCAACCCACACAGCTTTGCCTTAGCAGAGCCTGGGGTGGGATAAGCACCCAAAAAATCATGCCCCATGCAGGGTAGGACTATGCAGGAGCTCATGTCCCTCTCCCTGTGGGGCAACTGTGGCGCCTGAGCTGTTCCTGTGCTCATCCCAACCCCCCTGTGCTCCTCCCTGCTCCCCACTTTGCCCCAGACAAGCACATGGTGAGAGCCTTAATGCCAGTGGGCTCCAGACCCAGCCATTAAATGCTCTGTTTTCTCTAGCGGTGGCAAGAACAGCTTAAAAAAGCTTTGCTTAAATGGAGTTATGAAAATATCAGCCACTGATCCAGAAGTTCTCAACAATCCAGTGATGCAAGGTCACTCCTAATTGCCTCCATCTTTCCTATTCTCTCTCCAGAGAATAATTACCTCAAGAAACAAAGTCCTGGTTTATTTTACTAAGATCCAGAAATTCCCTGCTTTTATAACAACAAGCAACTCCCCTCTTCTTCCGCTTTGGACTAAGGAGAATATTACCACTGTCAGTTATATGCAGGGGAACTGTTAACCCTTAACATTCATGTGGTGAAAAAATAAACTGCAGGAATAATCACCTTGTGTTTAGAATTACTCAACACTGTTAAAACAATGGTTCATTTTGCTTGTTTGTAAATGGGAAAAAGAAGACCGTGCTACAAAAGCATTTATTCTGAACATTAGCCAGGATAAAAACTCCTCTGGAATTGTTGTCTTAGAGCAAGGAACAGCATTTCAAACTTCCCTTTTGATTTTGAAAAATCAAAAGCAAAAAGGCTTATGTTAAAGCAGCCTAAACACTCAGGTTTGGACGGCAGAGCTGCACCACTCTATCACTGTGCTGGGCTCATGACAAATTTGAAGATCGGGTAGTATGTGAAAAGTGGAATTTTAGATTTGGTCCCACAGTCCAGAATGACTCACTTAACTGAGTTCTCACTATTGTCATAGAATCATTATTATGTTTGTATTTCAGATCTACAGTGTTAACTATTCAACTAAACTTTCTACTGGGCCAAAGCAAACCTCACACAACCTCTTTAAGAACAGCTTGGGAACAACCTGCAAAGGTAGTTTCTCCAGCAGAAAGGATCAGGGAATTGCTAAGACTGGAAAAGCCCTCTAAGATCAGTGAGTCCAACCATTAACCCAGCACTAAACCATGTCCCCAGGTGCCACATCTGCACATCTTTTATATCCCTCCAGGGATGGTGATCCCACTCCTTCCCTGGACAGCCTGTTCCACTGATCCCCTTCAGCAGCTTTTTGAGCCACGAAACTGTGGTTCTGTGTCATTCCAGCCACTGGAGTAAATGGGTTTGCACCCCCAACTCCAGCCTGGATTTGGACAAAAAGTGACAGAAAGCTATAAAAAAAGCTTGATAAGCATTTCTGACAGGACCAGGAAGTCCCAAAATCTCATGAGAAAGCCTGTTGCTTGTCTTCATTTGCTTCACTGTAACAGTGCTGAACAGGGGCCTGAGATACAGGTACCAAGAAATCCTGAAATATCAGGAAAATCGAAGGGAGTACTTTAACTGAGACATATTTTTCCTGTTCCTTCGAATAAACTCAGTTGCAAATTAATTTATTCTTCTTCTCAGTTACTCAATTTACAGTGCAATTTTTCAGATTCAGTAAGTTATTTTGGGTAGGCCACCATACTGTTAGTGGTCTGCCCAAAGAGAACCCAGACTGAGTCTTCGGAGCTTATTCATGGCCTAGACAAGTTTCCCATTCATAAAAGTCCCACAAGGGGCTTCAGAAATGAGGATTTGAAGGAAACAGATGCACTCTGATCAAAACCACAAGATTCTGAGGAAATCTTATCTTTATAGGTAAAAAGATTTTTAAAAATCAAAGATTAAATTTTACAAGCATAAATAAAAATAAGAACTCTTTTACTTCAGTCTGATATTATGTACTACCCAGCAGACTATCTGCTTCTCATCTTAACATGAGTTGAGAAAAACTCTGTTTCAGTAGAGATAATAATGATTTTGGGAATGCACCTTCCAGTAAGACAGGCAAGAATTAGATTTAGACTGGAGACAACACAGCGTACACATGCACAGAAAATCAGACAGGGACCTGCAGGAAGGAGGCAACTTGGTCTCTTGAATCAACCTCCCTTTTCATCCTCAAAAGCCCCTGCAACTCCACTGTGATGATTCCCTCCAGAAAGAAATCAAGACCACAGGCTGGAGGAACAATAAGTCATTGATTCAGCTGCATCTCTCTATGTAAAATTACTGGGGGGAAACTTGCAATTATCCATTATCAGTACGGATCTGTTGAACTGGCTGGGATATTTTCTAGAGATATAATTTTCTTTTTTGAAAATGAATGTTTTTTTCTTTTCACAGCCAGGTGTACTTCTCTGATACCACTGAGAATATTTCTACTGCCTGAGTTTGGAACAGGACACCTGTGTTGGTAGAAAATGCCTAATGAGCTTTAGCCACTTCTACCTCAATGTCCAACAGATTTACAAGGACCGACGGGATGGTGACAGCCCAGTTGTTTGGCAGAGGAGGTGACCCATCCGTCTGAACGTGCAGGGAAATTGCTATTCACAGAAACCTCCATCGTGCTGGGATGGTGTCCCATATGTAGCAACACCACAAGCACTGTTACTTCCAGAGAACACTTTTTTCCCCAAGTATTGAGCAAGATTATGACCCAGAGTGAGTCAGCAGGTGGAAGTGTGATAGGGACGCTCCCAAGGACGCCCTGGAGGCAAGGCAAAGGTTAGTGGAACAGACCTACATTGTCATTCCCATCTGAGACAAGGGTTTTATCTGTGTAAACCACATCTTATTGCTCCACATTAACAGCATCACTGCTTTGGCTGGAAATCGTTTTATAATATCTACAGATAACGCAAACACTGGCGCACCTTTCCCAGGAACATCCCCTTCCTGGAGGTGCCTGCATTCTCCTTGCCAGATGAGCAAATCCAAGTGTCTGCTGCAAAGCTGATTGCCTGCATGCCAATAATCCCAACCAACTTCTGCCCAATCTGCATTTGGAAATTATTATTTTATTATTAACAAACGTGAAGGTCGAAAAATTCGTTTAGATAAGTCTGCTTTTCTGGGTTAGTCAATCTTCAAGCCAGGAAACACCACCACTGGTCTAATGGTCTTTTATGATTTCCTCAAAGACCCTCTTATCACAGTTATAGTTTGTGAAAGACAATGGACTTTCTACCTTCTGATATAAAAAGGATAATGTATATTCAGTGCAAACCTCAGCCTGTTTAAACTAGGTAGAAGCAGCACATCATCTGCCCATCTACTTTTTTCCCATTGCTTGAATTTGGGAAGCATGTATAAAGCTTTTCTCAATGAATATAAGAAAGTTTCTGCACTTTGTGTGACCCTGCTGAACTCTGCAACACTGACTTCTCAACACCCCTGCTGAAAAAAAGCCACTAAATCTTACAAACTATCTCTTTGTTGTCTCTTGCTTTTTCCCAGCCCCTCCTTCCAATCTTACCCAGCCAGTTGAGCTGCACTTTTCACCTCCTCTGTTGACATGAAATGAAGTAATCACATTTATTTGAATATTCACTACAGATCTTGTCCTCATCTCAGTTTATTAGCCAAGAAGATAGTGTTTCAAGAGCAAGTCTTAAAACTTTACAACATGGATCCACTCACTCGCTAAAAGCAAAATAAGTGAATTAAAACCTCAATTCATAAAGCAAATAAATGTCATGTAGACACACCACTGAAATCAAGCCATGAAAGCTAATGAGCCTGCAAAACAGAAGGACAGAGCCTGGAAAAGGTCCTAAAGGCACCTCCAAAGAACCCCAGGTAGCTCTGTGAGGATGCCACCACAGCCAGTCCCTCTGCAGAGCCTGGCTCACTCATCCACCACGGGGAAATGGGGAATCCATGAGCATGAATGAGAGCACTTCCAGCTACAGGCAAAAAAGGCTGGGAAATATATGCTACCCATGTATTTAAGTACACACAGATGTAAAAAAATAAACACAAATAGCTGCAGCTTTTGGGATGCTGTGAGTGCTGTGCAATGGTTTACAAATTTTCCGCTTCCACTGCCATGTTACTGATATTGGGATGTAAAAATCACTGCATTTGCCTACATACACAAAAAGAGAGACAGATACAGAATGTTAATGCTTCCCTTGTTGTACAGACAAAATATATAATACACACATTATACATAGTACAGTGTGTGGACTTTAATTTCTACACATAATTTACAATCTACAATAGGAAATGATGGATCCTATCTTTGGGTGAAATATTGCTAACTCTGGCAGTCCCATTCACTGGCACATCTGCACTGAATGAAGACTACCCCTGAGAGAAGAGGGGATTTAAAGCAAGCAAGAGAAAGCCAAATTTTAAGCACCTTTGGAAGAGCACAGGGTCATGACCTTGATTTGTATCTGTTCTGAGGACAGAGAAGTCAATCTTTAAGTCTGTCACTAAAGCACTTTCCTCAATTTTAAAATTTACGGGGGTGTTGTTAAGATAAGGACAGGGAGCATGATGAGAGGCAGGGCCCATTCCCCCAGTAAAAGAAGTGAGAGTGTCTTTCCAGCTGCTCTCTCTGTAATATTTACACAAGACCTGAGCACAATTCAAATCTACAAGAACATTTCTGGAGTGTCCAAGTGATTTGGGGGCCAAAATGCCTCTTTTAAATGAAGACTGGTGGAAGCAAGCCTCCAAGATCCAGACACTATTGAAGATTAAGGGCTGTGCACCCTCCCAGAAAGAGGAAAAAAAGTTGAAAGCCTGTTGACAGATGACTTTGGAAAGAAAAGATTGTTTTCCTCCTAGAAAAATAGCATTGAAAACAGATTTTCAAAATTGTTTGGACTGCTGTATCTTGTTGAGGTCTAAGGTCCATGATGAAACTCCAGTGCTGTCTTGTTATTCTAAAAATCTGCTCTCAAACCACTGGTCTGAAAATGCACAAGATGGACCACATAAATTGTTTGTCTCTTATAAAAACTCAAAAGGTTTTCCAGTTTCATCTTTTGGGGTTTTAATCTTTTAAAAGCATGTTCAGATTATACTCATTTGATTTTAGTGAGATTGGGCTCTGAAATAAATGGGCTGTGCACACACACTAACACATGTGGAATTCCTTTTCAGTAATCCTCAAAGAGGCTTTTGATTTTACTTCTGATTCATCAAGAAAAAAAAAAAAAAGGCACCAGTGAGCAAGTGAGATGAGCACAGGGATTTAGATGGCTCCAAGGTCACCACATACATTTACATAGGAAACACATGGCTATGGGAAAACTCTCCACTTGGCTGTAAAATGGGTTCCTTGAGGTGTTTTCACAGAATCTGACTCTCAAACAGATAAAAATCCCGTGAATCAAAGGCTGGTTGGAGAGAAATGGAATCTGAATGAATAAGGCAGCTCATCAGCAGCTCAACACCACCATCCCAGAGGCAAATCCCCAGCCCACAGCTCCTGGGACTGATCCCACCACAGTCAGCAGGGGCTGGGTGGCACCCAAGGGAAAATCCTCATCCACCTTCCAGCACTGTGGTCACCCCTGAGGATGAAAAAGGGGCAAAATGGGCAGTGGGGCAGCACCCACAGGTAGGGCAGGTCTGTGTCCTCTTCCAGGAGGAAGCCTTTAGCAGAATCAATGGGCAGGCAGGTATAGGAGGAGCTGGAAGAGGGATTTCTGCTCCTGCACAAGTCTCAGTCTCACCTGGAGCTGTGAGAGGGGCCTTGGGATGAGCATGGGGCTGGGGACACTCTCATCCCACAGCTCCGGGAAAGCAGGACATCTCCAGTGCTGCCATCCACCCCCGAGAATGAGGACAAAGCTCCAGCTATCCTCCAGGTCCTGCAAGTCTTTTATTAGAGAAGAATAAGCCTGAAATGCAACAGCTTTTTTGGTGAAGGAAGCTTCACATGACTCATCCATCACAAACTTTATTATTGCTTCAGACCCTACTGCAGGTTTACAACCAAATGTTTTAGGGACCTTGCATTTTCCCCGTGAAATATTCCCTGCACCATGTTTAGAGCTGACAGGCAGGTGGTTGTAAAGTCAACCATAACAGCCAGGGCTGGCAAGTTTTGCCTCAACACGATAAAAAAAAGTCCGTTATTAGTATTTTGTGATTAATGATTGTATATTACAAACGTACATTAATAAGTGTAATATACTCTCAGTATTTTATTGCTGCTTTTATGATATGACAGGCAAACCTATGAGAGCATATTTAATGCACTCACACGCCCATATTGTGTGTGTAATTTACACAAACTGTAGAGATGGCTTAAAATGCATCTAAAAAGGACACAATCAAGGTTGGTAGAACCCCAAAGTAACCCAAATTTTTGCTTATGGTTGCATCTTCTACAGAAAGATTTTTGCATGTTTCATATCTAAATTTCTGCAATTTAGGGCAGCTGAGGAAGGTAAAATTAGGGGAAAAATTAGTGTTGAAAGTGTAGCCTTGTGAAAAATCCTCCAAACTGTGAAAAGATTATTGCAGTCTAATGCATGGGAGAAAGGGAAATGCTGTGAGGTATCAAAATTAGTGTCTTGTCCCAAGAGCAGAATCAAAAACTGCTTCAAGCTCCTTTAAGTGCTCACTTTGCTGAGCTCAGACCCAGATGCAGCGTTTGGCAACCTGCACTTGCCTGACTGGCCACCACCTGCAGCCAAGGCTCAGAGAGATAAAGCAGCAAACAGGAACATTGCATCAACCAACCCCTCATATTAATTATCAACTTTCCTGGCTCTCAGTCAGGTCTCAGGCAGTGCAGCAGCTCCTACAGAAGCAAAGGTGCACTGATGGTCTCTGGAGGCTGTTGGCTGGTGCTGAGGCTCCTGCAGCCCCCAGGAGGAATGCTCTGCACACCGCATTCTGCCTTCAGAGCACCTTTCTGAGCAAGGACCAGCTCCCAGCCAGGCTCCTCCAGCTATTTTGTCCAGCATTTACCTTTCACTTTCATTTCTCCCAATTGTTTCACGTAAGAAAAAATCTCCCCTTCCTCAATATGTCAAAATACATCATCATAACTCATCGGCACACTGTTAAAAGAAAAATGTGTTTCAAACATCTGGATAAATGCACATGTGTGTGGAAATGGGGCACACTGGGCAACTGCATTTGTTAGCAGCAATTTGCAGGGGCAAATTCCTGACTGTAGGAGCAGCAGAGACATCCACAGATAAATAGGCTTCTGGGTCAAATTCCCTGAGCTGCAGAAATCTTTGTTTGCAGCTTATCTGTGTCATATTGTAGTTCCTCCTATTCAGAGATATGTATGTTGTTAAGAAAGCAAGAAAACTTGAGGGCAAACTAAAGAGAATTAAAAAAAAGAAATAGAGGGTGCCATGGAAGTCCTTACTGAGATTGGAGCTAAGTAATTTAGAGAGATTTTAATTTAGAGAGATCTTGCCCAAGAATAAAGATGGTTCAGAGGCCACAGCCTATATGCTACAATAAATTAGACAAGGTGGTCTACTAATAAATGCTGACAAATGCAACTTTTTTATATGTATATTAAACATTTCAGAGCTTTCCTGCCTTTTAAAGGCAGTGATTTTCATGAATGGAGTGGAACAGTTCACATGTTCACGCAGAGTCTGGAGTTGCTGTACAAGATGTGTCCTCCATTCAGCAGTGCTCGTGCCAGCAGCAGCTCCCAGGCTCAGCCCTAGCGTAGTAAACTCACCTTCACTAGAAATTTGGAGCATTCCAAATGATGAAAAAGGCATTCATATAAACTGAAGGGAGCTCTGACACGTTTGTCTTCAAAAGGAGGAATAGACTCCCCTCTTACATGGCACGCTCTCGCTAAGAACTTGTATTTCAATCAATTTTTACATTATTAATTCAGTCAATCACGCAAAAACCCCAAGCCCCCAATGCATTCTTTGATTACAGATGAAAAAACATGTGTACAAGAGCCACATTTTCAGATGTAGCCTCCTTCAGTGGGATCTATTTCTCCAGCCAGCACGAGCTGACTTGGCCAGTGGCCTGACCCCGGCAGCTCTGGGTTACAGTCCCTGCAGGAGTCGGATACTCGGCTCTGCTAAAAAACATCACGTGGGAGAACTTGGTGGCAACTTCTGAAAACTTGAGCTCAAGGGACTTCTGCTATAGCACGCAAAGGAGATGGGGGAGAGGGCGTTTTTATCTTAAAACTGTTGTAAAATGTGTTTATAATCACACAGGAGCAGCTCATTTGTTTCCAAAGGAGGTGATTATCCAGAGCAGTGGAGAATTTCAGTGTTTAGCAAGTAAGGATGAGCTTGCACAAACTATACCTAGCTTTGATACAAATACAAAAAAGATTTTGGATTTGTGTTTTCTTTTTTTCCTTTAATACACAGGTAATCCCTCTCTACTCCAATCCTCTTAGAATAACATGACTGGAGCAATTTTCTACTGAATTGATTGTATTCAACAGGACTGCCTTGTTAGTGACTAGAGAGAAAATCCTGTTAAAAATTAAATAATAATTAGTACAGCTTGGATGCAAGAGCAAAATCTTTGGGACTGGGACCCTCTGGTGCTGCAGATTTGGCCATTTCCTTGCACAACTGTGCATCTGCCACCCTCACAAGTGACAACAGCCTCTGGATAAAGGTGTATCCCTGTGTTTCTTTCTGACACAATCAGCTCATATTTAACATTATAACATCCCAAAAGCAGCCCCCTTTTCCACCCAGTTCACCTCAGAGACATGTTGGCTTCAAAGCACAGATGGGTCATTAACATATGACTGTTGTTGGGCATAAATAACCCAAAAAATACCTAGCACAGCTGGAGTCGAGCACATTCTGAAACACTGAAAACAAAAGAGGCAAACTTATCCACCCCATAATTTCTGCAGTCAATGGAGGCTGCTGAGCAGCACTGAGAATTGGGATGCCTGCTCAGACATAGAAAAATAGAGTTTATAAACCTAACACCCTAAGGTAGCAAGTTTGAAACCGGTCATTTTAATCCCTCTGCATTCTGTTTCTTTCACTGCCGTACATTTAAATACTGCAAATTCTAATGCACAGCACTGATGCTGGGAAATAGAATATCTGTGAAGTGCCTCGGAAACATCAGCTGGAAGATGCTGTATGACAGCAAAGCCCTACCCTCATTTTCCAAGGAGAGAATTCCAAACTCCAGGCAATTTGCCCAGTCACGACATTTTAGGCAAAGTGCCCCTGGAAAACATTTTCTGCCATCCCAAATCACTTCTCCCTGGGATGGTTTTACCACAGCACTAGCCTTAAGCTCCCACGAAATGAAGGCTTGCCCTGTTTCCTACAGTGTCTGTGACCCACCCAGCTGTCCCTCCTCATTTGAGGGGTTTGCTGTTCCCCTGTAGGTGACAATCAGCAGCCACCAGGGAGCAGCTGGAATTCCTGTGCAACCCCCCCGTGCTCCCAGCCAGGTGCAGGAACCAATCCTTCCACAAAACTCGACAGAAAATGTTGTAATAA
The DNA here is from genome assembly GCA_034509425.1 of Eopsaltria australis. Taxonomy (NCBI): domain Eukaryota; kingdom Metazoa; phylum Chordata; class Aves; order Passeriformes; family Petroicidae; genus Eopsaltria; species Eopsaltria australis. The sequence goes on along the minus strand of JAVTVJ010000330.1, from coordinate 558,029 downwards.
CATTTCCTGAATGCAACCTTGGGGGCCACCTGGGGAGAACAGTGTGAAGTCACAGAGGTAGCATTACCTCTAAAATATGTGAAATATTGATAAGGGCCATATTTCTTCATCACATTAAAAAAAAAAAAGAAGGAAATCCCACCAAGAGGTACATCACTATTTAACTGGATAACCACATTCCAGGGTGCAAAGTGTAAAAGCCTAAAAAACCCTGCTGTTTTCTATACATTGCAGAGAGACACGTGTGTAACATCAGAGGGCAGTTTGTCATGGCTTAGAAGGAGCTCCATCAAACATACATTTTATTTCCTTAGCAGTTTGTTGACACTGACTATTTCTGTCTCAATTAAGAGCCTGACCAGACGGTTTTGCCATATAGATGGGCAGTGGATGGGAATGAACTCTGACCCATTTAAATTAAGTCTGATATTTATTGTTCCAGGCCAACAATGGTCTGGGGAAGCACTGCCTTTGACCTGTTGGGTGCATACAATCATATACATTAAGGAACTATACAAAATAGAGCCTGGATTGTTTAAAAGATGAGCTTATTCCTCAGGAGTTAGGGACTTACAGCATGGAAGATTAAATCTTAGATTTAATCCATAGATAGGAAAATAAACTTAGTGAAGAATTTTATAAATTACACTCAATAAGGCTAATTATGAAGCCATATGTACTTTTATCAGTTCCTCAATAGGGAAAATTAATTTGGCCTTGATCCCACCTTTATTATCCATCTCCTAACAAGAGCATTTAGAAGAAAAGAATTGTTTCTTGCCTTTTTTTTTTTTTTTTTTTTTTTTTTTTTTTTTTTAAACAGGCAATAAAATTGGCATTTTCATGCATGCACACTGGACCTGGTGCAGGTCTTTGCTTGCTGCTAAAACCCTCTTAATTAATGGATGCAAACAGGTAATGCTAGATACAAACAGTGGAATCCCAATCTGACACTGGTCTGGAAGGGCTTTTTTCTCCTCTTTGAACTGCACCAACACACTGTGAGCCATAAGACAAACTGCAGAGAACCTGTAACATTATATTAAATCTTTGCAACGCTGCATTTCTCATGGTCACAATAAGTTTGATGAGATTAGAAAATAAATCGGCCTGTGGAACCCGTGCACCATCAAAGAACACGAAATGGCTCCACTGTACATTGGTACTAAAAATATTAAATAAATTCCGCCGGCCTAATTTTTTAATGTTCTCATAGTTGGCATTATATATGTATACACACACAGGCACATTTCTCACATATTTAACCAGTAATAACTTTTATCACCACAATTTTGCTATTGATTGCTTCTCTAACAGCGAAATGCATCACAAACAGAAATGAATGAAGCTGTCGGGAAGAAAGTTCTATAGTAGCTTTACTGTCAGTTCCCATCATAAATAACCATGACATCATATGAGTCTTATCTACGGGTTGCTCTTACTGATCAATGGCATCACTCTAGTAGTGTAAATAGCTTCTAATGTCCCATCTTCCACCTTCAAATAGATTCTGATTATTTATGATGGCTGTTAGGTTACAAGTCTGAGCTGCGGTTTGGATTTATTTTCTACTTACAGCTGCTGTGGATTTCGAGTTAGATAGGATTATTTTTTAGTTAAGATGATGAAATGGGATAGACCTGTCATGCAGCCTAGGAAAACCTTCATCTCATTTACTCTCTGTAGCAATTTGACTGTGAATCCAAAGACCTTAAAGGCTTTTCATTAAATAATTCAAAGTGTTAAAACAGAGAGTGCTGGTTACTTTTGCCAGGTTCAGAGCAGCCTAATCAATTTACAGTTAAAAAGAAAAGGAATAATATTTTTCCTTGTTACTAAACTACAAAGGAGTTTCATTATGTGCAGGACTGTGTAACACAGCCTTACAGAAAATTGTCACGAAAATATAACAGCCAACAGAAAAATCTGCTTGTCAGCTTTTCCCAGGGTGATCATGAAAAAACTAATGATGTTTTACTCACTCACTCAACAAAAACTATTCACCCCCAGGCTAGTCGATATTTGGAAGGATGATATAATCTCTATATTTCTTATGATAATGAAAGTCGTGTCTGCCTGAATACAGAGCTCCAGACATTTATTTTTTTTAATATCTATTGCATTCTCATACCCCCAAAATGGATCTTATAATTGAGAACTGGGACACACAGAACAACAGCACACTGACAAACAAATGCATGTAGGTTTCCACTCGCCACAACAGAATAGGGGGGGTCAATGGCATGTTAACTAATTCATTATTTAAATTTCCAGAGTCAAGTTCCTCTCTTGCATTACATTTAACAAGTGCACCAAGTTGAGGGGCATTCTTGAGAGAATGGGTCATTTTTCCCAGCATCAACAATAATTAATAAATGGTTAGTGTTGTCCAGCTCATTTCTCTAAAGAAAACACCCTAATGCCACTGAGGGGAAAATCAATAAGGATAAAAATGCAACAGTGATAAATATTCTGCTACTCTTATCCTTTGGTGACCTTCTGAGGGGCTTCGGATTTAAAGACTCATCCCACTTCAGTCTTTTATTCCCCTCTTTACCATAATTCATCAGTTAATATGTAACTCTGAGCTGATTACAACTTATCTGTAAATGTCTTTTATGCAACAGCAGTGCACAAGCCCCTCAGTGGAACAAACCTGGTGCATTTTTTTATCTCCCTTTATGGCAATTTAGTTGCAAATGATAAAAAACTCGTGATGGTATTTGGTATGATAACTTGACAACGCAAAGATCTTTGGGTTCGGCCTGAAAGAATCCAAAACATGCTCCAATCTTTGCATCTGGGTGACAAGCACTTATTTTTCCATCCAGTATTTCCTCCTTAAGATTGTTCTGCTCGGTGAAGAGCTGTTGTGCTCAGAGCAGTGCACACCTCCGAGCACTGCCCTGCCTCGGTTAAAGAGTAACCACAGCACCAGAGGTCACCTGGAAATGGAAAGTCTTTAAAACACGCCAGCAAAATCACTGTCTGGGCTGGAGGCTTTCAAAGGACAGTTTAGTAATTACCAATATAACCCTGATGGCACTTTTCCAGTCCCTGCTATTGTTTGAGCTTACAGAAGTACGCGGCCATAACATCGTTTTCGCGCATCCCCTCTCCCACCCGTGGCAGACTTTCCCTTTTTTTTTCTTTCCCAATGCAATAATCTGCTTCTTATGCCTTAGGTGAAGTCAAAACCTCGGTGGGGAGAAGGAGGGAATGTGGCTGCTGGGCGCTGACAATGGCTGTTTTGTCACCGCCGGGCGCTGGTGGCCATCGGGAAGCGCGCACGAGTCCAGCCACTTGATGCCAGGGTGGATGATTTATTGCCTGAGTGTCTTCGGTGGCAATTGGACCCCTTCCCGCTGTCACTCACGCCTTGCAAAGATTTGGTCCTAAAGAAGAGGTTCCCCCCTGGTCTAAAGAGATTACAATGCTTGTCATAAAGTGTCTTTTAGTGGAGGGAAATGGGTATGAAAATGGGTAAAGAAAGGAAACAATCGGAAGAGGAGAGAAGATGGATGTTCTGTAACCTTTTCTCAGAGACCCATTTCTCCTTCTTTTTCTCCTGTCTTTAGCAGGTTTTTGTTTTGGCTGATGACAATGCGTAATAGCCTGATAAATTGATTTTGTGAGTCCCCTTTCTCATCTCTTGAGAAGACACTAACTCGTTGGGACTTCAGAGGGCTCTCGGAGGCAGGAGACAACAATTAGTTTGTTGGGGATGTCAGAAAGGAGCTTCAAAGTTTTGCCAGGAAAAATCCTTTCTGACAGATCAGTGCTGACAACGTTGGCAGCTGCTAGGAAAAGTGGAGCTGGAAACTCCCTCCGACTCTCAGGAGCAGAGAAAAATTGCAGGACATTAACTCTGTACAGTGGGTTGGGCACTGGAGCTGCTGCTTTTCACTGAAGCATGTACGGCAATGACTAAAGCTTACCACTGGATGAAAGAAGAGTAAGAAACATTTAAAATCAAAATTTTTCAAGGTTTTTGGTTTGGGTTTTTTTTTTTTTTTAACAAAACCCTAATACATAACCTTTAAAAATTTCCACAAAACCAAGAAAGCATAGCAAGATATGCTTCTGCAGAGTTGAAATAGACAGCCTTGATACTTCTTTTTAAAACTCATCCTAGAAATACTAGTTTATGTTTTTAAAGTGAAACTTCAAAATGTTCTTTTTTTTTTTGCCTTCTTGAAAAACCAAGAAAATCCTTCATGACTTTCTGAAAGCACTCACACATCAAAACCAACTGCATCGAGGTATGTCTGTGTGCCTCCCAGGGCAGGAAGCCCTGCAGAAGAGCTCTGTGTATAAAACCTCCTGAATTCAACAATCTTGAATTTCTAACCCTGGAAATAAAAATATCAGCCGTTTCCTCAAGGGAGAAGCACTGGTCAGTCCAGGCTCACTGAAAAGAAGCCACTAGAACCAGTTTGTTGACAGGTCACAGACCCAGAGGAGAGCTGTGTGTCACAGGTTTTGGGGAGGAGGATCTGACACCGAAACCTGGCAAAGGCTTTGTGAACTTTCACAAAAGAAGCTGAGGACAATTAGTCTCTATTAAATTGATAGGGTCACGTTACACAATGCAACTGCATTCCAGGAGAAGGGCATTGCACATGTTGATACGGGCTCTGGCACATCTGTTGGTTCCCTTCTATATGTTATGAGACACAAATATTTATGTTTTATTTCACCACAGTTCATATGGATTTTTTGCTCTTAAGAGGAAGGTGCCTAATATTGTGCTTATTGGTAAATTTTCACACAAACACAAGCTCTCCATAGACTCCACACACTCTCCACAAGCTCCACTCACTCTCCACAAACTCCACACACTCTCCACAAGCTCTCCACAGACTGTGCCATGATTTTACCGGACATCTCAGAGAAGCAGAAGTACATTTATTTAACCATTTCTAGGAAAGATAAACTCTCAACACCAATATACATACGTGAAAAATCAATAAAAATTATTCTAAAAACTTTAGGAATCTTTTATTTCTATCATCTTATACCATAGGTATATTTGATAAAGGGTGGTACCTACACACCTTATTGTTTCTTCTGTTTATTTCCTAGATAAACTGCAGTGAGCTGGGAATAAATCACATCCTGCCGGAATTGATCCTGCACAAAGAAAGCTTCCACCAAACAGAACTTATTTGAAAAGCAAGAGGAGGGATGAAGTGTATCGATAAGGAACTAAACCAGACCTTTAAAACCCAGGGAGGAAAGGACACGTTGTACATTCAGGAGTTACAGCCAATTTCATGAGAGTATAAATTGCTTTGCCGAAAATCTCTTTAGGTGCATTAATGCTGTGGTAAAGACACAGCACTGGAGTAATAATTGCACAGTCATTTGCTGGCTTTTAAAATCACATCAGTACAAATAGTATCACCCAGACTTATACATCCTGCTAGTAGCAGCCTATTAATATCACACACAACAAAGGTCCAACAGATCTTGACTAAAGCCCAGATTATTGGAAAGGTGAGACAAGTCTGGTGTGAGAGCTGCAAAGTTGGGCCCAGCAGACATTTCTCAGTTCATTGGCTGGTCCAAGCTGTTACTGGGAGGTGAAAGAGATCCAGGGTATGTGGGAAAAAATGCCCCTTGAGTGGCAGAGAAAATATGGTTTTTTTCTTTCAAAGATACACTAGAACTCAATCAGGCTATTAATCAAATAGATAAAACTGGCACTTCAGTCCCTGCCGCTAACAGAACTCTGTGCAGTAACAAAACCTTCTCAACACACCAGGAGACTCTTAAAATTCAAGCACTCTCAAACTTAGCAGCACCCCTGAGAGCCACAAATTGAGAGAAATTAATTCTGTGCCTCTGCACCCCTCATTACCAGGAGAGCTGAAGTAGGTCAAATGCAAGTTAATCTCTTAAATTCCACTTTTGTACACGGATGTTAAAGCAGCCATTACTTTTGCACTGGCAAATGTCTCCAGGCTAAAGTGCAGAACTTTAATAAACCATAACAGGTTGGTATTGAATATAATTCCAGATAAATGCCTGAAACTTTTCTTTTAAAACATTTTTGTGTTGTGCCCTGAAATGTCCACCTCATGCATCACTGTAACAAGCATGTCTGAAGGGTTTAGCTGCACCTAAACGACTATTTCTGATGAACACTCCGTTCTTTTGGAATTAGTAAATGTGCATGAATGTTAAAACAACTTATTTTTCCATGTCAAACATGAAATAACAATGCCAAACAGAATAGTGTGCTAAATGATGCTAAAGATGATGCCAGGAGAGAGGCAAACATGTTTGAAATGAAACAAGCCCCTGCTGAATGATGCAATTACCCCCTTCACACAGCAACACCTGGGTCAAAGAGATGTTCCAGCCCTCCTTTCAGTATGCATTATGTAAAGGTTTAGGTGTGGATTTATAAGTGAACAGACACCCTTGAAATCAAAACTGGACTCTTTACTGACAAAACCCACCAACACTGTATTTTGATTTTTTTCTACTGCTGAATCAGTCCTGAGAGCCCAGATATTAAACTGCTTTCCTAAGGAACACCATCATGGGTAGAAACACAAGAAGCTGGTGCTACTCTTGTTAAAACCAGTGGCAAAACTGCCTTGCTCTGGAGTCGTGGTCTCTGCCTGTGTAAATGCACCCACAAAAGGTACCATGTTCATCTCAGAGAGTTACTCCAAGAGAATTGTGATTTTTAGGTCATTTACTTCACACAGCTCCTGCTGATGCCAAAGGGAATTGCATGCATGGGAAGAGCATGCTAGATTTTCTACAGTGGCTTCCCTTCTCCTGCTAATTCAACCATGAGTGATGCCCCTACCTACAGTAGCAATTCCATGAAAAACAATATATTCCTGTCCTAAGCATTCCAGATTTACACTATAAACCTTGGAGAGAATCACATATCATCAGGTCAAAGCCATACCTCAGTATGAGCTGGCCATTGCACATTTCTCTCTGCTCCTAATGCATCTTCAGAAAACACCCTGTTTGCCAGAAATTTCAGCTAATGATCTCCAGTGCCAGCCTAAGTTCAGTAGCTGTCTACAGATGGTGGAGAACTGACAAAGAGAATAGCCAACCAGCAAAATTAATATATTTGAAGAAAAGAAAAGTCCAATGCCAAAAAAAAGAAAAAAAGAAAAAGAAAGAAAAATAAACTACAAAAGAGGATTTTTATATTGTGATGAATACTGGCAGCATTTGAAATATTGTTTAATGACTGTAATAACAAAATGCTGAAAATTTGCTTATATATACAGCCTGCACATGCACAGGGAGCTGTAGATTTATTGCCATGATCATGTGTTAGGCACTTGTGTTGATTCCTCCACATCTTCAGAAGCAAGTAATAATGACAATTTTTGGAGGTAATAAAATTCCCCGTGTCTCTCGCATTAATGTGCTTCTATCAGTAACTTCTCAGACGCATTTGGAAACAATCAACTTCTTATTTTAAGGAGCCTTAAGATAAGGTATCTGTGAGCTCTGCACTTGGGGTAATTGATCACATTTGTTTCCTGTGCCAAGGTTCGACTCCTCTTTCCCTTAAACTTGGCGTGTTTCTCATTACCCCGGGCCTTGTTAGCCCGCTAGAAACGTTCTGCCGTGGTGAGTGGAAACAGGACGATGCTGTTACAGAGCACATCTAATCAGGGATGGCAGCCCTTCCCCATCCCCGGCATCCTGAGCGCCCGGGACTCCACAGAGCCCTCCGAGGGAAGCAGGGACGTGCTGCTCTCATGGGCACTAATTTTTATTGATTTGTCACACACGTATATTGGTGTTGAGAGTTTAGCTTTCCTAGAAATTGTTAAGTAAATGTAGTTCTGCTTCTCTGAGATCTCCAGTAAAAAATCATGGCACAGGGGAGTCTAGGGAGAGCTTGTGTTTGTGTGAAAATTTACCAATAAGCACAATATTAGGCATCTTCCACTTAGGAGCAAAAATCCATATGAACTGTGGTGAAATAAAACATAAATATTTGTGTCTCATAACATATATAAGGGAACTAACAGATGTGCCAGCAGCCCTTCTGCCCTCCAGGCTGGACTTCTACAAGGTGGTTCTGCTTCAGGAAGAGACCACAAACTCCAGAAGAAGATAGGAAGTGCACTCAGCCTGTTTTTCCTTCTAAATTCAGGAAGCATCTTTGCCTTAGTGCCTTAGTTGTCAAATTCCACATGGTAGCACTTGTCTGTAACAGGGTTTTTAATTTCACAATACAACAGAATTTACTTAAAAACAGCCCTTTTATTCACATGGCATTAAAAAAAAAAAAAGCCAATAAATTTGCTCACAGCAAAAGAAAAAATTCAGGTTTTTTTTTTTCATGGTCTGTCGTTACATTGGGTTTATTATGTTGGAGTGGATCATACGCTGCTTACGTTAAAGGAAAGTCATGGTGCCACATCTACTTTTACCAGCAGAGAATTTGTCCTCATTTATTTTGATTGAAAAACTGCTGTTATGTTACATTGTAAACGGACTGGTCCTGTTGCATGAAAAATGTGCAGTGCTGTATTTTTAATTTCCTCTTCTTTGCATTCCTTCTCCCCCTTTCCTACCAACAGTCGGAACAAGAAAACCTGAGCATTTACCAGAAGGACAGAGAAGCAACTTTACCTCTAAACTCAAAGCCATGTTTGTACATGAACCAGCAGGGAGGATTTTAATCAGGCCTTGCTGGCTCTGAGAAATCACCTACAGACAGCACAAAACTGCTGCAGGAAGAGAGGCTGGGAGGAGGCAGGCTTTAGGGGCATTTCATTTGACTTGCTATAGACTTGTTTCTTGTAATATCTCATTTAAAGAGCCAGGGAGTTTTTACCTACTGAGAAAATAGCCTGTAACAGCCTTTAAAATTCTTGCAGCTGGCCAGGTTTGGTATTCCAAGGTAAAAGTCTCTTGCCACTAAGGGATCTGCAATGCTTTCACTAAGTGTTCTTATATTCAAAATAATGCTGAAGTTATTATTAGCAACACTATCTTCATCTCACTGAAGTTAATATTCAGAGATGGCTACCACTGAAATATTTCAGTTTAGCAGAAAGCAAATACTTCATTAGGGAAATGTTAAACCCAGTGAGGGATCATTACCGAGTTTAATTGATGGTAAAAAAAAATAAAACTACTAAGTGGGAAAGAAAATCCTGTAGTCGCAGTGAAAAGAGATCTCAACAAGAAATGAAACATTTCTGGCTGTCTCTCTTTTGAGTTACTCTTTCCTAAATATACTTTTCATGCTGTATCTCTGCAGTTCACTGTAATCTACCTAATTTGTTCCCATGCTCTTTCTGGGCTGTCTTTCCTCTCTGACCATCTTGAGAACTTCACACATTGTCAACCTATCATAGGTGAAAGCTTTTGAAGATCTACTACTTTTCTCCAAGCCTAATAAGGTCAGCGACCTTTCAAGCTCTACTATTTCCTTTTCTATCATTAGCCTGATACGGGCATCAGCTACCTCTCAATTTTCTTCATCTCTTCAATGCCTCACTTCTTCCTTTGGACACTGTCTAATTAGGAACTTAATTTCCTCTTCCCTGATGGAGTTTTTGATAATAGGGAGATCCTATTCACCCCTGAATCACAGAGCAGCACTATGATTTCCTGCTCAGGGGTGTCTTCAGGTATGTTAATTAATTTTCATGGTGGCAGCTCTGCCACAAAACCACAATAGAGCAACAGCTCCCATAGGAAATCCACGGGTGAGGAACAGTCCTGCCCAAACTCAGGCTGAGCTTGGAGTGAAGGAGGACTGCAGTCATGGAAGTAGCCAATGATGAGCCTTTGATGCCCATTTTGCATTTCTGAGCCAGCACTGGCATCTCTGTGGAAAAGGCACCACCTTTCTCCAGCTTTAGGGAGACTTTGTCACATCCCCATTCCCCAAACCCAGAGTGCTCCAGGAGAGGGTTTGCCCCTGCCCCAGGGCCACGTGCCACAGCCGTGATCTCTCCACTTTTCCAACACACAAACCTCAGTCACACAGAGGCAAAAAAGAGTTTGGGAGAAACCCACTATTTTTTTTCAGAACTGAGATTTAAGTAATCCTAAAAAGTGGCCATTTCTTTTTTTTTTTTTTTTTTTTTTTCATGAGCAATTATGGGCATGGGAAATGCATTCTGTGGGAAAATCCTCATGCTAATTTAAAAGCAAAATGCTGTCCAAATAAACAGCCTTTCACCTCTTGCTACACCATTAAGGAAATTTATGATTTGCTCAGTTTTCTTTAGCGCTTTTACTGCATTTTCCTTTCCGCAGAGTCACTGGCTGCTCTGCCATGAGCCATGCCCTTCCTCCCCAGCCAGGGGATGTGCCAGGGCTGCTCTGCCATCCTTAAGGCGCTCAGAAATTTTTGGCAGGAAACCTATAACTCATCTATGCCCACCTCTGTTGGCTTGCAGAGCAAGTGCTGGGAGCAGAGCTGTGCTGGGCTTGCTGGCCTTGCTTCAGGAAGATATTTGGCAGCATCCAGCATGTCTGGGAAATCTGGGCAGTTTCTGCTCAGTGCTTGATGAAAGAGGTGCCAGGGCTGCCCTAGGGGTGCAAAACTGGCAGAGACAAGGACACAGCCCAGGGCAGATGCTCCCACACACCCAACCTGGGATGAGGTGGCAAGAAACAGGAGATTCACTGGGAATCCCCTCCCCTCTCCCTGTCAGTGCCTCTTTTCTCAGTTGTTTTTTTGTTTGTTTTTTTTTTTTTTTTTGTGGTTGGCCATAAACACAAATACATCTATTAAATGAACCAAAACCAAACCAGCAAAGCCTGCAGCCTGCTTGTCTTGTGTCAGGGACAGTTCTGAGGCCAAACTGCACCATAATGGGGCAGAAGACAAATATGAGGTTTGCATTCCCCTTGCATTGATCCTCTTGGTCATTCCCAATCTGTTCTCTGACATAACCCAACATAAGATCCAAAGTGCCCAGCAGAAAGCATCACCTCCTGCTATTAGCACAGCCCCTCCACGCTGGGAGGAAGGGGCTGCCATGAGGATCAGGCTCTGGAGCAGGACTGGGGCACACAGGGTCCCTGCCTCGCTTGCCTGAGGTTTCCCTGGGCTCCTCAGGGCTGGGCAGACTCCCTCACAGTCAACCTGCCCTATGCCTGGAAAAAAGCATGCTCAAAACCACCACTGGCACATGCAGAGGGGATTTGTTATTTCAATATTTTCTTGGTTTTAGTTAGCCTTTTGAAAGCCTCAAAAATTTAGAGGCAATTCTCCCCCCAAAACCCTCACCAGCACCAAGGCATTCCTTTCCCTCTTGCACACCTAGATCTCAAAATGACCACATTTCTTCATCAATTTTAAATTTGATCTGCAAAGTTGCTTATTAATTTTTTGCCTCTGAACTAAACATTCCCTTCCCCAGTGTCAAAACAGAAACAACTTTGAGACTGAGTGGTGCATCTAGAGACAGTTTGTGCCCCTGCACGCCTCTGTTTGTGCATTTTCCCTTCCTTTCTTAAGCCAGGGTTTGAGATTTGAGTTATTCTGCAAACAAGACCCAAGAGAGACACAATTAGACTCCCCTGGAGACTGACCCCTTATAGTGCCCACCTGTAGCCGGACCCAGATAGCATCCCAGTGCAATGAATTAGCACTCTAAGCTGATTAGAGCAGCTCTGCACAACTCTATTTTATTGACACAATGAAGAGAGGACAGAAAAGGGCCTGAAATGAGAAAATCATTTCCATGCTGACTGAATTAAAAGAACAAAAGAGCTCCTTGCAGTTGCAGCATTCAATTTGTCGGAAAAAAAGGAAGCCACTTAATGGATCACAATAGATCTGAGCAGACAGATGAAATTTAAAACTTCGGCATGAGTGCGATTACCAGCTAAACATATTCTCAATCATTTCCTCCATATGCATAATTTAGTTGGATTGTTTACTTCGAGGGTTTGTTGGGTTTTTGGGGTTTTTTTTTGCAAAAACAGACTATGTGAGATGTTATCTCCTTAGTGTCTTTGCATCCCATTTTTCCCCGTCCGGAAGGCTGTTGTGTTGGCTGGCAATACATTTTGTTGTAACACAAATTGCACTAAATTGTGGCTGCCTACATTTCCCTTTCTCCCCTGCCTCTAGAAGTAAATTAATATTTTCAGTGTATGGAAACAAATAATGCAAGATCATCTTATTCCAAAGCAGACCTAAATTGATTATAAATCACATGCATTATTCTGCTCTGCTTCCAGGAGAACAAACGCACTGCAACTCCTATTCTAGCAAAATATATTAGTTTGTGCCACTATAAACAGCCTTCTCATTAAATTTAGGCATAAGCTAACAGTAATAAGACAAGAATACAGACTATTAAGGGGTTTCTCTGAGTGATATATATATAATTACTTACAAAATAGATATGCAATTTACTTTAGCATTTTCAAATCAAAATCTACTCACCCGTATAAGGAAATATACCTTTAAAATAAAGCTGTGAGATAAATTGAAAACATCAGTATTTTAGGCTCCCTGTCCTCTAATTATGTAAAAGCTTGAATCTGAGTCAGTCCTAATTCAAAAGTGAAAATCAATTGCATCTGTAAAAATATTTGACTTTCCCAGATTATATTTATATTTTCTGTATAATGAAGTATTAAAAGAAGAAAACAGCGAGCACAGTCCTGGAAGTGCATTGGCATATAAATAACATCACTTCCCTGCACATTCCTTGAAAGTTAAATATTTTGGATAATGAAGAACGGAGCCCTCCTTTTCCAACACAAAATTTTAAAAGCGTATATCTTATCACAATATTTACAAATCAAATATCTCTTGCAAACCCAAATTTCAAAACAAAAGTCATTTTCTGAGCCTCATTATGACTTCAGACCATCTAAATTCAGATCATTTGCATTGATTTGCCGTATATTTTTATTTTCTGAGCATGTTTTAATCAGTTCACTCAACGCCCTTTTTACTATTCAGTTTGCAATTTTACCAGCTTGTTTGCATCTAATTTTGAGGTTAAAAAAAAAAACCCCAAAAACCAGTAAAGGAATTATAATTGCTTATAACTCCCCTGTTTTGAAGCTGATACCCTGCTAAAGAGAAAGCCAAGCTGAGCGCTGGTAAGGTTTACTTCTGCTGGCTGCTATTACTGATTTGACTAAGCATTTCACAGGGGTAAATACCCAAATCATTCGGGGAATGACTGACACAGTATGACATGTGGTTAACAGCCTTTCCCCGAGCTTTGCCTTCACAGATCTCACTGATGCCAATGGAACCTTCCAAATATTTCAGATAATCATTTTTCCCCCTACTCTTAAAAACCTTTTACAGCCACGTCTGCGCCATTCAAAGGCTCCCTGACTGGAAAGGTTACTGTAACCATTGCTTTTTTCATCCTTTTTTTTTTTTTTTTTGACCTCCCAACAGATTGAGCTAAGAGTTTTATATATATACATAAAATAATAATAATAAAAAAAGTCATGTATAAAGCTTTGGGATATTTTAGCAAACTCAACGTAGTGTAACTTTGCTGACAGGCTGTCACATTTCACTGACTGTCTGTCTGGGATCCTGCGATAACATCTGCATTCACTCAGGGCGAGAGCTTACCCTAAGACAAAAAAGTGGGTCCTGCCACATAATGCTCCATCATTCTGTCAGTTCTGACATGGCATCTGAATTTTTTTGAATCACTAAACACTTTTGGGACTCTGGTCCTTATTATCTTTCCTTAGTTTCTATACTCGCTCGGCAATGCTGAAAAATGTAAAATGTGCAAACAAGGTAGTGGACGGCTCGGGCTTTTTGTCGTCTAATCCTCAGCCCCTCATTCATGCTCACTGTTAATCTCTTAAGACATTATAAAACTGTTAGACAAAGAAATGTGAATACCTCTGCTTCTCAGCAGAATGGGAGGAAACCAAGGAAAATCTGGATCATGCTAAGCTTTTCTTTTCACCACAAAAATGGTAACTTAAACCTGTTGCATCAAATTATTTATAATTCCCAACACTAAGCCTGTTTTTTTTTCTTCTTCAGCATTACAGAGCAAGCCTGGCAATATCACAGGAGGAGGAACAGTACTACTGAGCCTTTCCAAACACATCAAACGTACAAGTTACATATAAAAAATTCTACAAAGCCCATCAGAATACGGGCAAATTGGGGTTTAATCCCTCTGCTGTTTTGTGTTCAGCGTGGCACAGGCTCATCGTGCTGTCGGGGCTGCTGGAGACCCCTTTGAGGGATTTCTGTGCTGCAGAAGGACCAAGGACTCGGTGGTGTTGGGGCTGATGTTGGGATGCTGGATGGGACAGGGCAGGGGCACCTCCAGGCTGGCTGAGGCTTTCCCGGCTGCACGGGACCAGGGCCCCATTTCACATTAATCCAGCTCTGCTTGGAGCCGTCTGCTGTTTCAGGTCATCATTTCACTCCTCCTGACTCCCACTGCTGCAGGGGCATTAGCATGGGGACAAAAGCTGCTCAAGCACCTATTCTAAACCCATTCAAATTCAAACCCACTAAAAATCACACCCAAAATGAACTGTTGCAATCAGCTAAATTTTATTCAGGAATGCTGGGGCTGGAAACCAGAATTTTCATTTTCTACTTCTGCATTGTTGTCATGGATGGTGGGATCAGATAGTCCAGTCTTAAAAATGCTCCAGAAGCACAGAAGTATTTGAATGCAAACGCCAAACAAGTCACTCTCCCTGAACTAAATACCTACCACGGTTTCTTCACACACAGAAACTTCTGTTAAAGTCATAATCTTCAAATAATTATTTAAACTATTGTGAAATCTGCCTAAAACATGTTTTGTTAATCCCTGTTTGCATTAGTGTGAGGGGAAAAAGGCTTTAATGAGGGAAGTTGAGATGTTGCCTTTTTTGCAACAATGCCGGCCATCAAATTGGTGAGATGACTTGAGAAAATCAGCTTTTGAAAGGGAATAGTGAGGGTCCATACTGGTAGGGGTTGAGCTGCACTGCCAAGGGTGGAATTGGTGATATTTCCAGCAGAGGAAAGAGTTTGTGGGAAGGAATTAGCAGATTCTGTCCACAACAGGGGGAAAGCCCCAAGTCTAAATGAACTGAGGGACACTGAAATGTTGACATGAGGAGTGCTGAGAAATGAAAAGATGCAGCAGGAAACTAAAATATATACAGGCATTAAAAGGCTAACAGAGCCTGGTCAGCAAACCATGTGCACAGCCACTGCTGGAGGCAATTATGGCACTGTCCTGCTGAAAAATAAATTGAGGAAGATGAGGGCCAGATATAAAGGGCAGAGATAAATGGGACTTATAAAAGATTGGAAGAAGCTGAGAAGAAGGAAGTTTTTCACAAGGCTGAACAGGGATTCCAGCTGACTCCAAGGTTTTGGGACAATGTGGAGAACAGCAGCACCAGTTATGAGAGGAGGAGAACAGGGGTGGAGGAAGAAAAGAGAGTGCACACCCCAGGGTCAGCAGGTAGATGAAAATGCAATTTGAGACCACAGATCTACAAACAAATAAAAAAGACTTCTTCATACAGTCTTAACAGGGGGGAAATGGTAAAATCCTGTTCTCTGTGCAAGAGAGGAGGTGCCTATCAAAGACAAGGCACTGAGCTGCTCATCCCGGCCATCAACACCATTTTTCTCCGCAGACACAGAGAGTTTGGTAGGGTCACTTCTGGCTTTAGCATTAAAGGAAGACAGAAGAATTGGTTTCTCTCCTCCTTGTTAAATGCTCATTTGGCTGTCTATACATGTAGATATTCCAAACAGGTAGATGCCAGGTTAACACTGGAAAGAAAAATCACTTTTTCTATGTTCACATGCAAATTTTGCCTTATTTGAAGGTTATCAGTAAATCAATACTTATGATTTACCTTTACAGAATATATTCTGTAAATGCAGTGATGCTGAAGCTTTCCCATCCCCAAACTTCCATTTTTCCATCCAGGAGAGCTTTACCTTCTTTTGCACAAAATCAACATTACTACCATGATTTTGAAACACAGTAACCACAAATCTCTTAGAAAACATTAACATTCAGACTTATTTTTTAGTAAAACACCCACATAGCAAATAGCTACACATTTGGAAAGCCCATTTGGACAACATGAGGCATTTTTGAGAAGATAGGAGGGAGCTGAAGGTTCATTTTGGGAAACCCTGAGCAGCTCCACACCAGGGCTCCAGCACAGCCCTCTCTGTGTGTGTTGCCAATACACTTCATCAAGTTAAGACTAAGAACAACACTTTGGGAAACCCACTATACACCAGAGCCCCCTTACACCGTAGGCTTCACCTGATGAAATGTTATGCTTCTTGTGGGTTCTTTCACATCTTTCCACACTAAACACGAGGTCTGTGCTTTAAAAGGAAGGGCCACTTAACATTTGTGTTTCTTTCCCAAATTAATGAGTATTGTATGCGCCAAAGGTAGCGCCATCACATAAAGCCAGGCAGGATTATGACAACCTCTGTCCTCACTCCTGCATGTGCCACCTACCATTCAGCCAGGAAACATGAGGGCTGTCATGGCAATAAAACTCCATATTAATACTCTCTGGGGCAGAGATATTATTAGCCAAATACTGTTTTCTTTTTTTATTTCCAAATAACTATACTTTCATATGTATCTGATGAACATATCCTGATCTGCAGGCTCTAGCAAACAAAACATGGGATTTTTTATTTAGTTTTACAAGTTTTGGGATGTCTCTATTAGACCAAATGCCCAGACTGCAATGCTATTGTGAAACATCAAACCTCAGTGCTGTCCCTCTGTGTTCAGCTGGGTTAATAAGCATCCTGCCATACCCCAACTCCTGTGCTCATTTGCTTCTGTTTAATGATGACCATCTCCTCCTGCCCACATGTATGCTCGTCTCTCCACTGCTTGTTGAGCCATCAAGACACACCTTTGTTTCATTTAGTATGCAATTTTCACCTCTGACCCAAGAAACTAGTCTTAGGCTTCCTGAACTTTATTGCCTGTTAATAGACTGCTGGCTCTCTTTTCAGCAGTCATAGAAATGGTGGAGAGACATTTAATTGAAAAGACGGACAAAGCTAGAGCCTGAAAGGCAAAGTCAGTAGGGTTTAAAAAAAAAAAAAAAATCCAGCAATAATATGTTTAAGGAGGTTTGGATATTCTTTACAAGTTCGTGGCTCTTTACACAAATAAGAAAGACATCATTGATTTAATTATCTTCCCAGGGAACAATGGTGTAATACCCTGAATGGTGCTAAATGATTGATCTGGTAATTCATCTTCTGCTAACAGCTATCTATGCATTTTGTTTCTCTCCAGTCCTCAGCCCGGTGACATTAGCAGCAATGTCACGGAGCAGTGCTGGGCTTTCATAAAACACCCACAGATGCTCTTTCCTGCCAGTGTTTAGGGACACATGGTTATAATTTTGTCTGTATTTCTTTGTCGTGGATTACTTTTAACTACATCTGTTCAATTAAAACAGAAGAAAGAAAGACACAGCTAGAGCCCATCAGCTTTATATCAGAAGAAGCCTTTTAATGAAATAGGGAGATTTAATTTTGTAAGTGTTCTGATGAGTGCGAGATGCCTTTATGTTTTTTCAGAAGTTCTGTTTGGTGAATAGTTAGGAAAGGACATTATTACAGCATAAGGATATTATTGTACACAGAAAGGCATTATTAAAAGTGATTTATTGTCCCATGTTAGGAAACTTATAGGAAAAGTCTGATAATATATTAAACTTGTTTATTATGGACTTCATATAATTTTTGAATAATGCCGCTTTTTCTTTTGACAAGAGCAATAAACTCTGCTGATATAGACATTCGTTGATTATCCCAAGTCAACTGTGTTGCTTAAAGAAACATGCCCAAACAATCAGCTCCTGACAGCTGCATCTCTTGTTATTTACAATAGCCATCACAGTAATAACTCACCATTTCTATATTAATAAGGCAGTGAAATTTATTATGATGGTATTGAAAAGTTATTAAGTACTGCATCCCAAGTGACAAAGTACCACAGCACTGTCACTATCCAAAAGCAGTTGCCCATCCATCACAAAGCTTTCCAGATGGTCCTGCATCTTTATCGCTCCCAGGTTGGTGACATCACCTGTTCACCCACTCAAAATTGATGATGAAAGCAAACAGATCTATCTTACTTACATTTACCAAATCAATTTAATTTTACAGGCCGTGGCTTAGTGACATATTGACTGTTTTCCTTAATGGCATCTACTGTACTTAATGCAAAGAACTCATCTTTGAATCCTGGCTTGCATAATGTGGCATTTCATAATAAATTTTTTATAACGTATTTATTTAATAGGAAGAATTATGATTGTTGGTTCTATTAGATGCAATTATTATTCTTTTCAGTTTAATATTTTTTACTTTTCTTTCTGATGTTGTCTTTCTAAATAGCTAAATTCAATTTACCAGTTTTGTCTTTTAAACGGACGTCTGGCATATCTCATTTATTTTTCTGTGTAATTTGATAATCTCAAATCTACTCCAATGGCAACCCTTGTCTCTATTAATTTAATGCTCTTATCTGCTTGGTCAGAATGTTACTGAACTCAAAATCTACCTTGTTGGTGTTTAAATAAATAAAAATCTCTTTGTTCTGAAGAGAAATACAAATTCCTGAAACCTCCTCTCGGTTCTGCTCTGAAGAAGGTAACAAAACTTCCTTCTCCCCTTCCTTCTTCTAAGTCCACTTGACCCTTATGGTTTCACTCTGCTTCCCTCAGGAGTTAATGCTCCTCCTGATTAAATTAAAACATCAGTGGCTTTGTGGGCAGTACACACACAGACCTACAGAGAGGTTTCTGTGGCTTTAGACCGCGCCGTGAAATGTGCGATTTCCTGCCCTCAAGGTCAAGGACACGGTGGAGCATCCACCGTGGGTGGAGAAATAGTCAATTCTACACAAACCATTCCAGGTTTCATCCAGACAAAAGCTTTTGTGAGCTTTTGCAGCTGTGCCACACCAACAGCTGCTCAGCCTCCTGCACTGGATAAAAACCCCTTCCTGATGCTGTTGCCACATTGACCTTGGGTTGGCTCAGAGACACAGCAGCCCCCTGAGCACAGCCCCAGTGTCACAGCTGGCTCAGGACAGGGGTGAGTGGCACCCCCCTTCCAGCAACCACTGCAGCCTCTCAGCTCCCTTGTGTGATATTGATCTCAAGGTTTTCTGAGAGCAGCTCCCCTGGCCAGCCAAGGAGGGAGCTCTGCAGATCTGGTGCTCCCTTTCCAGCAAGCAGCAGCTTTGCCTGACCAAGGGAAGGTTGTGGTCTTTGTCCAAAAGAGCAAAGCATCACATCCCACCGACCTCAAGAAAGACTCAGCTTAATCATATTAATCAAAGAATTAAAGGAATTGAAGAGTGGAGGTAAGGAATAGTAAAGAAAGACAACATGGACTAACGCTGAACAATCCCCCTTGTCCTCACCCTCTTCCACCCACACAGAACAACCCAAAGGACCAACAGCTCCCCTTTGCTGTCAATACATTTAATTCAAACAGAATGACAAGTCCACCTGCTCCCATCTTGCTATTCAAGGACCTAATATTTGCTCATTTGCAATTATGAACTGTGTGCTCTCCAGAAGGGAGAAAGCTGGTGATAAGCCCAGGGAGCTGGTTGGAATAGGGTGCTGACACCCACTCTGAGGGCAGTGCTCTGCTCATGAAGCAGCATCTGCCTGCCTGCTGCAGGGACTCCTATTGCTGCAGCAGTGTCTGACCCAGGCACAGCCTCACCACACAACCCAGACACAAACAACAGAAGAATTCAGGCTGGTAACACTTGCAGCAATGTCCTTTTAGTACACAGCTCTGGAGGGGCCATCTCAAGCACCCTCGTGCACACTCACCCCAGGCAGGACACACGGCACAAACCCCATCCCATGCACTGAACACTGTGTCCCTTGCAGAGAGCTTAACACGGCAGCTGAGCACGTGCTTAACTCAAACACCTGGGTAATCCTGTTGATGATAAGCTCGTGCCTAAGTGCTTTATTGGACCTCAGCCAGAGTGCTCTATGCCTCGCAAAGCTGAGCTCCAAATGGGATAAAACACCACCTATGCGCTGAAGACAAGGTAAGGATGTCACCCCCACCTGCAGCTGCCAGGAGTGGGTGATCTCTTGGTCTGGGGGAGAACATGCTCTCTGCAAGGCTGGGTTGGTCTTGTATTGATCAAAAAGCAGCCCCACCTCCCACTATAAAACAAATCATTCCCTTTTTAATTCCAAATAACAGAATAACCCACATCCTTGTTTCTGCTTTTTCTTCAATAATAATTTTGCAAAAATCCCTGGAGTCTCTCTACTGCTGCAATCCATATGCAAGGAGAAAATACAGGCAAGGAATCTGTGTTCTACTTCCCTGCTTTCCAACCACCTGGCTGAGTGTGGTGCTGTTTTGCACTTTAATGCTGTTGAAAACAATTCAAGAAAAAAACAAGATTTGGTCTGTAAAAGTCACAGACCAGTGGCAGTGTGAAAGTGTCAGACAACAGCAGAAAATCAAGGGTTGGTTTTTTTTATTTAACACTAGGACACACTCCATATCCCAAAGAAAAATACTCACAAGTGATGAAGTCATTGTTCTATTTTTCCTTTTTGAAAAAAAAAAAACCAACATTGTCTACTGCTCTCTCCCAGAGTGATTTTCCTGACTTTCCTGAGTTATTTCCCTCAGCACAGTCACTGTTTATTAAGAATAACTTAACTCAAGTTATGAGTGAATTCCACGTGAAGTTATTTAGAAGACAAGACTTTTTGCTCTATTTTTTTTAAAAACAAAACAACCAAATGAAAAAATGCTGCTTTCAGGGTTCTGGCACAGATTTTTCCAAAGGAGGACCCAAAAATAAGGGCTCACATGTGTACACAGGAATTGGTTAGTAACTCCCACTGACTACAGTAAAAGGTTTTGGATGCTAAGAAAACCAAACTATGGGTTTAGGTGCTATGACCCAGATTTGGGAATATTTATATAGGATTTCATCTCTAAAAGCCTATACTTTTTTTTAACATATTATTTAATTTTCATAGCGATATATGGCACACCTAGACCCCAGAATCTCAAATAAATTTAATTTTTAAAACTGCCAAAAGAAAGCAAAAGAGTGAAGAACTGAAGCTTCAAACTGCAACTATTCCAGTCCCTACAAACTAGTGGGAAACTTGCACTCCAGAACAATTTTTAGGAAGCTGTGCAGTTTTCTCCAAGGACTCACATGAAAAATGTTAGAGGAGACATAAATAAATAGCCAAATGGCCTCCTAATTTCCATTTAGAAGTAATAGCATCAGCACAAGCATACTCTACCAAATATGAGTTGTTTTTCAGCCTCACTGGCATGACAGGAAAATATACTCTGCTCTATAAACAGATTATATGCTGCTTTATAAAGCTCTAAAATATTTTTTTACTTCTGTGACAGGTTTGATTTATTAGAGTTTATTGCTCCTAGTTTTGCCCTCCTAGTAAAGAAATAAAAGTTTAGGATCAAAAGAGCTGTGAAGAATTTGTTCTTATGAATGAGACCTTGAGTTTGCTAGAGCAGCAAGAGATCTGAATTTGGATATTGGCCGTTCTCTGGTCGAAGGTAGGTGCGTGTGCTCTGGCGACCTACCCAAAGCCTTGCTTTGAAATACTCTCCCAGCTGTTTTGCATAGCAGGGCATGAACCACGATGAAATCACTGAATTCGTGTTCCCTCGCTTTTGTTTAAAAAAAAATTACTGCCATCCCTTAAAAGCTTGTTTTCTTTGTTGATTAAGCAGCAGTCAATTTTCCCTTTTCAAACAAGCACCGAGCAAGAGCCTCCCCCGACCCCCTCGGATACCCGGGCTGCCGGCAAATACTAAAACCCCAGTGACAAACTGCAAAAAAGCTCGACCTTTCCCCTTGTCCGGTGACCCCCTGTTCGATTTGTACTCCAGCTAACCAATACCTGATTAGATAATGCTCAGCTCTAGCCCCACAAAATGAGATAAAATTCAAATTTATGGCTTTTCATTTAAACTGATCTACAGCACTCTAATCATGACCCAAGCACGACTATATCACAACAAATTCTCTTTGTCCCGGAGTGTGTTTTATGGCCAAACTGGATAAATGGACACAATGGACATTGTTTTCTTGGACTTGCTCTGACAGAACTCTGCGTTGATCCCATAGGGAGTCTTTGCTATAGGGGGATGTAGGAACAGGCTCCATGCAATTCCTCAGCCTTCTGCAGAAATTTTTTCTTTATCATCAACTGCTGGGCTGCAGAATTTACCAGCAGCAGTTCCTCCAGCTTCCACTTCTCTCCCAGTTGCTACAGGCTAATCCCAGCACCAACTCCGATGGATGTCACAAAAACTGGAAGTCATAAATATCTTACAGCTGGAAATACCCAAAACTATGAGAACCTTTTGCAAGGGAATAAAAATGTCCTTTTCAAAAATGCAGTTACTGTCCAAATTTGTGTGTAACTGCAAACTCTTCTCTCCAAGATGAATGTAGGGTTTTGGGTTAAAATTTTCTAGTGTAAGACTTTAGACTACCTATCAATCCTAAACAATTGCAAAAAAGGACCAAATGTTTAATATCAAAAAAATTGATAATATATGCAGCATCAGAAAAAGGCTGAGGAAGATGTCCATCTTTCCTTCCAAAACTATTTTAATATGTTTATGTTTTCCTCAAAAATAGACTCTTCCTTCATCACCTTTGAAAGTCAAACACCATTGTACATTCAGTGTTTCACCCTAACTCAAGATAAAACGGAAAGCTTTATTTTTTTAATAACTTAATCATTCTCTCTGCAGCCACAGGGGAGTCTACTCAAGAGATGAGTACACAAATAATAGCAATGGTGGAGTCCTACTGTGCATTTCTTGGAGCACTGCACATAAAGGTGAAGAAATGAGTAAGCCTGGACACAGCAAAACCCTTTCTTTGGCCTGTGGGACCAGGAGCAGCATGAGCAAGCTGGGACACCCCTCCTTCTGAAGCCACCAGACACAGCTGACCTCTATAGTACCGTGAATTATTCTGGGAATTACAGGTAATCAAACATAAGAGAGTATTGTGTCACAATCTACACCAATACCATTCACTCATCAAGTGTCATTGTGGAAAGATTTAAAAACCTCTCATACTACAAGGACACTTAAAACCTATAGCCAGCACCACACAGAAATTTTGGTTCTATCCTTCCTCCATTTAAGATTGAAATGAAATTTCACCTTGATTATCAGCAACAGCAGAATGAATTCTCATTTGTTAACTGACTTGTTGGCACCTGGCTGGACATACACCTTGTTTCTCAAAAGTGCCTATTTAAGCAGAAAACAATAGCACCAGAATAGTTTAAATTCCCAAGACCACACTTAAACCTCAGTAAATTATGTTTTCCCCCACCATTCCACACTACCTTTAGCACTGCCTGAGCCCACACACAAGTATCAGCTTCTTTCCTGCTTCAATATCCAAAGCACAAGCCCAAGGAAAGAGTTGATTCCTGAGGAGTATGATGATGAGCATCTGGGGCATCAGTAAAGTCTTCTCCAGCACTATCAGGTTCCCCCACGTCCCTCCTTCAGGCCCAACCATCACCATGTGCCATTTTATTCACTGTAAACTCTGGTAACCAGAATTTCTTTGTCTCCCTTCAACTACAGTGAATCTGTTTAACCCACTTGTTGGAAAAACATTCAGTTTCAAGTTCCTCTGAGTACCACAGAATACTTCTGGGTGAGTGACCAAATTGCAGAGGGACTTGACTGTTGATTTTGTGTGATTTTGCTCCAACACTTTTCAATAGCTTGCCCCAGCTGTCCCAAATAAATAACACTATTCAAATGGCACGAGTCCTGCAGCTTGAAAGGGATTCAGGCTGCCAGCTGGGCTTCCAGCACTATCAAGATATTCATTTCTTGTCTGGATATCACAGACCCCAAAATCTTAATTATTTCAAGCAAGAAAACCAGTCTTTAATATTGTAGCATATTGCCAGCATCTAAGGGTATGAAAATCTAGATGGGTTTCCCTCAGTCTTAGTGGGATTATCCTGTCCTACACCACTTGAGTGTCCAGCCTAAAATACCCTAATTTTGGAATAATGTTAAACCTGCAAGTACAGTCATGTATCAACAGTTTTGCTTTAATTTCTGTTATCAATATTTGAGCTTAATTGTGGGGTGGTTAAAGGTCAGATTTTATGGTTTCCTGGTGCCTTTTTCAAATAATAAAGATTTCTCACTAGCAATTATATTGCATCACAGTCTGTTAGCTCAATAGAGTGCTGCCAAGTCTATGATGTCTCCTGACACTATTCTGTCACATTGTCACAGGTCTCACAAGAGTTCAAACAGCTGGATGGGAAGTTCAGAATGAACTCCCCGAGTGTTTATGAATAGTTAAGAGCAAATCAAGCATCCATTTTCCACCATATCTGCAAGGCTCCGCTCCACAACAAAACTCCATTTTTCCTGGGAAAATGAACTCCCATCTCTCCAGAGGTCAGGCGTGCCCCTGGAGAGCCATGCAAACCCTGCACGGCTCCCCTTATCAGAAAGCAAAGGAAACGTACAGATGGAAAGCTGAGATTGTGCTCTGTTCCTACAGCACATTGTTAAAACGATGAATAAAACCATGCGGGAACATTTGTTACATCATAACACGACACCAACACCACTGGATGTTTGAATCTCTGACCTGACTATGGACCAGGAGCTCAGACAGATCCACAGAGATACCGCAGTGAGGAAAATGCTGTCCCCGAAGGCAGGGAAAGCAAGATCCTACACCTGTACTCACCAAACGAGTCAATGAGCTCCTACAGGAAAAGGATTTCCCAAAGTATCTGCAGAAGTAACATAAACCACACCATTCCCATGTGTGCTGGGTATGGCACCAGCCTCCAAACCTACTTCACCAAACGAATGGCAAAATTCCCACTAAGTTAAATGGAAGCAGGATCAACCCCCCAGGTTTTGAAGCTCCTAGTAGCACAAGGTCGCTCAATCGCAATTTTAGCCACACAACACTAGATTTTGGGGCTATTTTAACCATTGTTGACAGAAAGTGGCAATTTGCAACCGTGAAAGCCGCACCCAGTTTCATTTCAAACTTACAATGCAGTGATTTTGCAAATCCCTCACCCAGAGACACAATACAGGGCTATCCGAGACCTCATTAAAAATGGTATAGAAGAGTTCCAACGACACAACTTTTTCCTCACTTTCCTCAAAAGAGGCATCAGCTGCCAATATCCACCCAGGCAGATTTCATGCATGAAGAGCAATATTAATTTCTGACCTTTTCTTTTTCAATTTACACTCCTCTCCATCCGGAAAACCCCAAAAGGCCACAACGCAGTTTGTGCACATAAATATGCTTTGGCTGCTGCAGGATAAGACTCAAATTCTGTGCAAATATTTTTGCGTTTATAGACAGACAAGAATGCAACAGACCAAAAGAATGTACAGCATCTTACCTCCCAGCCATAACTGGGATCTTTCAGGTGTGGCCGCTGCTCTCCTACGAAAGGGCCAAATTTTTCCCCTGCTTCAATCTTCCTTTTGGTCCATATCCCTAATCCTGCTCCAGGAACGTTGGATTCTCGGAGCTCAAACTCTGAAGGAATGGGAATGTCATCGGGAATGTATATTGGAGCCTTGTAAGGAGAGCTCTCCTTTGGTGTGAAAGCTTCGCTGGAGGTTGCTGGAGAAGACGGTTCTTGGATGCTGATGGATGTTGGACACTGGACATTTGCAGCCTCTCCATCAGCTTCTGGCACTTCCCCCAAGGGAAGCTCTGGAAAGCTCTCGTACAAACATTCATCACCTGGAAAAGAAAGCCGAACAGTAGGATTTGAAACACCCTGACAGATTTTGCACATGAAACCCTTTCAGCCTGCACGTGGAATGGAAGGGACAGTTTGGGAGGCTTCACCAATCACTAATCCTGCAGCAGAATGGAGCTGAGCCTTTTCTCTAGTGTAGGCCTGGGGGTAACACAGTGTTTCTCAATATTCCTGACATCAAAAGTGGTTTGCATCACTGCACACAGGAGAGGGAATTGCACACAGATGTAAAGGCAGGCACACCCCATTGTCCAGTCGGGTCCGGATACAGCGCTGCGCCCCGCGCACGCTTTGAAATTACAATTGAAAGCCAGCATTATATGTTACAACTCAAATCTAAGAGAAGTGAAAAGCAGGAAAGCTTCACTGGTCTTTCAGAGAGACAGACTGAACCTAAAGTAGCCAAAATTAAGTTTGATGGCCTCCAATTAGTCTTCGGAGAAAGGATCCAGCCTACCACACAACTCTTGGCAAGAGCTTCAGCTGATGTAAATCAGTGTCTTACCACTGACCTCCAAGTAATGCAACGGTCTAAAATAAGTTCAGGATCCAAACAGCACCTTATAGAGAACATGAACCTTCTCCTCTTTCAGTTGCAAAAAATCCTGGAGCAGATCCAAAACACATTTAAAAAAATCCTTCATCTCTGGGGCTTAGCCAGCAAACAAACAAAAAAAAAAAAAAAAAGAAAATCTCACTATTTTTGACAGCCTAAAATGTAAGACTGATTAGAGATTCCTTTTAGTCAGAAACTCTGAGTTACTTCAGCAGGGGCTTTAGCTGCACCATCAATACAGTGCTCAACTTTACAACATATGCAAAAGGAGCAAAACTAACCAAAAGAAACTTCTTTACTATTTATATCCATTTAACTTATTCATGTTCTTGGGGTTTTATACACACCAGAACTCATTTCACTTAATTCAAACCTACATAGGAGGTGAGAATATTGTTCTCCAAGGACTGAAATTGAGAGATCAGGTATTTAAAACCTGAGCTTGAGGATATTTGCATAATACGGTTGGCCCAGAAATGAAAGCGTTACACTGGGCTTGGCTTTCAGAATGACTCTGTTTCAGTGAAGAAACAGGAAACTTTAAAATGTTCTTTCAATTTCTTGCTCATTTAAGAAACTATCCATGGTAGATTAGCACCGTATGCCTTTTCCACTGGAGACTGGTCATAGCCCATTGTCTCTCACATCTTTGTTACATATTATCTCACGGTTTTCTATCTGTACTTTCATGCTTCTGGTGCTGCCTAAGACAAACACTGGGACATAACAAATCATTGGAATAGATTGCTCCCATCACAGGACTGGCAAACTGGATTCTTCATCTGTGAGCAATTTATTCACAGCCATGAACTGTTTTTCTTTCTTTCATGTGGCACTGGCTATGACCTCATACATGTCACAAGAAAGTTCAGCTGCCCGTCCCCTCGGCCTCTGGTTTGGCAGACTCTGCCTGCACTTTAACAACTGAACCCAATATTGATTAGTTTGTCACTTTCCTAATACCTGGAATTCTGAGAACTAGAAAATCTTGACTGACTCCACCATTTAGCTGCGAAGGACACAAAGAGGGATTTTCCATTGCTTGTGGTTCAGAAAGCCTACCTGTGGCAATGATATTCAAGGGCTTGTGAAAGTGCTGGTGCAGAGAGCTTGCTCTGTGCCTACCACTTATGAGTCCATGCCGTGCCTTCCTGCCCCCAGCACTGCTTATCTGGGATTCCAAAGGACAGGAAAGAGGGCATGGAAAGGATAGAGACACAGCTCCACCTGGATGCCACCACTCACTTTGCTCTGCACTGAGGCAAGCACTTCTGCAGCCATCTCTGTTACACCACGGCACTGCTGCTGCCCCAAGCACAGCCCTGCTCCAGCGTGGTGGGACAGGTGACAGAAGTCCATCCACACCACCTGAGCATCCCCCAAAACTTGAATGTGTTCCCTGACTTCACAGGCCAGCAGCGATGCTGCATCCATTCAGTGCAGGCGTGCTCCCATTCAGACATCTTCCCCCAACTGTTTAGATTGCACTCCTGCCTAAAAGACTTCAGCTGTTTTTGAAACAGGGGTAAAAAAAAAAAACCCTAACCCATGTATACACATGGGGTGCAGGAAGAGAAATCACACAAGGAAAGTGATCTGGATGATGATAAGCACATGGCTCATTGGAAGGGGGGCGTGGGGGGTAAAAACTTCAGGCATCTAAATCCACTGATTTTCCATGACAGCTGGGTGCCTGACACTCAAACTCCTTAAAAAGCCCATCTCACACAGTCACTGCTGTTGTCCCTGTCCTGCCAAGCACTGCCCCATAAAACCAAAGCCCTCTGTGCCCCACAGCCAGCTCTCCCACACAAAATAAGAGTATCTCAGCCAAATAACTTAAGTCACAACAAGCAATGACCTGCTCTGTGCCTGTCCCAAAGGGCCAACCTTCCTCAGCTCCACTTGCCAGCAGTGCCTGTCCACAAGCCAGCACAAGCTGAGCCTTAAAACATTTAGCAAGCACAGCTTTACAGATGTTTCATCTTCCCCAGGGACAGTCCAGTTTAATTTCTCTCTTGCAGACTCAAAGGCCTCAGTTATACTTATCTCAGTCATTCTGGCTACGCTCGTTTTTAGCCATATAGGGTCAAACCTGCAGCTGATAAATTGGCCTCTGGAAGCCTGGCAGGGAGACAAGTCCGTTTGCTGGGTCTATTGTGCCTCCTTTGATTTCCAGCAGCCACACCCGATGTCGTCGTTAAACACGGGCTTTCAGCTTGAAAGCTCTGGAAAATATAATGTTCCTCTATGCCCCAAAGCTCTGAGTGTGGGTAAAATGGATTATTGAAATAGTCTTTTGCCTGAAATAGCAATGTATTCTAGCAAAAAATATTTTTTTAAACCTCAAAATAGACACAGAGTTGAATTATGACTGACCAAGAAGAGATGGTTAAGACATATTTGTGAAATTAATGATAGGAAGCAGCTCTATTAAAATCAATGTACACGATCCAAGGTTCTGGTCTTAATTTTCAAAGGGTGTATGACTATTCTTCTTAAAATTTACACCCACATGGATCAGAGGGACTTCCAGCAAAACCATAGGATATTGACTGATAGAAAACCTTTGTAAGGTTAGAATTAGACACAGGGACTGTGCTGATAAGCATCATTGTCACAGTGAACTGCAAATTGTTCACCCAGATAGCGCTCCAGTTTTGAAATTCAAGATGGCCTCTTTAAACTCCAGTAATTATCCCCAGCAGAAATGGGATGAAATAAAAAATGAGGCCCCTGATTAGGGAACAGATGAGACTAGGTTATGTGGAAGCTTAGATATTAGTCTCCATGAAATTCTTCACCACTATTTTACAATAAAAACATGAGCAAGCTTCAAAGGAAACCCAGGAGTAAAGGTTAATTGCTGCTAAAAGGCCAGGGTGGACACCTGTGTTTGCACTTTTGTCACAACCTTGCCCACCAGCAGGAAAGAGCCCACGTGGCCGCGTGCTGGGGATGTGCCTGATGAGGACGGGAGAGCAACGTGCCAAAGCTGCAGCTCCAGGGCCTGGGGTTATTCCAAGACTGAGAGGCCTTCTGTGCATGGCTGGGAGGAGAAGAGGACTTCCTTCCATCAGGATGTTTCTTAGTTCAGCCCAGCTTTCCTCTCCAAGAGCAATTAGGTGAGAGGCACTAATGACCAAGGCAGAGGTTGAACACAACCCAGTGCTGCTGTCAGGGGCACGAGGGGCCTCATGCTCAGCAGGGCTGGGCTCAGCTGAAATGTCACACCACGGACCCTTCACAGTGAGCAGATGTGCTGGCCTGGTGCACTTATCCGTGTTTCCAGGCAGCCTTAAACTCAAACTTCACCCAAAGTCTTCCAGGAATCAAGTCTACACCCAGATCTCCACAGCCAAAGCCAGTCATAACAAACAGAAAGGTATCTATAGGGAATTCCTGTTCTTCCTTTCCTCAGGCTATTTGTGCCTAAGGAGGTACATTCCCAAAGTGACTATTGACTGATAAACACTCAAGCACATAACTGCAGTTCTCTACACTTGGATTCATGCACGTGGACACCAGTGGCTTAATCATAAACTGGATTACCTCCAGAGGAAAGAGGTAGGCTGAAAGCAAAGGCATCTAGAGAGCCTAATTCAGAATGCCATCACCTTCTGAGCAGGATAAAGCAAGAGCTGAGATAAATGTCAGAGTGGCTCTTTGCAATGAGAAGAGCCACACAGTTTCATGCCTGCAGCTTCTCAAAGGTGAGATGACCCCTATCCCAAAGATTAGACACCATGAGGGCATAACTCTGTTTGATGGCAGAATTCCATCACACGTCAGGAACTTTGAGCTCCACTAGATCTACAGACCATGCCTTGTACAAACCTTCAGCAAGGATGCATTAATGAAGGCTTTTGGGAACATGGTAGGATGAGGTGAATTAATCCCTTCTCCTGCAGGTGGTGAGGGTGGACATGAACATACAACAAACTCCTAAATCAGATCTTTGAAAGAGACCAGTGAGCATTTATATTTGTTTGACCTAGTATTACCATTCAGTGCAGAGGAAATTAGCGTGGAGTATTTGCAGGGATATCTGAAAAGGAGACAGGCATTTCCTGTAGCATACAAATGGACACCTTTATCTGAATTTCTGTTTGAACAAGTATTAAAGGGAAAAAAAAAACCTGTTACAGGCAGAGACTGATTGATTACTAAATATATCCACATCAGTCTAGAACACAGGAGGTCAAGAAAAGCAGAAAATTAAGAGAAGAAAGCCCATTAGCTTCAAAAGAAGCTCTTAGCCAGTGGTGAACAAAATGGGAGCCACCTGACTGTCCACACCAGGTAGGCACAGCTCAGAGGGGGCCAGAGGACACATAAAGAAGGATCCTTAGTTTTAGAAGCATTCAGAGATTGGGTTACTATCTCCAGGTCCAGGAAGGACCCCAGCCAAGGGCTACATTACTCTGCTTGAACAACTTATCAGTCAACATACCTGAAACTGGTTTGCGCTGCTCCCTTTCCACGGAACTGTTCTGTGGGGCTGGACCTACTGATGGTTATTTATTATTATTTGTATTGTAACACAGCCTGGTACCCCCAGGCAGGACCCCATTGTGAAAAACATTGGGCAGACCTAATCAAGTGAGATTAGATTCTAACCAGACTAGAGCTAGTAATTCCCAGTTAGGTGAAAATCATAAAACACGGGAGAGAAACGCTGTTGTACAAACAGCGAGTTCCATTGTACAATAAAAGAGATTACGAGCACGTTTAGAGATAAACACAGCACTTGAAGGTGTTCTGAATCATTACTTCAATTACCAAGGAAAAATACTTTCACAATCATTAGCCTTCAAACACATGGGGATTTTGCATATTTGTCTTACTTGACCCTAACACAAGCAGGAGAAAACCAAAGCTGTCCAAAACTCACTCAAAAGGTCCAACCCCAAAAACCACGCTCAGGCAATGAGAGAGCAAGGGGGACCAAAGCACCCGCGTGGTGGCCCCAAAGGCCAGATTCTGATTTCTCTTACACAACTGTTAAATCTAAAGTAATTACTTTAGACTTCCACTAAGGAATAAAAGAGATCAGCGTCTGTCCTGGAGTTAACCAAAATTACTCAAATTTCTTCGGATTGACACTAATGTAACAAAATGAGAGGGAAATGTGGTGCCCAGATTTCAGCCTTCCCTTCATGCTCGTGACACTGCTGATCACAGAGGGCATTCTCCCAGCAAAGCTCCCACACCTCAGCCTTGAGCCACAGCGAGCAAACCCTTCTGCATGCCGGCAGAAGAGGGAGTTGTAGGAAAAGCTGCACAGACAAAGGCCGGAGAAAAAGGCAGCTCAAGGCAGCCTGAGCATGGCTTTGGGGCTGAAGTACATAAATCACCAACTTCTCATGGTGCTGCACTGTGGGCAGCAGAATCTACATGAAATGCAAAGGTGCTCCAGCCAGGGTCATCTCTGGAGCACCCTGTGCCAAGGACTTCAGGTGGCTTCGGTCTGTGCCTCACGGCAAGGTGCACATATGTGAGAGCAGTGCAGATAATTCACATTCAAAACCCTTCTTGTGTGGGAAGCAGCTTTGGCTTCTCAAATCATAGTGTGTGCAGAAAACAACTCTGAAACAAGAAGCTCATACTGGCAGCAGAGGGGAGCTCCTGATGAGCACCAAGGCACTAGGAAGAAATCTGTCCACAGGCAAGTGAGAAAAGAAGCTGAACACACTCTAGAGCCTCAAGTCTTTAAGAGAGGATAATTTCGGCACTGCCAAGTGTTGGTACTAGAGCAGCAATGTTATAATAAAGTAACTGTGTAGGGACCTGCCTCTGGTCTCTGGCAATTCTCACCATCAGCCCCTACAATAACTAGTAGCATTTGGTGCTCTGTCTAGTGTCATTCGTGTCTAATTGAGTAACACAGTCAAAAGCATCTGATGGGGACCAGACCCTGGCTTTTAATTAGGGTCCAGCACTGAGAGACTGTGGGTCAAATTCTGCTTTCATTTGCACGGGAGCTGCTCTCCTTAATGTGGGGGGGAAGTTGCACCTGCATAACTGAAAAGTAAAATTTGGCTGCTTGTGTTCCTGTGCACTTTTCCATATAAATTACTGTACTACATGCAGCAACAAAGGTTTATAAATGTTGGCTGGCACGCACTGAATTTATTTACAAGTTAAGCCTAATTTTATTTATAGTTCCAGTACAATCATCTCTGGTAGAAATATTTATGTTATCTGTACTTCTGGTCTGTTAGAGCCTACTGCAATCATAAACACGGCTGAAAAATTATTCGCAGTTAGCAGGGTTTAAACTACCCATTATATCACTAGCTAGTGCCAATAAACTTTGGTGCTGGTTGATAAAGTTTCCTCAATGGAATAAATATATATTTGACTTTCAAAACCTTTCCTGGGTTACACAGAGTGGGGGGTAAGAGAAGAGGAAATGCCAGCTGTAGGATTTGATATACTGAGAGCAGGATCTGCAGCTAGCAAGGAGCCTGGAGAGATCCACACCGGCTGGGAGGGAGCCTAAAGCATGCTAAAACTCCAACTAATAGCTTAAATTTGTGTCTTGGTAAGGTATTTCAACTGAGGGGAGCTGCAGCAGCTAACACATAGTCACTAATGCCCTTTGTGACTCTCTACATGAAGAGGACCCAAGGGGGGAAAGAAAAATCTGCCTTGAAATTTTTAGCCCTGAGTATTGGTCACTACTAAGGGGGGAAAAATGGATTAGGGGAACCAGCTTTTGTTCATTGTTTGATTGCCATAATGGTAAACATGACATATATTCTCACACTGACATGGCAC
Source organism: Eopsaltria australis (assembly GCA_034509425.1). Taxonomy (NCBI): domain Eukaryota; kingdom Metazoa; phylum Chordata; class Aves; order Passeriformes; family Petroicidae; genus Eopsaltria; species Eopsaltria australis. The sequence goes on along the minus strand of JAVTVJ010000330.1, from coordinate 524,857 downwards.
AAGAAGGCAACCAGCTCAGGACAAAACTAAGGACAAGAAGGTTAAACGTGAATTAGTGAGATCAGCCACTTACACACAGGAAATACCGATTAGGAACAAAATTTAACTAAATCTGTATCAGCTGGGGTAAGACAGAAAAGGTAATGTACTTTAACAGTCCCTGCCACAGTGAAAAACTATTACTGTAAGGGAACATTTTAAAATCAGAACAATTACTTAAACCTACAGTATTATAATCAACACAAATGAAACTTTATCTCGATGTAATAAATCAGTGTAACTGAACTTCTTTTTTCTCATTAGTAGACCTTTACTGCTTTAAACTGAGATGTGTCACAAAGTAGCAGTGGAAATCACATGCCTCTTTCCCGCAGAAAGCAGTAATAAAAGATGGCTATTCTACCAAATTATAATGAAGACAGATAACAGAGTGAATTATAAAACAAAGGTTATAGATAGAGACTGAGCCTTGTAGAGGTAATGACTTTTAATTGGATTGAGTTTATCATATTTTCAGAGGTACAGCACAACCAGAAGAAAGGATTAGAATTATTTCCACATTTCATTATTTGGCATAATGAGAAAACAGAGGGAGGTCCACATCCCTGATGTGTTTGGTAAGCCACAGGAGATGTTGAACATGTCAGTATCTGGTAGAGTACGGTCCTGAGACACAAATGCATTCGCTCCCTTATAATGCCACAAAGTGTAATCACTTGAAAAGGGAAAAAAAAAAAAAAAAAAAAAAGGAAGGGGGAAAAAAAGCCAGGTCATGAAGTTTTGTTTCAAAAGCACATTATGAATAAAAAGGAATTTAACTCCTTCCTGCCAGCAGGCACTTCAGCACTAGCCTGCAAACCTGCTTTGAGGAGCTGAGCAATTCTCACTATAAGCACCAACAGCTTAAAAAGAATGAACCAGTGACAACTCAGTGACCCCATCCCCTCTCTCACACCACCAGGGCTAAAAGGTTTGGGGAAGAATATGGGGCAAAGACCTGCACTGCCTGAATCCCAAAGAGCCTGCACTTCACCTGGGAAGAGTAGAGGACAGAGACCAAAGGGGAGAAGGCAGTTCAGAATATCCTGATTTGGAAGGGACGCACAAGGATCATCAAGTCCAACCCCCAGCCTTACACAGACATTCCCAAAATGCTGGGATTAAAAGAGCAAGAGGCGAGGGATTATCAGAGAAGGATGTACCTGCTCCTGAGCTATGCCCAAGTATTCCAGGGAGGGATGGACTTTTGGGGAGCTGCTTTAGGAAAAGCAAGCTGCTGAAGAGCAGAGTTTCACACCAGCAGCCAGACAGCTTTTTAATTATGCAATTACAGTGAATGAGTATTAATTATACTCAAGTGACACTGTGATACACTGTAGTTAAGTCCTTGAAGCACTAACAGAAGTACTCATAACAAATACACTAATCAGGAAAAGTATCAGATAATTAATCCTACAATACTGTCCACTTCAAAAACTCAAGGTCTGGCAAGACTGGCTTCCAGCATTTGTTTCCGAGGAGATACAAGGCCACAATTTTTCCTCTGCAAGCGACTTCTCAGCAGAAGGTCACCCAGTAACATGCAGGACATACTTAGCTGATTGGAAAATCATGGATCTCAAGAGCAACTATACTTCATGTCAGGTGTGCGGGTGTATTCTGCAGCATTCTAGGGCATCAGTATATACTTATATCCATTATATTTTTTATTTTTTACAAAAAAACCCTTTGGGATAGTTTTATTTCATCATATTTATTCCTGTATGACAGCACTGTTTTGGGTGGGATTACTGTAAAACTTGCATGAAAATGTTTTCCCCTTTGTCTCCATGAAACCCAGGGCACACTTTGATAAGCTCTTCTCATTGATAGGTCACTCAAAAAACCACACATTTTTAGAGTGCAAGAATCTTTGCTTCATTTTTTTCCAGACAAAAATAAAAAAGCATTCTGAACTGGATTTACCTACATTATTTCCACCACCAATTTGCTCCAGACCCTGCTCATTTCTCAAAGCAATTCCACAATTTTTTCTGACAAACCAAATTCTACCTGTGCCAGCCACATATTCTAACTAAACATTAATTAACTTCTGATCTCAACAAAATATTTATGGTCAATAAAATATATTTGTGTTTCCTGCCCATGTCAGAAGGCTGGTCTGTCCCAGCAAACAGGATTTATCTTAATGCCAGTGGGACTTTTGTCTGAGTTTACCAAAATGGTCATTTCAGTGGTGATGCAGAGAAGGTTTGCCCATGGAACTGATGGAATTCACTGCAGGCATCCAAGCACACATGGGAAAAAGCTACTTGCTGCCCTACAACAAGCATCAAACACCATGGTAGAGTGACTTTAAACAAGGATGGAGGCAAAAGGAAACTACACCCATTAAGTACAGCTAAATTCTCAGTTACCTTTCTAAGATAGTTTATTTTTCTAGGAAGTGTGGCATACACGAGTATGAGGAGCTACAAGAATCTGTAGCAATTATTTTTCTTGGCCTTTGTATAAGAGGACAAGGGGAAACACCAGGCTTTTTGCAGCCAAGACATCTACACAGAGATAAAATGAGGGCCCAGCTCCTCCATCATCACAGGCTTCAGCTCAGCTTAAGATGCTGCACTGCCTCAGTGCCAGTGGCCACAGCTCCCTCCCTGTGCCCTCTCTGCATCCTCTGCTGCAGGAAGGTGCTTGCAAAACAGAAGTTAGCTTTCCCCTGAAAATCCTTCATTTCCTCTCCATTCTTCCCCCTCATTTCTTTCCCTTCCCTTCCTTTACTCAAAGCTGTTTCATTTTCTTTCCCTTGTTATTACTAAAAAATCATGAAAAAGGAAAACATTCAGAGAAGTTAAAGAAAAAAAATTCCAAACCCCAAATATTAGAGCTTTGAGTTTTGCTGAGCAATCAGGAGTCTTGTTTTAAAAGGAAAAGTGTTTGCAGAAATCTGGCAAATCCAGGATGTTGTCACCTCTTTCCTATAAAATTGTTCCTCGTGTAATTTGGAAACCCCTCCAAGGGTGTTTGTCTGGCTGTACTTTTACCTAGCACGTCTCTGGAGGGTGGATTCTCTGTGGTTCAGTGCTTGGAGGTTTTTAACACTACCTAAGAGCTTTCCACTCTTGCCTCTCTCCCATGCTGGTGGTCCACAGCCGATGCTGGGAGGGGCCTGTTCTCTCTTTAACACATATTTTCAACCTCAGCCAAAAGCCCTTTGCTACTCCCTTCACTTGGACACAGCAACACCTCACTCTGTTCACCCTTCTTCCCTCTTCTGTGGAGGAAAATGGATTACATCCATCTGTCTTACTGAGCTCACAGGGAAAACTTCTTTTAGAGCTCTCTAGGACCAAGAGACTTCTCTTGTCTCATGTTTGGAGAGCTCCACGCAAGCCCAAGCTCCACAGACAGAGATACCACAGACACAGAAACCACTGGAGAGGTTTTGGCCAGCACAGCCCAGAGTTTTCCAAGGCCAGCTAGTTAGGAAAAGATCAAGAAGGTATTTCAGCACACGCAGGACTAACAGGAAAGACCTCCTGGGCTTTCACCTCCCTGGTCCATCAAACCACAGAGTCTTTGCTTATACTGGGAGCTGCACACTCAGTTGCTTTTGCAAACATATCCAGTAACAAATTCCCCCATTCCCTCTTGGGTTTCCCGTTTCTTCCACGGGATCATATTATCTCATTTGCCTCAGATGAGCTCCATGGTGAATAGCTCATCTCTCCCCAGTGCTTTGAAGATGCAAAGCAGGACAGTATGGAAATGCCAAGTGTTCCTGTAGCACCAGCAGCCTGCTGGAAGGCAGGAGGAGTGACAGTCCTTATTCTGATCACATCCCCCCTCCAAAATCAACAGTGACACCAGTGTGAAACCAGAACGAGACCCCCGCTGTGAAACAGTTAACATCAGTTAGATCTATTTTGACTTTAAAAACAAAAGGAAAAAAAAAAGTGAGACTACAGTTTATTTTGCATGGCTTCCTGGTCAAAGCCTCAAATGTTTTGTAGATATTTATTGATATATATTAACTGTAAAGAAAGTTAACTGCTAATGTAATTTATTCCCCTCTTTGTTCCATACACCTTGTATTGCTTTCACTGAAGCTGTTGATCTTGGAGAATCAGAGGGGTCCTGGGGAGCTGCTAACAGAGAGCAATAAATCAGCACTCTGAATGCTTCTGGTTCATCCCAATAACTTGGAAGAAAATTTGAAAAATAATCTTTTACTTTTTTTTTTCCTTCCCCTTCCTTCCAAACTGGCAATCTTCACAAGCTCTATTGTTTTCATGTGCAGGCTGATATATGACAGCTTAAATAAATACATAGTTCTTAATGGAGCAAATTCAGCCTTCATGTAATTGGATGCCATGCCATTAGAGACCTTGGCCCAGGCAGTGCTCTCCATCCCCAAGGATCTCACAGGACCCTTCAGACTCAAAATAACAGGAGGTTGTTATATACTTTAATTCTACCTATTATGTCACTGTGGACTAATCCTCTGTTATAAAGAGTACTTAACTATATATCTATTTATGTTTATGGACATGGATTTAAGTACTGTTTATAATGACAAGGATGTATATATACAACATGTATATGTAATATAATATATATAAACACAGAGACACATCCTAAATCATAGGAGTGGTGGAGTCCTTGAGCAAAAATGGCTTGAGAAGCTGAGGGTTTTTTATGTCAGGAAAATAATGTGGCTTTTCCTGAAATTGTTCTGAAAGTGACTTGAATTCCTTCTGTCCAAATTAGAGCCAAAAGTGCTCAGAAATTTTCAGGTTAGACCATTACACTTCACAAAGCCATGAAGGAGATCTTGTATCAGATACCCCTCACTGCAGCACCAGTGTCTCCACCAGGAAAGAGAGAATTGCAGTGATACAATTTGCTGCTCACAGAAGACACTTCCAGGGTGAGGAAGTGGAAGGAACAAATTGCATTTTAAAAATTTTCCCTGGTAAGCTGATTAGAAACTCAAGTCAAATAAAAGCAACTGTTCCTATAGAGCACTTTTCAAAGCAAGCATCAAACTGGCATTTAGCTGACCTTCCCCACACTCCAGTGAACCTCAGTTCAGCAAGTCTGGTAGGGCCATGCATAATTCCAAGGACATCAGAGGAAAAAAATCCAAGCATTGTCATGAGAAGGTGTTGAAAGAGCTCTCAGAGAACATCCAGGTCTCCATCTCGCTGACTGCAGCCATGGAGATGAACAGAAACAACCCAGGCTCACAAAACAAATCAGTGGCATTTCTGGAAAATAAGCAATTGTCTGGACTTGGCATCGCTCGGTGCCTCCTCACAGAGCTACAGCTCATGTACAGACCCCAGCCCACACGGGAAAAGCTGGAGATGAGCAAAGTGTGCCTTGCAAGGGCTCTAAAGCAAACACTGAAATGTGGTGAGCCTTGCACACCACAGAGAGAAGCTGTTGTAGTGAGGGCTGTGGACTAAGGAAAGGTCAGCTGGAGGAGGGGGAATTGGGGGCCAAGCACCAGGATGAGCCTGGCTATGGGATTCCTCTCCAAGGAACTCTGCTCAGAGCTGGCTGTGCCCCCCTCACACCTCATCATCCCCCCTTTCCCTGCTGAAGCCAACACCACTCCTCCCCAAAACCAGTGGAAGCACCAGAATCTCACTTGTACCAAGCTTGAGGGAGCACAACCGATAGCCCAAAGCTTGAGCAATACTTCTGAAAATAAAAAAAAGCCTGAACCTCTTAGGAAGTCTCTTAGAAAGTGTCTGCAGAAAGGAGATTTCCAGGGCTGAGACCACCAGAGATGCTGCCCAGTTCCCAGGCTGGGCTGACAGACTCCCACCATGCTGGAGAGCCCATTTCCATCCCCTGCTGCCCACCAAGGACTTCATCTCAGGATTAACCTTGTGTTGTCTCACCAGAGGCCAAAACACCAACGCTTACCCAGAGGGAATTTTGCAGGAGAAAAAGGGCACAATGTGCATTTTGTCCAGGTATTTTAGCTGAGAGGAATAGACCAAATAAATACCATTTGTTGTTTAAAGTGCAAATCCCAGCAACTGCATTGAACGGGAGCATTTGGTAGTTGACACATCTACGGATGTTTTAAATCATAAGGGCATCCACTCCATTTTAGTTTTAATGTGTTTGTGTGCGAAGTTCTTTGTCATTCCAGCCCACCTGTCTCAGGGCACAGAAATCAAAAACAGGAGTAACTCTCAAATTTCACCTCAATTTAATCCATCACAGAAAGCAGACTGGTTTTGCACTGTATTAAAAAAAAAAAAAACCACCAGGACATTTAAACAAAGTGACACAGATCATCAGCAGATCAACTGAAAATGACAGCTCAATCAAACAAATGTATGTTGAGAATTTCCACAGGGCAGCTCTAGCTGCAGCCAAACCAAATTTGTTTAGTATACATAAGTTAGCTGCTTAGAAACATTCAGTATGCTGCTAGCCAGATGATGACTTTCCCAGATAAACATCTATTTAACCAAATATCCCCCCACCCATGGAAGTACTAGCAGAGTTTTGATGGATTCTAGTCTCTTAAAAATCTGACTTTGCTCTGGTGGCAGGCTGGTACCAAACCCACCCACACGGCCCTTACCTAAAAATAACTAAACACTGCTTTAAAAAAAAGTGTTATAACCACCAAAAGGTAGGCAAGACTCTATAATCCTGATGGAGTGCTTCTGGCTGCCAATAAATTCACAAAGTGGCATGAGGGTGAAATACAAATTACGAACTTGGGAAGCGCCAGAGAAAACTGCACATCCTGTGTCGTATATCAAGTATACAGAGAGGAGGGGATTTGTATTATTCCTCTTTTAAAGCAAGGTATTCCTCTTGAAATCAATGAAAAATCTCCTATTGATTCCAGAAATGCCACATAAATCTCTCACAGAGGAAATATATTGATATTGATAAGAGCTCCCCTCTGTGATTCTACCCAGCTTTAGAGCAGATTTTCTATGGTGTCATTTAGTAACAGTCAGAGTTAAAATAATAGTTCTGAAGATGAGGAAGTAGTTTGGCAAATTTGGTTTAAAGGTCATTAAAATATACGAGAAGTTTCATCCAGACTCAGATGCTCGAGCAAAAGAGGTTTCAGGTGAGACAACAGCAGAGCTCTGGGCAAAATCGAGGCATTGCATTTCAGCCAGACTAGAAGGAATTTGTCCATAGCTACTGAAATTAGTGGCCAAAAGCCCATCTGAGGTGAAATAGCCTGATTTTATTCAGGGTGAGCATTTTGGGGAACAACAGTGCACTTGCTGTTCACCCAGCACATGTACACACGTGTGTTTGAGGGGTGATTGTCCAACTATATAATTCCAAAATTAATAAGAGACAGAGAATGTCTGGCTAACACAATGATTTGTAATACAAATTATCATTTTGGTGAAAGTCTATATTGAAATTTTTTGAGGGTTGGGTTTTTTTTTTCAACTCCTGATTTGTTAAAATAAATGACTCAAAAATAAAAGCTACTAGGCAACACATATCCGCTCTTCAAAGTTCTGTCAAACAAAAGAGTGCCTATAAAGCACATATTCTGATGGACATCTGCTTGCTATTTAATATCCACAAAGAGAGTATTTACAAAAAAATGCAAATGCAACAAATTAGGAGGTCTGTGATGCTGGAGCATCCCAAGGAGCGGTGTTTACACAACCATCAGAGGGATGTGGGATGGCAATGGAGAGAATAGATGCTTACAGATATGTCACAGCTTATTTCCTGGGGGAAAAAATGCACCAAAAGGTCATTGTAAGTGATGTAACCACCCTAAATAACTAGTACCCAACCTGGAGTTTGCCTGAGAAAGTCAAAATCAGCTACAGTGTGCCCGCAATAAGAGATACATCTTTGAAGGCTCTCATTGCAGAAGAGGAGACCAAGGCTCCTCTGTGGGAATGCAGAAATCCCTGTGTCCTGTTCTCATCACCAGTGTTAGAGGTCCACAGACCTGTGAGATTAATAAAATGCAGAAGATGGGCCTTAAAGTGTCAGAATCTGATGAAATTGGGTGAGAAAGAGAAAATTCCTTAAGTACCCACCCGGTGGGAGGAGTTTGCTGTACACAAAAATGCTCACTGTTGAACGCTGTAGGATTTCCTTTAAAAGTATCTGTTTGGGGGGAATTTAACTCGTGAGTTTTGAGTGCATAATTGTGCTTTTGCCAAAATTTGCACATTGACATATTGCTAGGGAAGAAAACCATGGGAAAGCAAGGATGAAGGATGACAAAACTCAAAGTATTAACTCCCAGAAGGGTTTCTGCTGGATATTGGTTTTTTCAAATGCTATTTCTCAAAGTGCAAAAGAGCCACCTGATGATACAGTACAGAAATCACAGAGCTCAAAGTTCATATTATTTTGAGTGGTACAAGATTATTTTTAATCTTTTCCCCTTCCACTGGCCCTGAACATAACACAAAAAATCCTGAAGTCATCCATGCAACTGGAAAACAAACAAGATGCAAACTCCCAAATTAACACTTGGGAGAGAAGAGAAGCAACTGTAAAAATAAACAGAAAAAGGAGTTTAGACAAATTAACCTGGTCTACCCAGAACAGCAACAAACAAAAAACCCCAAACACAAAAGTAAACCCTCCCTGAAACTCCTCCAAAACAACAACAAGAAGTGGTAAATTTTCTTTGATTTTAGCAGCATGGGTGCTTTCAAATTTTAGGTCTGGAGATGCAAATCAGCTCAGATGAAATACATGAAACTCTGAGTATCACCATCCTCTTTTTCTGTAACCCCAACATGCTACACATAAAATACAATTCCAGACCAGTTGAGCTGCTGAGTGCACTCCACTGACAAACGCATCAAGAAAGGTGGTGCAGATTATCATTGGTAGCAGGAAAACCAAAGACCAAACCATAAAATCTTCATGCCTATTGGCAAGAGGTTTGTCACTTAATTTTTATCCGTGTTAGTAAAGCCATTTTATTCTTAGGGAATGAAACACACAAGCTCAAGGAGACAAACAGGGCATACATCCCACAAAGATACCTTTGTCCCACTGGTCACTGAAGAGAGCATGCCCAGAACATATTTTATATATATATGGGTAAATCTTTTATTGCCTTTTCTCCCACTAGCCCGGCTCCTTAAGGTCACCAGCACCCATCCTGCACATGGCAGGAGTCCAGAAATCCATGCAGCTGCCTCAAAGTGCACAACCAAACCAGAAAACCTTTTGTAATTTTCCCATATTATTAGGACCCATCAGTAGCATTAACAGCAGGGCTAACTGAACCCAGTCTGGACTAGAATTGAATCAGCTCACAGTGTGAATTGAGAAGCTCAATAGGAATAAAGGTAACCATAGAAGTTAACGTAGATAAGAGCTAAAAGCAAGAAACTCAGCTTCATAACCACGACCAACACAAGGAGATCTGCAGAAATCAAAGCACAGGATGCACTACGGTTTCCACTGCATTCCTCAGCCTCAGAGATCTGCCAATATTTTGCACGTAAGCACAGGGACCTTCAAAAGAGCCGGGTTTGTCCCAAGAAAGTACAAAACAATCACTACAAAGGCGAGCAATGAAAAATCCTCCTCCTGAACAAACATGCCGTAAAAACGAAGTATAAATCATAAAACCCAAAAGAAAACAACCACTCCCCCACCCCAAAATTGCCCAAATAATGGGATGAGGAAGTTTTCTCTGATTAGATTAAAAACTGCAAAGCTCCTTCCAAGTCCAGTAACAAGCTACCTTAGAAGCAGTGGCAGAAAGCAACACAACACTGAGAAATGCAGGGAAACACAGAGGCAAAGTAAGGATTGACTCAGAGCCCTGGGACAAAAGCTTTGCCTTCCCTCAAAATGCATGGAAAAGGCTTCTCACAAGCGTGCCACCTTGACTAACTCCACTCTCAGGGGTTTGCTGCTCAGGTCAGTGGAAGAAAAATGAAGCTAACAAATGTTTTTGAAAACGCCAGTTCTTGAAAGCAAACTTATTACGCTGAGGACTGAGCACCATCAAGCACAAAACTCTGGCACTGCAGCTTGAGACAAAATGCCAGACCCTCACACAAAGCACCTCTCCAAGATTATTTCCCCAACTCAGCAGAGAATACAGTGAAATAGGTCATATATCACAGGAGCAAAACAATGCCATGCTCAGCAATGAAATTCCTTGGGACAAAGGGTCTCCACATTTATTCTACCCCACAATCTCTCAACATATCTCAATCTCACTGGGGGTCAGCTTCCTACTCCTCAGTCTGCCACGTTCAGCCCGGGATGCAAAAAGTCTGGCAGCAGCAGAAAGGAGAGGGAAGATGCTAAAATGAGTCTTTACTGTCTTTTGCCTTGTTTTCATCGTTTACAATGTTCCTTTTCAAGTATATGAAACCAAACAAAGTGGGCAGATTCCTATGATCTGTAACAAAAGGGGTTACAAACATGGACACAAGACCAGGAAATCCATGCCTGTTATTACACATCCACCAAAAGCAGTGGCCTCGTGGTGACCTGCTCCACCAGGACACTGGGGCACCAACATGGTGTTTGGAGGTTTTCACACAGCTCTGTCAGTGTAGAGTCCTCCCTCCATCACCCCCGTGGAGAAGGTGGTCCTCCCTTTTACCCTCTTATTACTAGAAAGCTCATTTCTGGCCTCAGAATATTCATGGACACTTTATTGCCCATTTGTACTTGTTCCAGCACTGTCCTTTAGCTTAAATGGTTTGCTGGGAGTGTTTGTCACCTTCAGTATCAGACATAACCTCTACCAGCCTTCATTTTCCTCAGCTGCACAAGCCAAGCTTTTTAGCCTATTCTTGTACTCAATTATCAATCATCAGCTGTTCAATTAGAGATGGTGCAAGTCTAAGACCCAGGAGCCTCAGAAAGAGAAATATCCCAGCCACTGTGACAGAGACAACACGAAGTTGTGTCGGGAGCAAGTATACAATTAATCCATAAATCAGGAGAGAAAGCAGGGGCAAGGAGAGAATTGAAAGCAGCATCTCCCCTTTCAGTGGGTTAATGTGACTTCTTCTCACTTTGCTGCAGAAATCACATCCAGGACAAGTTGCTTTCAGGAAGCAATTACAGGGAAGCAGCAGTGCAGAAGATGGATCTGTTTCTCAACTCTTCCACATGTCACTTCTCAGGAAGGAGCTGGTCATGGGGCTCACAACTTCAAATCTAAGTATTTCCAAAGGAAAACATCCCTAGATGTGAATATTATCTACTGGCCACACAGGATCTGCAATTATATAAACCACTTTGAAGCATTTTATGGATCAATCCAAAGAATAGCAATTAAATTCTGATCTCTCTGTTCTTAAAGGCAAACTACTGATTGATTACACAGGGCAAGGTGTCATCTGTGCTCTCTGTTGCACCATTACCAGGCTCTGTCATAGAAATATATCCCATGGATGCAGGGGTAGTTTGGGCAAAAGCTGTCAAATGAGACCATAGCAGCTTGACCTAATATTTTCAACATTTCTATTTAACCTAAATGTCTTTGAAAATTAATCATGACTGAAGATATTTTCAGCCATCCTTTTTTTCAGTTCTGAATGCAGGTGAACTGCATCATATAAATATATACCTGTGTGTCACAGGGCAGAGAGGAACCTTTCATTACAAAGGCCTTTCTTGGAAGAAATTGATCTTACTAAAATTCTAAAAATGCTATTTTATGATATGGCTTCCTCTCATAAAAAGTTTCCAGAGATTTATTTTCATTCCAGTGTGGAAAAAAAACCCCAAAAATCTGAAAAATAACAAGCTTCTGTAGAAAATAAGTAAACTCCTACAGGCACCTGCAATGATCATGCATTTATTCAAGTAAAGCTAAATATGCCCTAAAGAAGTAAAAATTCCTTTTAATTAAAACATTTATCAGTATCATTTTATCTGTTGGAAGTACACTGATAGCTGTGAATCTGCAGCAGGTGCATGTGGCTATTTCTAAAACTCACTTAAGAATGGGTAGAGCAATTTTAACTCCTTGCTATAGTCCCTCGTGTCCTCGCTTCCCTTCTGGGAGAGGAGGAGTTTGTGCCTACCCACACCCCTCACAGGGCAAATCCAAGCCTTTTCTATTGTAGATGCTGAGGTTAACACGAAACAATTCAAAGCTTCTCATTAATTACTGCTAATTGTCATGGCAATCTCCTTTCGCCTGTTTTACATCATGAGCAAATGATTTTTTTTCATTGCAGAATAGGTAAGAAGAGATGCTTGGGAAAACATAATTAGCTCTGCTAATTAGTGTGATCTGATTTGAATATTTCTGTTTGCTTTTGTATTAAAAAAAAAAAAAAAAGGCAGCTCAGTGGAGTCATCTCCACATTCAAAATATTCAGTTCATAAATTAAGATAACCAGGCTGCAAACTTGTTTCTCCATTTTAAAAAAAAAGAGCCATCTCTGATGGATGAACGTTCCCCAGGCAATGCTGTCCACAAATCAAGAGGAAAGAGTCCCCTCTCCTAGTGGGAAGGATGAGAGAGAACACTGCCATGTCAAACCTCCCACAAACCAAAGTTACTTAAAAGCACTAATGACCTAAAATTAGATTTTTTTTTAAATGAAGAAATTGTGTCTGCTCACTTTGCCTTTCATCAACAATCAGGTCAATTTACATTTGGCATCTCTCTCTCTCTCTAAGTTAGACCACAATTCTTCCCATGCCCAGTGGTGGATGGAGAGCAAGTCCTCTTTCAAAGCAGTACAGGACAATCCTTAGGGAGGGTGCAGGACTCCTGCAGAATCTATCCTAGAGCTGTGTCAGAGCTGGTTTCAGTTACTTTCATTCCAAGCTGCTGAAGAACTCCTTCAAACCCCTTCAACCCCCAAAGTTTGGAGGTTTGAATAGATTAACTGGATGGGTTTTATCTCCCTGCACCATCCTAGGAGGATGTATCTCCATTGAATCTTTCTGAAACAAGCAATGAGTTTTCCTCTTGATGAGAAAAGTGAGTGAAACTTTACCCTGTACATAAAGCACAGCATGGTAAAGCTTTGGATTTGGCTGAAAAATCCATGCAGTGAAACACCTACTACAATTTCTGTGACTATTGTGAACAAAGAGGAATCTCAGAGCTCTTGAAGAAGCATAAATAAAAACACATGCATTTATCCAACATCCCAGCTACTACTGGGGCTGCTGTGCAACCAGAGGAGGCCAAGCACGTTGTTTTACACCATCAAGGCTCACAAGCCTGTAGTGTTAGACTTATACGGGGTGAATAAAAGCAGGTAATGATTTATTCAACCTGTTTCTGTTTCACATAACAGCCTGAGCAGATTATGATATTCTTTTACATGCTCCCAAATCCAAATACGCTTCTGGATATTTTTAAAGTCACGACTGACTGGAAATATTTGTGATTTTAGCTGTTTTGTTCAGCAATGAGCAGTCAGAGCTTGCTTCTACCCCCTGATCCAATGAGCCCCCAAACATTTCCAGCCCAGGCTCATGCAGATGTGAAATTAATGTTCACCTTCTGCTGGTAACTCTTACCAGTAAAATAATAAATTCAGTTAATAACAAAAAAGAGTATTCATGGTGCTTTCTTGACAGTGCTCATTCACCTCTGCACTTGTTATGGTAAAACAGAGCATTTGACACTGCTCGCTTTTGGCAAGGCTCCACCATTCAGACAGTGCTGCAGCCACAGGCTGGAACAGATCCTGGGCAGTAAAAAAAAAAACAAAAAACAACCCAACCAACATCTAATTGTAAAATATAAATGTTTTCCTGATGGAACAGGGGCTTTCTAGGAGGCTGCAGCCCATCTCCAGGTAGGCTCCCATGCCCTGGAGATGGTGTTTCTGTACAATCGCTGTGGCCAGAACAGAAACACCTTCTCCTGCTCAGGGTGAAAGCCTTTGGTTGTTCTTCCAAGCAGGACACAATATGAAACGTGACTGGGGAGTTTTCTCCATAAACAAACCAAACCTCTTTCCTTACAGAGCTGCCTTTCTTCTCCTAAGACCTACTAAAAGCTTGGAGTCTCCTTGAATCTATTAGAAATCTTTCCTGGAGAGAGGAACCAGACATTGTAAATGAACCTTGACTTAGAAGCCCCCTTGTACCTGCAAATATCCCACAGATTCCAGAGGCATTTTATGTCCTGCCTATTTACCTGTCATGCTAGTTCTCACCCAATGATTCATTTATTTTTAATGTTTTCAGCAGTTTTTACTGATACTTTTCAAGGTGTTAGGGTATCCCCCCTGTAGCACTTTTGGATTTGCTTGCAGAACTTACACACTGTGGCAGCATACAGAGAATATTGTTAAGATGCTTTCAGAAAACTTTTTAAAAGGAAGCTGTCCCCATTACCTACACACACAGAGCCACGTGTAAAGGATTCATAACTCAGACCAGGCTCTCAAATAAACCTAGTGAGCACAGTAGGAGGCCAAATCCTGAACCAGGCCATCTAGAGGGCACTTGGAACATCAGCCTCCACACAGGGCAAACACAGAGTCCCTCACAGAGTGGTCTGGATGGTCTTTAAAACCATCAAGGATGAACATTCCCACCTCTGTGTGTCCCAGTGCTTGCTTACACACAGGAGACTTTTCTTCCTTACACCCAGCTCCAGGTTTCTAAAATCTTGCTTGTACCAGGAGTGTAAAATTGGTGGCAAAATTGGGTGTACATAGCAAGTAAGGGGGATAAAAACTCACTGCTGCCCACGCTCCATTTGATCCAGCCCTGGTTCCCACTACCAGGGTGCCCACCAGGTCCTAGCATAAAGAATTGTTCAGCAGTTGGTCCTTTCCCTGCTTGTATCTCCAGAAAAACTCTGGCACTGTAGCAGAGCTTGTTCTTGAGCTTTATGGGATTTTTAGTGCTCCAGAAAAATGAATCTTTCTGAACAATAAAGATCTACCAAGTAAAGAGAGAAATCCCCTAACAGAGAGCTACTGGAACTAAGCCTTATCTAAATTCAGATCTGACAATATTGTTGCCACTCTGCAGGGTTCAGTCTGGAACAGTAGTGCCAAAATACTTCCTAAAGTCCTGGGCAACTCCAGAATTGCCTCTGAGCTGTGCTCTGCCAGGCTGGCTCCATCAGCACTCTCCTGGGGGAGCAGACATGAAGTGGGTTTCCCTTTCTCCACAAAAGCTGCCACCACACTTTCTGCTTCCCCTTTTGGTAATTCAGTGTTAAGGGCAAGAACCCAATCTCAGAAAACACTGAAAATATGACTCAATATTCAAACACCTGCACGTTCTTAATTATCCAAGCTGCTCCCTCCATCAAAAATATTCATTATTTGCTGCATTTCTTAAATAACAGGGAAAGTCACCGCTGCATTTCCTAATAATGTATGCCCACAACTCTATTTTCCCCATCTGCTATGCTTGCCTAAGACTGGTCATTTGTTACCTGCTAGTTCCAATTGATTTCCTTTTGCCTCTGCTCTCCCTCACCATGAGAGCAGGGAACAAACAGCACGATTTATACCAGCCATCCAGTACCAATCATTAGATAACAAGGCCCTTTACTGAAAGCATTTAGAGTAAAACAATACTTTAAGTTTACCTTTGCCTTCACTTCCTTCTTTATTACTCCAGGTTCAAAATAAGGCCAAAGAAGTTCCACTTACACGGAAGATTAGACAATCATCCCCTATAAATCCTCCACATCCGATACAATGTACAGGGCTCAGGTTCTGCTGCAATTGTTTAAATTTCTTTTTTAAATTGGTTTCTTGAGATTCTCAGGCCTCCTTCTCTTATGCCCATTTGCCACCTACTGACTTGGATGTGGAGACAACAGCTCCATTTTTGGTAGGGTGGCTTTTAACCCACAGAATCCCAGACATGAATGACCTTTGGGCTTCAGCTCGTGAAGCCTGATGGAAAAACAGAGGCGTGGATTGGGAAAGACCTACTGGTTTCCCTCCTTGGCTTTTCCCACCTCAAAAACAGTTAGGAAGCAAGTGAAGTCACTTTGCACTGAGCCTGGTTTCATTCTCGTTTTCTCTGCACTGTGGAAACTTCTATTCCCCGCACAGAAGAGAGCTGGACTAGAAGAAACTAAATATGAGAAACTAAGCCAAATAATATAAATATCAGCAAGAAACTCAAAAATTCAAATCTGCCAGGTGTGCACTGAGGCTCATTTGGGTGACTTGGTTCACCACAAGGAGTTAACACTTCATGTCTGGACAAAATGCTGTCCTAATGTAATGCCCTTCCCATGCTAATAATTGCTGCGTGCATGTATAATGTATTCATAGCCAACCTTTGATGGAGTCAGAACTTTCCACTGAAACAATATAATTTTTTTCTAAAGGCAGATTATGCTCCAGTAAAACTTTAATAACCTTATTCCAGCAATTCCAGGCTGTTCTACCTGCTTGAAATTCAGTGTCAAGGAAAGCGATGATACTCAGCCACCCGAGGGGATAGGAAGAGCTCAGGTATTTTGAGAGAGGATTTCTGGAGGATTGCTGTCCCTTCTCACCCCAGCCATGGGCAGAAGCAGAGGGTGATGTGGAGAGAGCCACATATTCTGTACACACGCCTGAAACTGCAGAAGCAACAACACCCAGAAAATTGAAACCTTTTAGGTCAAGGCTGCCAAACAGACCAGTTCCCTCTGTGACACTGAACGGGCCGTCTCCATTACCTAATTCTTCTGGAAGTTCAGGGGAAAAAAAGTCTCCCAGTGGAAACTCCTGACTCCTGAGCACTTTGGCAAATCTGGATCTTATTTAGGTGCCTAACTCAGGGCTGAGCAGTAGAGGACTAGCAGGGTGATAATAAAAGAGAAGATTGCGGCAATTTATCACCGGGGAGCAGCACAAAACCCTTCCCAATTCTTTTATTAAACAAACTTTAACCAATATAGTCTGGTTTCCTGAAGTTAGACGCGAGCTGGGAAATCCAGATTTTGATTTCACCAAATAATTCATGGCTACATCTCCAGAAACATGCTGGAGAATCTGCCTTAATTTTCCACAGTTATTCTGCTGGAATAAAATTGATTCTGTCTCTAGCATGGCAATGCATTTTTGAATCCTGCTTTATACATTTTAGCAGATACATGTCTTGTACAGCATAGCAGTCTTTTTAATATTTTATTAATATTATATGTAAGACAATATAATTTATCACAGCATTTTGAGACAAGGGTCAAACACTTCTTCTGACAGAAAAATTAAAAATCCTTTTCATTGAATATTTATGTGTTCTACCATAAATAAAAAAAGAAGTTTTCACATAAAAATCTATTAATTTCAAATCCAAGTGCTTTGGGTTTTATGCAAGTGCAAAACCTTTGTAAGGGACACATCCAAACCTCAGTGAATCACTTGAAAATGCCCTTAAACCCCAAGGGGCTGAGCCTGGGCCCTGTGGCATTGAGTTGTCAAAAGGGGAATCTGGGTACGTACACTCATGTGCTAATAATTGAAAGGTAAGCTCCAGATAACTTTCCTTTTGCACAGGGCTGTGCAGGCTGGGAATTTCATCTCCAGTTACCCACGAGTCTAAGGCTGCCTCAGCTCATCACAAAAGAGAAAACTGGTGCAATTCAAAGAACTGTTGTCATGCCCAGGTTTAAAAAATGTTCAAATTCCAAATAAATTTGATTCCAAGGTTTTTCTGAGGCCTCTGTGAACTAATACTAAAAGGTTGTTGTCGAGCTATATCAAAAAACCCCTCTGATTGCAGCCAACTGTCCATCCTTCCTTCAGCAGGGGGGCTGCATGTAATTTTCTGCCTTCAATTAAGATTCACCACTAAATTCATCTTCTTTTAAAACCATATTATTGCACCCTATGGTATCACATGAAATGCACAGCAAAGGTTTGGGAATTCTTTTGGAGGATGATGGGGAGTGGAAGCCCATGTTAGAGGCACAATGGAAATAAATGCATAATTCAGTCCCCGCTTTTTTATTTGTCCTTGGCATTAATGAAGAACAAATTAGCTACTCTCCTTGGGTGTCTACCAGAAATAATAGTAACAACTAGAGCTCTTTCCCCCCCTCAGTAATATGTTCCTTTGTAGATAAGCACTGTGAAGAGGTAAAATTATGTCTTTTAAAAGTTTACTGTTTTCTTGTTCTCAGATGTAAATGATAAGGTTGGGACTGGGAAGCAATTCAGAAATATTTATTCCACTGAGACAATAGCTTTTTGTCATCAGAAGAAAGAATTGGTGACTACCAAAATGAAACAAAAAGACAACAGCTTAACCATGGCTTGTGCTACACCAGTAAATAAGAAACACCTTTCCAACAGCTCAGCACAACAAAGCCTGGGCCCTGACTGAGGGGTGGGAATACCCACCCCAGAAGGTGACCTGGCTGAGGGACACAGCATTTTTATTGTTGCTCATACATGTGCAATAAATATCATAAGACACTGGAAGCATTTCCCCCTCCTCCAGATGATTAATTTACAGCCTGTTTCAAAAACCTTTTATGATGTGTAACAGGGACTTATAAAAGACGTAAACATCTTTGCATCATTTTACAGGTATGACATCCTGATCAAGGTAGTTCTTGGTTGGAAGGAAGCACTCAGCCTAGAACTGGAGCTTACTTTAAATAAATTGACTCCAAAGCATTGAAACCCATGATTTAACCAAGGCAAAGCACCAAAATAACACCTCTCAAGTGAAGACCAGCACGTGGACATAGCTGAAAGACAGATCTACCTGCAATGCAATGCATTTGTGTAATTAAATCAACCTGCCACTCTCTCATCTATTATGTAGATGCAGAAATACTAATAATATTATCCTCACATATCTAGAAAGACTGAATTGATGGTTCCAGGCAGCAAGAACTTGTTTGTGTTTGGATCTCTCTCACCAGAGCTTCTTTAACTAGCTCCTGGGTAGAATTCATTAATTTTTATTAACAGGGAAAACATTTGTCCCTGTGACAATATTTGCATTGCCTGAATGATTTTCACCTCTGCCACAAGGTGTACTATCGGCTCATACATCACGCGATTACTTGGAGAGCAGAAAGACCCTCAGTCATTAGTGAGTGAATTAAAGATGATCTAAAGAGCTATTAATCACAGTGACAAAAGCCTTAATGTTGCTGTGACCCTAGTGGAGCCTGGGGACTAAAAGGGAAGCCGAGGGAGAGAAAATGGAAACATATGTTTTCTCCAAAATAACCTACCTTAGGAGAACTGTCAAAGATAGAGTCCCTTCAAACTGAGAAATTCTGCCGTACCAATGCTCCTAGATTTTACTAGGACAGGTTCTGTAGCCAGTCCACTTCATTGTTATTTACAGTTACTATAAACAATTAAGCAATAAAAGATACGTGGTATATTCAGACCTTCCTTTTCTTTGCCAGGAGTTATTTTGAACTAATACATTTAGAGCAAGCTGATACTTGTACCATACTCTAGGATAAACAGAGATCACTTAACTCACAAGGTAGTTTAGGATAAAGACTTAGCATTCACATCCCCTGTGGAGAACACCAGGCAGCAAACTCTGCTTCTGCATTTTCCATTTGAAACTGTACTACTAAATAAATTCAAGATAAAGTGAAGTGTTTAATTTTCTGATACCAGCTCAGCTTCAGCAAGGCGAATTAGACATAAAGCTTAACTCACAAAAGCCAAATACATTAACATTTGTACTAACAGATATTTCTAATCTTCCCAATAACTACTTTAGGCATCCTCAGTTCCAACCTCTTCTTACTGGCAATGGCTTAGTGAGTTGTGTCTATAATAAAGTTGTCTCTGTTTTATGGGCAGTAAGATACCAACACAAAAACTGTACATAGAGATGTAGCCAAGTGTCTCATGAAAAACACTACTCTGTACTGTATTTTCTTCAAATATTACAGTCTGTAGGCAGAAATTAAATAATCTGGTATTTCTCTGTTTGCACTACAAAGAGATGTGCTGGAGCAGCTGAGCTCCTGGTACCTCTGCTGTGCCCTCTGCGCCTCATGGACAGCACAAAGTTCCTCCCTGCTAAGTGTGCTCTAATGCTGCTTCCAAGCCATGTTCCCTGAGGATCTGACCCATATCTATTGCAGGATTCCCATTTGTTCCATCACCTTTGAATGGATACAGAGGTGTAGGGAAGCATCTGCAATGAGCACAAGGGCCAGATATTAAAAATTAGCTCAAGGAACACCAGGAACCTTCCACCTTTCTCTGCCCTCCTTTCCTTCCACCCTCTAAGCCGACAAATTAGACAAGTTCAGTCTCCCAGAATTCATTCAAGAGGGTTTAAAATCTCTTTCTCCGATCTCAGGCTCCAGTCCTGTGCAGATCTCTGGGATAATACTGGACTCCACAAAGATGAACTTGTTCTTAGACAGGATTGCTGCCTTACTTTTTATAAAACTCTTAGTATTTAGTGATGTGATATCTGATCGGTGTAAAGTAGAACTTTCATCTCAATGAGAAAGGGCACTGCATATTCATCTGGTGTCAGACCCATACATAAACAAGCTTCCTCAAATGACAGATCAGAAGCAAGAAGTGGCCTCTTTTTTCTAATAGCATCAGCCCAGCTGCAGATCTCAGTGGCGCTTATTCTCAGCTGGTCTGCTTTCAACTTTCACTTCCCATTTAGAAAGCTAAATTGGGAGTGCTTTAATCTTCTGGGTTCGTTTCCTTAATGAGAAGTGAAAGGTATAAGTGGCAGCAGGTAAAGAGATACTGAAAGCTGTGGCAGACTAGCATTTAAATTTTAAGAAAAGCTAGATCAGAGCATTTTCAAACATTCCTTTCTTCTATGATAGAAAAAAAAAATTACAAAGGCAATAAAAACCAAAGTTTTCTTGCTGGGAAGATGGCACATCAGCAGAAGGGAAAACTTTGAGTGGGGCAGAGAGAAAAATGTGGATTTGTCCTGGGATATGCTACAAAACTCTGCCCCAATGCATCACTGAAACAGTTCATTTGAGCTCATATTTCTCAAAGAGAGTGTCCAGCTTCAAAGTAAGCAAAGACACTCTTTCTGCTTGTAATGTTGTCAACACCTCACAGGATGATGCCTTAGGAGCAGAAAAAATTGGTAGTTAAGAACTCTCTTAAAAGCTCCTGAAAGTATTTTCTGTTTGAGGAAAACATCTTGGCTTGGCTTGTCAAGTTTTCTTTTCCAGTTATCAAAAAAATTGTCATGTCTCTGCATCATTTCTTCCTTCAAAAACCTGAAGAAAACGGAGAGAAAAGCAATCTGATATAACATGCATCCCATGAAGAGGCAGGTGTGATGCCAGGACAAGCTTTGTTTCACAAGCTTCAGCCTCTCAAAAGAGCACGTTTCATTGCTCATTCCTTCACCCAAATACTTTTCCTGCTAATCTGTGTTTGTTTAGGCAGAAAGAAATTCCTACCCATTTTGGTCACAAGCAAGGAGTCTCACAGAAATCCAGGCCCTGGATTTCAACATCTGTGCCCACTTGATGATATCACTTGTGTCAACATTTCCTGAAGTGGCCACTGCGTGGGACTCCCCTTCCACACGTGCAGCCTCAGCCCCACTGCTCCTCTCCTCCCAGTGCCTCAGCACACCTGGGTCCCCCAGATCTGCTCCATCATCAAATGTCTTCTTATATTTCCATTAAATAATTACACAAGAGATATAAAATAAGATTTTCATTGCTTTTGTGTCTCCCCTTCCAATAATTTACAGCTGAAGTGACCTGGGGAAGAGTTGTCAGATAGAAGTGCTAAATCTCAGCAGCAGAAAGGAACAATTGGGGCACATTTTATGAATATCTCCCCAAGTCCGTTAGCCATCAGGCACTACATCATGGAGCACACCACTGGTGCTGCATTCCCATGGGGAGCAGTCTGGAAAAATAGGTTTATGTTGTGCCAAGACACCTGCTAACATCTTTCGCTGTGGTCCCCACCCTGTACCTGAATTTTTCATGGCTAATTAAGAGGCAACAGCACCCAATTTCCCACTGCACTTCAGGTGTTTGGAGGAGTGCTTTATTGTGTTTCCTTGCATTTCCCCTGGGTTTTGTTCCTACACATCCGATCCATGTGTTACTGACTTAGCTCATTAAATATAAATTGACATCTCCACTATGCTGAGTGGAGTATCCTCAAAATCCCTGAAATATCACAGTGCCTTAGAAGTAACGTGGAGCAGGCCGGAATATCCTGTGCAAGTGGGAAACAAAACTAACAGAGGCTCATTCCCCTAATACATGGAAAGAAGGGGATCCAGTGCAAATGAAGCATGGGATGGTAAATAAGAACTGTGCTCGCTTGCAGTCATGCACTATGGCCATTAAGCCTTAAGGTCTTAAAGGTACCAAGCAATGCATATGATAAATTTCTGAAAAACATCCCAGCCATAACACAGCTCCTGCTGATTGCTCATTTACCCATAATGCATGCTGTCATAGCAAAGCCTGACAAATGACAGCCAAAGCTCAGGTTATTTTTTACGCTGACTGCCAAGCCCCTCACCTCAGATTATTCATTTATTAGGGCAATCACTGAGGTCTGGGTACTTAATATTGTTTTCACCAAATATGAAAATGATCTACTTGCCTATTCTTTAGTTCCTCCTAGGGCAAGCCATTTATCATCAGCCCTGGATAAATGACTGCTTCATTATAGCCATAATTTATGAGATGTTAGAACTAAAGAGCCACACCTAAAGACTTAAAGCTTTAATATGGATTAAAATAAGATAATCAATCAAGCATATACAAATTCTCTTTAGAATTATTTCTTGCTTTGAAATGGCTTTGCATTTTTAGAATGGAGGTAGTCTTAAATTCCTTCTTATCCAACCCCAGCCAAGCTTGTTTAAAAGTCCATGGGGAAGTCTAGGGTATAACCTTGTTGGTCAGCCTTAGATACCACTTGGCAATCATTTCATAATTCAATAAAATTGCCTTTTGGGCTAAGGACGTTTTTTGTGGTTTTGATGGCATAGTTGTAACCCAGACTGTGAAGAGCTGAAAGCCTCCAGTCCAGAACAAGTGGGGAAAATGCCAAGTGATGCCAGACTCCAGCATTCTCCATAGATATTGCCATGCTTTTCGTCCTCTCCTGTGGAATTTTGCTGCTCTGGTGTTACAGAAGAGAGATGAATGTTATTATTGGAAAATATTTCCATGGTTTTAAGGGAGTTCCTCTGCCTGAAACAGCATTTCACAGCTCAGAGCTTGGGGGAGGAAAACTTCTTCCTCTAGCTGGGGAATGAAATATCCCTCCCTCCCCAAAACAGTGTTACAGCTTGAAAGGAAAAGTTTCTGGTTTGTCTCGATTGTATATTTGCCAGCACAAAGCCAATATAAATATTATTCCTCAAGCAAGCACCTTGCTTGAAACACAAGCCTAAGCCTACTTAACCACTTAATCCTGCACCTTCTGAGGTCCCTGTTGGAAATACATAATATTTTAGATTTTTGAGCATGTACCACCAAGACAAGGATGCAGCTACGGTTTGCACTGCTGGCCAGGCATGCTGTGGGCACAAAAGTCTCAGGCAGTGCTGGAGCCCCAAGGAGTACAGGCAAGATGAATGAACTATGCCAGGAAGCCCAGAGCAAGCCTGTGGCAGCAGGCAATGCATGATGTCATAAGCAGGCTTCCAGGAGACGGGACTTGGTTTATCAGGCACCAAACCACAGCCCTGGTAGGTGACATGGACAACCTGAGCATCTCCCTGAAGTTCAAACCTGGATAATACAGCCAGAAGGAACAGGGGGTGAGGCACACAAAGACCTTGTATTTGTAGCCACAGTTTCAAAAACCAGACTTTCCCAACAGCTTCTTGCTCGCAGGATAAGTTCCTGTGATGTGTTTTACTGAAGCATATTGTTGGGTTTGTAATGAGAGAATACACTGCAGCTTCACTCACCACAGCTTCAGCCAATGAGGCTTCCTCAGTAATGCTAACTGATTTAAATTTAATCCCAGCACCAGGCTTTGTTAGCTAAACTCTGGGCTAAACTCCCCCTCTCATGCAAGTTGGTGTCAGCACTTCAGCAGGAATAAAACAACCCAAGCTCTGCAGCTCCCACGTGTGAGAGCTGTTTAGGCATATCTGTGCAGGGAAATGCTTGATACACACATTATAGATGCAATGGAATTAAAAATATCTACATACCCATGTGATTATAAACACAAACATGTATGGAAATATATTTTATACACGTATAGAAATGTATTTGTTGGCACAGGTACGTATAAGATTTTTTTGATGTGTATGCAAATAAACAGGTATAACACAAGATTTTAGGCACAATCTAAAAGAACTTAAAGACCATATTTACATCCAGGGACCCAAAAAGTCCCTTTCTCTAATTATTTTGGGAAGTTTTAACAGGAAGCTCAACAGAATTGAGGCACAATGCAGTTCCGAACCTCAAATGTGCTAAGAAAAACCCAGTTCCCCTGCAAGAGCCATTCCCCCACTCAACCTCTAGACTTGGCAGGGAGGTGGTGCTCCATGGCAATGGAGAAGAACATGGACCACGTTTATCTCAGTGCCACTGGGCTGTGAGACAACACTCCCAGCCAGGCTGCACCAACCCCTCCCAGCCCACTTCCCTAAAGGATCCCAGCACCACTCCAAGTCAAAATCCATCATCATCATCCTCTCTTAAAACAAATTCTCTCTCAGAGCAAGAAGCTGTGTTCCACATTCTTCGCCAAAATAAATGTAAAATCAAGTTAGAAACCCTCCAAAATAGGGTTGGTAATGCAAATATTGACACAGCAAAGAGGAGGGAGTGCAAAGCATGGCTGGACAGACAGTCTGAATACAAAATATTTCACAAAAATGTCATCTTTATTTAGTGGGTGATGAAATCAGCAACTATTTTAAAAGATTTATAGTTTTTGTACCCCAGACACTTATGCCCCCAAGTTATATAATGGGAACGTGAAGCAAAGGCAGTTTTCACAAGTCATGTTTGGGATTAATGCGGTGAGCCCTCTAAACGCCAGCCTCCTACTGATTTCCATGGAAGTTTTGCAGGAACAGAATTTCTAGGAACAGGTAATTAAGAAATGTTCTTCCCTTGTGTTCTCTTTCTACACAAAGGCTTTGTAGTTACACAATTTAATTCTTCTTACACGAGGCTGAGTCACCACCGGCCACCACGGCACACTCAAGATGCAGAATGGAACATACACATTGAGAAAACACAGAGAAAATAAATGGCACTGGTTTTCAGTCTGTGAAGTGGCACATACACCTTGGTGGTCATCTTGGGCCAAACCCTGCACCCTATAAGGCCATGGCCCTCTCGTTGGGTTCACCAGGAACTCTGCAGCCCAAGCAGCTGTTCAAGTGTTGTGTCACCTTGTTGGCTGCCACGTGGATTGCTGGTCTAACCTCTGTGGAGAATCCTGCTTCTCTTCTCCTCTCACAAGGAATAAACAGCACTTAGAGAATAAGGACATTTATAAGTGGAAAGATTCTGCTTCTCCTTTTCTCAGGCAAACACATCTGGCTAAGAGGACACACCAGCCTTGGGGGCACTTCACCAGCAGGAGTGACACTCATTCTCCACTGCTCAGTGATGAGCCAAGGTGTAGGGCTAAGGAGAATTAGGATCAAACTGTAAAGGTATCGGGATTTTCAAAGACATCTCTCTAATTACTGCTCCTCAGCAGCTCTGTCTGAGTCAGGTAGCTCAAAAAGGCTGTTGTGGTGTCCTCAGGTGGACAGCATCTGCCAGCAGCTCTGCTTGGGTCATGGAAGTGTAGTACAACATCATCCATATCCCATATTCTGCCTCCAGCCCCTGGAGAGCCTTGTACCTGCACACCTGCCCTAACTTGGCAACACCAAAGGTAGTTGGTGTCTAAACAAAATCACTGCACCTTCCCCATAAGCTCAGATGTGGGCTTACCACAGTATTAATTTATGCTGCTAAAAATACCCCTTTTTATTCTTGTGTTTGATGAACACGGTTATTCTATTAAGCTGAAAAAGTTGATGTGAACAGACCAGGAAACAGCTTCCATACAAACTGCTAAGTTACCAATTAGCTCCTTAAAACAATTGAAAGTCACAGAGCCTCCTCAATGCACAGAGGCGGTTAATTAATTAACATTAGATGTGATTAATAATGAGTCTTGTTTAATAGTAAATATCTGCCTGCAATGCCTGCATGTCAGAACAAAAAGCCTTCAGAGAGCGGGCAACTATATTTATCCTGATTGCGTTTGGGATTTTAACATGTTTTGTGCAGGCTGACAAATGGCCTATTAATTATCTAATGTTGTCTGACAACAACAGCTTGATAAAGATGTATGTTTTTGAATTGCTGGATGAAAACTGCTGGAGAAGAGCCCCACAGGGGCCTTGCTGTCCTAAAACTGGGCTCCAAGCCATGACAACAGGCAAGACAAAGCCCTATCTCCTGCCACAGCCTTCGGAGATAAAATATGTCTTGGCATTAGGGACGTTTTCAGAAAACTGCTTCTGCAATATCTGATTAGGAAAAGGAGGAGTATGTCTTTACTAAATTGGGGTTAAGGCATAATCAATATCATATATGGAGTGTCTGGCCTATTCTGCATAAACACAGGCACTTCATATTATTAAGGAGTCTATAATGCAGAGGAAGCATATGGCAGGACATTGCAGCGCTTTCTATTCTTTTTATTTAGAACTTTATCTTCCAACCTGTTTGACAGCTGCTCCTAAGTGGTTTCACAGTGCCAAATTATTTTTATGATTGTTTGATGTTTTATTCTCCCATTTCAGTTAATGAGATAGGATCCCACAATGGTCATAATTCAGAGCTGTCAGAACTAAAAAGCATGCTTGTGGCAAGATAGCCTGATGGTAAATAAGGCTAAAAGCTGCGGATAATAAAAACTCTCTTATCCGAGTCTCCTCTGCAATCAAAACTTGGTTTGGATCCTTCTTTCCTTTGTGCTCTCTTGTACTACAACCTTCCCTTTTGGACAGGTAAACTATCAATCTTTGGGTAATGTCACCCTTTTAATTCTGTCCAACCTTTCCTTGTAATGAAATGTGTAGGATACACAGGAAATGTTGAAATGTCTAAAGATATTGAGTGCTATATTATAATTAAAGGGCTGGAGTCCTGTTTATTGTGCCAAGGGAATAATTTGTCATATATGCTTAGAAGAAACTGTTCAACAAATGACCTTTAAGAGTCCCAGGAAATGAGATATCTGGCATTCTCCAGGGATTTTAACAAAAAAAAAAGTTCACATTTCAGATCCTAACTTTCAGGGTGAGAACTGCTGTCTCTTTTATTCTTGGATACTTCATATAGGGAGCATAAAAATAAAGAGAATAAGATTAGAAATAAGTTGTCTTGGCTGTTACACCACAGGACTGAGAATCGGGGCTTTGCTCTTATCTCTACCGAAGAGTTTCTGCATGACTTTGTAATTTCATTGCCAATGTCTCAGCTTCCCTAGTTAGAAAAGATCTGTAAAATACAGCATCACTCATCTAATACAAGTCTCCCACTATTTTTTTTCAGGAATGCACCACACAATTCCATTCTGCACCTCAGATGCTACAACACCTCTACTTGTGACAGACCAGATGAACAAAGATCCCATTTGCCTTTAGAATCAGAAAAAATTGTGTAACCTGTGGCTTAGGAAAAGATCCCAAGCATAAAACATTTGAAGAAGTTGCAGGAATTGCACTGGTTCATTTACACATGGTTAAATGCAAACAAAAGTTTCCATTAATTGGAGAAAGCAACACCAGGCATGCAACAGAAACAGAAAGAAGGGAGATGCAGGCAATTTCTCCAGCTGTTGGCAAAGGGGAATGTGGGACACGGAGGGACAGAGCACAAATTCCTCAGGAATCTCCTCTGGAAACTTTCACCTGTGGCTTGGCTATTGAGGTGATCTCAAGTCAACAACTGGAACTCACAGAAAAGCCTCTAACATCCACCAAAACAAATCCTGATCCTCAATACTGACAGCCAGGCACCTCTAACAAGCTCACTTCAGAATGAATAACTTATATCCCCAGTATACATCTCATTTCCTACTACACTTCTTAAACAAGAAATCATGGAAATGACTGCGAAGCAACCAAAACAAAGCACAGAAATAACCAGTTGATTTAGCACTCAAAGCTCAGGTATGCAAATCCATGTCTAAACAAGCCTGGTTTTTTTAAAATGTGTTTTAAGTCAATTCTTCAGTTCCAAATACATGTCTCATAATAAGCAAGAAAACTGGACAAACCTAATCTCAAGTATTCCACTGTGTAGGTCTCAGCACAGATCTCACACACAGTTTGTGGTTGGAGCATGGCAAATCAACATTGCTAACATTTTTTCCTCTCCCATTTTGAAGGTCTGATGTGATAAAAAGGGGCACAGCACTGTAGGGGCTGCCCACATCCAAATCCAAGCACAAGAGAGCTGATTCAGCAGTCACCTGGTAGGTTATATGCAAAGGGTGTAGGAAACATTTCCCTTTGCATCATTTGCTCGGACTACAGCTAATAAATGTTGCTGTAACTGTCAGATCAGGTCCTGGGGATCCGCCAAAAAGCTGTGGGAGCAAGGCCAGAGGAGGAACATGTAGGAGCAAATGAAAGCCAGTTGTGCTCCTGATGGCCACACCAGTTCTGAACTGCACTCGTGCCAAAGCACCACTTTGGGCAGGGACACCTTGGCCACACCAATTCCATCAGCCTCGGGAAAGGAACAAGGGCACAGCCCATCCCTCTGCCACCCCAGAGCTGCCTGCACCTGAGGGAAGCCCTGGAGATAACCAGCACAGGCAGCCCTGGGGCAGGCAGAGCACTTGCACATCCCTGCCAGTGTGGACGGAGTATCACATCATTTTCACATTCCTGAGGTTGCAGGCTTGTCGTGTCAGACCATCGTCACTATTCGGGATTTGACATTTATCAAATAGCAGAACCCAAAAATCCCTTGGCTACAGGGGTCTCACCCAGGGCTTGATGCAAACGATCTCACGTCACCAAGGCTCTTTCCATAGACTTTCCATCTGAGTTCACAGCAGTCTCCCTCACTTCTTTTGTCTCCAGTTCAGCAGAAAGTATATTGATATTGATTTGGGGTATGGGGGAAAGGAAGGAAAGAAGGAGGAAACCTCAATGTGGATGGCATAAGGAAATTTGATGCAGCTTTGCAAAGTTCAGGTACTCCTTTTTTCAGTCACAAGAAAAGAAAATTGATGATGCCACAAGTTTAATGCTAATTGATTTATTACCTGCCTAAGCAAATCCTGGGCAATGCAATGGCAGGCTTAGACTTAAAGCAAATGATTTACAAGATAATGTTTGACTCTGGGAAAGGGTAATCAGATCCAGATACAATGGATGATAGGATAATTGAGAAGAAATAAAAGAGGATAAATTGCCATGTGCTAATGAGCTTACAGGCCCTAATGGGGAGGACATCAGTTTTAACACTCGGGTTATGAGCTAGGAGCAAGGGGTTTTTTTTCTTCAACAGCTAAAGATGTAGTGCTGAAACAAACCAAGATTAATGGTGTCCCACTCACTTACTTAGCCATTCTTTACACCTTCAGCAGCTTCCTGCATTAAATGTCTGGGGCTGTTTTTAAACCAGGTTTATCCAAAGCAACTCCCTTCACTTGGAAGCCATGTTACCTATTTCTAGGTTAAGGCACGTCTGTTGTTCGGGGATGAATGACTCAAAACAGCATTTCTCCCCC
This sequence comes from Eopsaltria australis, assembly GCA_034509425.1. Lineage (NCBI taxonomy): Eukaryota > Metazoa > Chordata > Aves > Passeriformes > Petroicidae > Eopsaltria > Eopsaltria australis. The sequence goes on along the minus strand of JAVTVJ010000330.1, from coordinate 495,209 downwards.
TTGCAGCACTGGCCGCTTGATGAGTTTGCAATGTCTTTGCAGGTCTCTTTAGGATCATAGGAATATTCTCAAGCCTTTATAAGGTCTCACTGCACTCAGGTTTTGAAGCAGTTGCCAGAGCAATGCTGTCTCACATCATGATTCATTTTTATATCTTTTTCTCCCTCCATCCCACATCACCACCTAGAACCAGGGACACTTTATTGGTATTTCTGATTACTGCTGTAGCCATCTAAATTTTTCAGCAGGATGGGGGTCTCTCCAGCCCTGATGTAGAAATGCACTATATGAATGGTGCTAGCCACAGAGTAATAAAAAGACAGTGCCGTGTGCTGTTATTGGTAAGGAATACAGAAATGAAGCACTTCCTTAGAGACCAAGCCCATATTCCAGGGCAAGGCTCCCAACAAATGAAGTTTAATATGATGAATTGTGGTACAGTTCCAGAATGAATACAACCCTCAAAAATGCAGGTCAGCTGAAGCTTTTAAGTTACAATGTGCACAACATGTACAATAGTAAATTTTAAATAGAAATATTTCTAGTTAATATGCACAGAAGTATCCATAGCCCTTCTGAGATAATACACAGGGAGCCTTTTCCTTTATTTTGCTGTGCCACACCCTTCAGGCATGCAGGCACTAATTAATAACAAATCCTGTGGTATCTCAGTGCAGGTGGCTCCTTTGCTATGAAGGGGAGGATGCCAGCAGGGACCCCTGTGGACCCCACCAGACCACAACCCACCACCCACACCAGGGAACAACACCCCGTGAGCAGCCTGTGAGCAGAGGAGCAAAGGACAGTCTGCCCCAGCAGGGATGTATGTGCTCCAAAGAGCAGCTCCAAACTGTGCTCATTAAATCACCTTTCATTGTCCTGACCCAGATTTTAACATTTGCTTTAGAATTAGGAACACGGATCATAAAACCACAAATTAGCAAACACAATCATTTGGTGCTGGTACTGCCCGAGGAGGCGGGGATGGAAAACACACCTTCTTCTCCGTGAACTAAAATCAAAAGCCAGATCAAAAGCCTTGAAATGTAGACTCATCTGGCACTAAATGCAAGTGCAATGGTGCCTGTCCCTCTGTAAGGAGGGAACTGGTTCAAGCACTTCTGCAGGAAACCAGGAACCAACTTGTATCAGAGATCATCCCTCTCTCCCCTACACACCTTATCAAGTATCCCCTGGAGCTAAGCTATTGTCACCTTGAACACAGAATGATTTCATGTCAAAGCAAACAAGACTTTCCTAGTTTCTTCCACTGAAAACTCTCTGGTCTAGTTGTAAAACAGAAAAGAACAACTAAAAAGAAAATATTAAATGTCTTAACGTATTACAAGTCTTAACATTTTAGCACGTTCCTTCAGGGAAAGCAGCCTGGAGCGGCACACTTGAAATGGCTGCAATTAGTACAGGGATTGTTCTACTTGAAGCAACTTGCCTTTTCTGTTTGAGAGGAACACACAGGGTGAGCTCCCTGTTCTGCTATCGGGCACTTACTGTACAAGCAAACAGGATATGACAGGTGTGACTCCAGTAATTGTCCCTATTCACTCCTACGGATAAAATATGGGTTTAATATGCTGGGGGAAAAAAAAGTTGCCTGAATACTGAAGAGATTGTTTGCTTCCTCATAGGCATTGGTGTTAGTTTTAATTTTATCTACTGATTCTGCAGTTCTGAGACAGTCACAGCAGATCCAGCTCCCACTTCCACAGCTATGGCAGTTTTTCCATTGGTGTTGAAGTTGAACTAAATTCCAGTGACCTGCAAACTCCTTTCCTTTCCCTCTGTAGAACTTTCTAACATTTATCCACCAAAAAAATGAATTCTAGGCATAAAATTAAATTGAACCTTTGCTCTTTTGAGATGCCACTTTCAAGTTTCTGGTTGCCTATCACACCAGTGCATGTGTGCATGTGCTGGTGCTCCACTTCCAGCTTCAGCCCCTTCACTCAACACCCTGCCCAGAATCAAATGTGTTTCCTTACTCAGGAGAATCCTGAAAATGCCCAGCAGAGCTGAGGTACATTCCAATGAGCCTGAGCCTGCATGCACACCTCACATGAAATTCAGCCATGGCTCACACTGTCAGTCCCACTCCCTCCAAGGATGCCCTGCTCTTCTCTTCACTGCTGTTCACAAATACCCTTAATACTTGTTCTTGCATTGAGCCTCATGTGGGAGAGCAACAGCCAGAGATATTAGCAAGCAGAGGCACAGAACTAAACACCAAAACCACTCAATTCCTATTAGAGAGGCAGCATTTGTGCCTCACATCACCTGACTGTGCATATATTCAAATGAAGAGGTGGACAGGGAGACTTAGAGGGCATTATTGGGATTTGCACATAGCTGCACAAGGCTTTTTGAATGGCAAACCAAAATGACAGGAGGTCAGAAAGAAAGCAGGACTTCCTCTGCACCAAAGTGAAATCACCAGTGTTTGAGGGACACAGGACCCCACTGGTCAGAGGTGGAGGGGCCCTGAGCCACCAGGGCATCCTACACCTGCAAAAGCAGGAGCTGGGGCCCTTGTGCACCCACATGGCAATGCTGAAGTCACAACAAATCCTTTCTAAGTGCTGTCATATGGATGCTCTTGCCCTTAAATTTCATCTCACCTATGTCGTACTTTATGCCTAGAGGTATTCTTTTCCTCAAACATTTTTAATATATTGGAATATTTTGTTTGCAGGTTTTGTTTTAACACTATTCCCCAGCCTGCAACCACCACACTGGGGTTAAGGACACATACATTGAGTGGATGCTCCATGCCTTTCTTCCCTGTAACAGACTTCTTCCCTGAGGTAAAAGCTTCTATTAAGTCACTTTTCTCCCAAGTCCTTCAAAACCTCTCTCTGCCTCACTGGAACATGGGACACAACCTTACACCCATCAAGTAGACCGTGTATTTTGGGAGACTCCAGCTCTCATGGTCAGCACTGTGTTGTCCCACTGACTCCATGAAGTGTGGCTGCAGAGCTTCCCCTCCTGCAGCCCAGGGCAGCATCCCCTGCCTGCAGATGCCTGAGGAAAACCTCTCTGCTGCAGGATCACTGCCATCCCTTGCTGCCTGCAGCGGTGCAGGGCAGCTGCTGTTCTTCCCACAGTGCTATGGCAGGAAATATTTCATCCTCCCACAGCTGTGCCAACATTTCCAGAGTGCCTTGGCTCTGTAAAAGCAGACTTTCTGACCCTGCATTTGGCACGTGCACAAGGAAGAGGCACAAACACGCTCACACCCGGGGTCAGTGCAGCTCTGCTTGCACACTCAACTCAGTCCCAGTTTGACCAGAACACACTGGGATGAGCACAGCAGGGCCCCTGTAGAAGCCCAGGAGGGTCCCCCAGTGCCCACAGCACTCAGACAGAGCTGTTACTTGAGCAAACACTGAGCTACATCCCCAGCCACAGCACAGGCACCAGGGAAGGTGCCAGCTCAAGTCCCCTCTGATGCAGTTTGAACATCAAACACCAACAAACCAGAGGGATCTTGGGCCAACACACTGGAAGGTGGATCAGAAAACCTGCATTCATGTCTCTACTCCATTAGTTTTCCCATAGGAACAAGCAGTTCCTATCTCAGCTGATTTAAAAACAGCCTCCTGCCTGTTTGGTGCCTCAGTTTCCCATCCATGTAAGGGGATAATGTTCATTGCCCTATTTTATCCCAACACACATTTCAAGAGAAGAGCTACTATGTACATGGAGCAACTGGTACAACTCACCCTGATCTCACTGCAGGCATACACCTGGCTTACCATTAATGATAAAATTATAATCTTAACACTTTCCATCCCCTATAGATTTTCACTTTTTTTAACTGATCTTGCTAGCCCTCCAAATTTATGATTAGCTACCAGAAAACCACTTACAATACACAGAATTTAAACAGCTGAGCCTGCTCTGGAGTTTTTAAAATAAACATCTCAAACCCAGATATTAAATAAAATTCCCAAACTTTTTGGGAGGAAGGGGATTTGAAAAATAATTTCATTTGAGGTGTTAGCTCATACATCAGTGATTTCAGCCTGATGCCACTAGAAGTGAGTGAGATGCAATGTTTTGAGAATCACAATGAATAATGGAAACATCAGCTCAGCCCTGACCCTGGGTGTGGAGGCACTGCTGTGCTGGGCTGCAGCCCCACAGCCTCTGCTTCAGCCAGCAGGTAAAGCTCAGAACAGGGAAATGCACATGGGGGTGGGGAAAAAAAATAGAATAATAGTGTAGAGCATGGATAAGCCATACACAGATATTGGTAATTTCAAATAGGTACTTCTCAGAGGAGCTGTACTGCACACCTTTGACCTTTAACTGGAGTGCTCAAACATTGCTTGTAATGATGACTACCAATGAAAGTCCTATGCTGTGCTTGGCTGCACTTTCTATATGAGTGCCAGCAGTAAGATAAATGATAAACTGGTTCACTGGAGTACTAGTGGTTTGGGGGCTATTGATTTTTGGTCCATTCTCTTTAAAAGTGAGATCTAAAAAGTTGACAGAGGGTCATTAATTTCATCATATACTTGTCGACTCATCCATAACCAATCCAGGGGCTGAGTGCGCTTGTCACTCTCTGTTTGCACTTTATTTGTTTAGGTTTTCTTTGTGATTCTACATTTTTCCCCTTTATTTCAGCTTTGTGTTAGTGTTCCTGGTGTTATTTCTTTTTCCCCTTCAAATGAGCGCCTCTCTCTGCACTTCTACTAAAAAATGCTCTCTTATAATATACCCATATTATAAATAAATTCAGTGGCTTCATTATCAAATCTGTGCTAGGAGAGGAAGTCACCTCTGTTTAGTGCTCTTCATTTAAAAAGAAAAGGAACTGCTATAAAATTCATCAATCTTAATTGTGCAATCTGAAGGATTTTGATTGAATAAACACTTGTCTGAAGACTTCAGGGTCTAGTTTGAAAGACACATTAAGAAAAGAGTTGGAGAATGTTTCCCTTATGAAGCTCCAGAGGTCCATGACAGTGTTCTCAGGTGGCATGGAAAAGACTGAATTCAAATAAGCATATGACCATAATTAGTAGAGCTCCCTTCCTTGCACTTCTGATTAAGCCCTTGGCAACACTTTGCAATGCATAAACTAAAAAAATATTTTACCAAATCTTACTATATAAAAAAAAAAAAATCCTAGCTTATCTTAGTTTTCATAGAGTGAGATATACAGAGATTTCTCCATAATTATTGGTATAATAACAACTGGATACAAATATTTAAGACCAGAGGAGTACTTTATACATCTAATGGATAAATAACCACAGAAGGAAGTTATCCATGTGCAGGAACTGCATGCAGGAGGCAGGTTTTACCAGCTTAAGTTAGTTAAGTGTATTTCCAGGTAATAGTGTCATCTGTCTCCCAACACCAAGTTCATCTGCACTGTCTTTCATTGGGAGCCCAGCAGAAAAGTGCAGCAGGAATTAAAAGAAAGCGTGATTAACTACTACAGGCGATGGCAGAAAATTCCAGTATTAATAATATCACAACTTGCCAGTAAATCTCCCTTTTATAGGTAAAGAAATACATTTCTACTTTAAAGTGTGTTTTTATATACCCTTGAGTGCCCAACTAGTTAAACTACCAAGGGAGCTCCACATGATTTAGAAGTTAATCCTTCAAATGGCTAACAATTGAATGCCTCAGCTGTTTGTAGTTTCCTACCGCTGGCTAATTTCATTTTTGTTTCATGTGTTCAGTGGCAAGCTTTCATTGTTCAGAGCTCTGACACTGAGGTTGTAAATGTAGTTAATTTAGTTAAAATGAGGCTGGGAACTTTCACACCATGTTCAGCTTGCTATGACTAGGCCTGGTAGAAGTTGAAGTAGATATGCCTGGAGAACAAACAATTGGGGTGAAAAAAAAAGAAGAGAAAGCAGACAAAGGAGATGATCCAAATTTGCTAAACTCAGGAGCATTAGGCAGACTTTTTAAGAAAAAGAAACAAACAAACTCATTTAAGATTACTGCTTTGAGGGCCAAAAAAATCACATCATGTTGAAATATTGAGTCATCAAGTGATGTACCAAAGGGCTTGGCTTTCTGAGCCTGCTTTTATCAGTTCCTCCACTTGTGCCAACAGCAAAGCCCATCAGTCCCATCCTTTCTCCAAACCCCATTTTGTCTGGTTGGCACTTACAGAGGTCAGAAGGCTCAAAAGTGCTCAAAAATATTCATAGCAGTTGGTGCACAGCTCCTCAGTGCCCATGCTGGGAGCACAGACTGAGCCAGGATGTCCCTTGGTTGGGTCCCATTCCACCAAAGGGGACTCACTGAAATGCCATGAAATCCCCCCAGAAAATCAATACTTTTTGCTGGCTTGCCATGAACAGATGAATCTGTTCAACCAGCGATCTTTTCCCATTCACATCCCCAAATATATGATGCACTAGAGGTTGAACCCTCTTGACCTCAGCAGAGCCTGTTCTTGTGGGGAACAGAAACCCTGAATCTCATACCCAGGGGCTGCAAAAATGGTGACAAAGCCAAAGAAAGGCTCAGCAGCTCTGGCACTTCCTTGCTGCATTTCCCAACTCGAGCAAGCAGCTTCTTAAAATCCTAATTATAGTCTTGATTAATAGATATTATAACACAGCTCCTGTTTGCCTGTAATTACATTTGACACAGAGATACAAATCAGCAGTTTAACACACTGGAATAGGATTCATAGAATTTTATAGGATTATGGACATATACATTTTTATTAAAGCTCTACTGGTTTCTCTTTAGCATTCATCAAGTCTCTCCCTTTATACAGAGATAAATATATTTTTTTTTCAGAAAGTCATTAATTTTGGAGTTTGAGAAAAATGAAGTAGACGAAGTGGGTAATTTTTCACACTTAGAACAATTTCTCTATGATATTATGACTCTTTTTCTTGCACTGCTCTGGGAGATTAATATTGCTGTTATTTTCTCCACTAATTGGCTTTACAGATAGCCATGGGAGATAGCACCTAATAAAGCCAAATGAGGGAAAAATGTTAACAGCATTAAGCTGTCCCATAACAAGGGGGTCTGTTCATTAAGAAGCAATATTCTATTAGAGAAGATTTTTAAAAAGGTTTTTTAAATAAGAGGAGTATGCACTAAAACAAAAAGTGGATTATTCCTGATTGTCCCTTTCCCTAAAACACTCCAGGTATGCAGGTAGTATGAACACACACACCTAAACCACAGATGAGACACCACCACAGAGTCTGAAAATCTCTTGTCAGCTAGGGACAAAGTGTGTCACCTCTAAAATAAAAATAAGTAAATAAGTGGTGTCACACTATTATCATAAGCCCTTCCCTTGAATCCAATGCTTTATCTGAAGCTGCAAAGCTGTTCAGACAAAACTATGTCTGAACCCTGACTAAAACACAAGCCAGCAACAGGTATTGTGGTAAGAGAATGCTTGAAACTATGATGCAGTTCTCCCTTAATGACAACCAGAGCATTTTATTAGCAGCTAGAAGAGAGACATATCTCCTACTAAACCCCTGCTATTCCTGCAGCACAAATGCCCCCTCCATGCACCAAGCTAACACATCTCTCTCCACTGACATTTGGATGTGGGCACAAATCTCACACATTTACCAGTGGCACACTCAGACCTGCTATGTGTGACACCAGACCCCACAAATACCTCAACACAGAATCCTCCATTTTGGAGCTGCACAGCTGGGAATTTCTGCAAATATTTTTCCAACCTAAAACTGTTGTGCTCAGCAGCCAAAATGTTAAATCAGCACTTTGAAAATAAAGCAACTCTGGATTACTACCCAGGAGCAACTGCTTCCAGTGTCTCTTCCATCAAAGCAGGGTAGTTAAACACTTATGTATTTAGCCAAAAATCCCACACAACACTAGATATAAATCCTCAGCGTGGTATTTGAGAGGGACATTAAAGAAGCAAGCACTCCAGGTGAGTTTTAGCTTGTTGGAAGGCAGAATCTAATCACAGAGACTTTGAGTAGCTGGTATTTCATTTTACTCCACCTCTGTCTGGCCTCCAGGTTCTCCACCTGTGTGGGAGTGAAGGTACAAAGAGTGTCTTGGCAGCTGCTGCTTTTGGGACAAGCCACCATTTCTCCACTAAGTGCCCCCCAGATACATTTTATATTTATGAGTATTATTGATACTTAGGGAGATCAACATGGAGCAATTCAGATTCCCCTTAGAGTTACTGCTGAAAATGTAACAATATTCTAAAAAAAAAAAGTTTGATAGGCACAGATTTGTGTCTCTGACCTTCACTCCATCTCTATTATTTCTTTTTCTAATCAGGTTTTCTACTAGTTAAATATATAATCAGGTGATACTGAAAGGAACAAAGTAAAAATAACTAATAAGTGTATATTAAGCACTAAACTTTTAGCCTCACATTGTTCACTCCTACCAAATGAGAAAGGCAAGGTGTTTGTGGAAGATGGGAAAAGCCAAAGTATCAGTAACAAGCAAACAAACGATCAACATTTAAGCACACAATTTTTGATCTAATAATTTGTTCCATGGGTGCTTTGGTATGATAAAATACTGAAAGTCACCTTAAGAAAACTCTGCTCAGAGTTACACAGGCACAACTCCTACTTAGTGTATGAACTGTGCCACTCCAGTCATGGGGAAGATCACTGGGATCACAGCAGGAACAGCAGAGCAGTGCCCAAAGAGCTTTCTGTGAATATCTCCCTCCTGCTGCATCCTTCTCCAGTACAGGCCCCTCTTGAAAAGTCATCAGGCAAGAACATCAAATTCAAACACAGACTTTCCTCTACAGTCACAGCCACTCAGATTAAGACTTGCATTTCAGATCACCTTAAAATTCACCTTTTAATTAAAAAAAAAAAATAAAGAAGTTAGAAGAAGTTTAAAAACATCTTTAAAACAATTCAAAGGAAAAAAAATTGCCATTTGAATTTCTACCTGCCTGTTTTGCTGGCTGGTTTCAGAGCAGCACCATGCAGCCAGAAACCATCACGGGGTCAGGACACAAGAGGCCAGTTACCATTTTAACATGAAAAGAAAAGGGGTAAGTTTTTTACAGCATAAAATATAGAGAGAGAAGCTGAAAGATTATTACTCAATTAAAGTTAGCAAATTTTATAAACCGGGACTAGAGGAAGTTTAAAACTTTTGCACAAGAACTTATCTTGAGCACTTAGACTAAATAAAATGAGCAAAATTACCTACTTACTTGAGAGGTATAAAAGGAGCTTAGACCTCCACTACAGACACCACCCAAAAACTCCTGAGCCCCCTCAGCCAACTGTATATCTGCCTTTCCCAATTGAACTGGGTGAGCTGTGTAACTTGAATACCTGAAAACTCCAGTGGTAATGAGCAGACTGAGCCCTTCTATGCTAGACAGGGGATCCAGCTCAGGCTACACCTAAATTTAATGCCCTGATATTTAAACCCTACATATAAAAATTTTAATATGCATATAATAAGTATAAAAAATGTAGATTACCATCAGTAATCAAACAGTACTCAAAAAATAAAAACAGACTCTGAGCCACATATGTGCAGTTCCAACCTTGCTCACACCCCATGGCAAAACAAGCCCATTTCTGAAATCTAACCTGTGCAGGTGGCTGTGAGCAGGTCACTCAGCACCTGCTCAGGGGACACCTCCAGCACTGCCCTTCCCATCCTGGGATGATCACATCTACCTGGGAAAATACCCCTTCCATTAGAGCATTGGCCAACAATCAGGGAATTGCAGGTCCCTCTTACCCAAATGAGAGTGGTGCCAATCCCAGGGCTGGTCACTCCTTCAGCTGTCAGAGCTGCTGCCACCAACCCCCCGGATGTCACTGCGAGTGACACTTCTGGCTGCTTCAAAGGAGCAGATAATCAACGTAATTTTTTAAGCTTCTGACAGAAAGCCATTCCCATTATGTTGAGAAAGCGGTATTTTTTTTTATTTTTTTTTTTAGCATCAGGCACTTTTGTCCTTGAAACAGCACCTGTTGTATTCAGTGGGATCCATCACTTGTCTCCTGGGAATAACAGGGATGATTTTGATCTCCCCCAGTATTTACCTAACTCTGCCACCAGCACCAGCAAGAGCTTTTTACCAGTGGAACTGAGGAAAGCAGCAGCACCCACACTTCTTGGAATATCAGCCACAACACAAACCAGTGGTAGCTGCTTTTCCAACCAGTAGGAAGCAAGGGTTTCCAAGCTAGAAAAAAAAAT